>SNRZ01000009.1:1667500-1704484 GCA_008729115.1 Dirofilaria repens
ATTTCTTAAAGATTTAACTTTTTTTGAAAATCACTGCCAATTCAACTCATATTTCGTAACTCATTCAATTAAATTTACAAATACTCCTTTGCAATCTGAACAAAATTCAAGAGATATTTTATACTATCTAATTAATTTAAGCATTTTTCAAATTTCAGTTTACAAATCTCTTTTTTTTTGGAATCCCAATTTTTTTTTTCTGGACTCAAACTGTTATCACCGTCGGATAGCTCGTAACATATGCCCACCACCTTCGAACGGCAATGCACCACCGGATTTCTTCCCTTTTGCCGCTTCAGCCAATTCCTTCTCCATAAGTGAACGGCATTTATATTTATATCTGAACAAGATTAACTATTTATAAACTATTTATTTTCATATTTCTGCCAAAATTTGATTTCGAAGAACTAGATATTCTCCAAGTTTGATGCCTCATCAAAATGCTGAAAAGAAAATTATATCATTACGATCAGTTGTACTCCATCTAGAAAAAATAATCATGCATACTAAAACAGCAAAAATTTATATATTAGAAAGAATAAATAAAATGATTCCAGCGATTGTATCATTATCTTATTAGAAAAATTAAAATCAAATATCTGAATAAATTATCAGGAAATTGCATCAAATGATTCAGTAAAGTAAACTTTAAACATTAAGCTAATTTAGCCTACATTTTCGGCAGAACAAACAGTGTTTTTTTTTTTTATTATTGAAGAAAAAGGAAAGAGAACGGACCTTACAAATTCCAATTTTCCGGGAATATAATTGCTATTAACAGTCAATTGCGGAAGTGACTGCTCAGTTGCTTCCATTTCAGTCAGTGAAATTGCCGATGACTTCGATTTCCCGTCTAAACGATGACCCGTACCAGAAAATGCTTTGAACCTACCACCATCTTTCACTCCTCCCACATCTGTCGATAGTGCTGATGGCATCGATAATGGCTGAAAACGATTAATTCATCTCATCTATAATTTTTCGGTAAATTTAATCACCCGTAACCTTAGCTCAAATAAGCATTAAATTATCAAAAAAACCAATATATACCACTTTTGCTATATAAATTAGACTCTCTGTCTTAACTGAATATGATTAACTATTGTTTTTCCTCTGTTACTGATGGTATCACGAAAAATCTAGCACAAAATTTTCATTTTTTCTTCAGCAAGTAAACTAAAAATTAACTTACAGCTCTTAAAAGATATTTTCAATCACAACAGGAATAAAGATAATTCACATTCATTACTTTATTATTCTGGTAATAATCTAATACTTAAAACTTGAGTACTGAAAATTACGATAAGCGAAACTTACTGCTGCATGAGAACTAGATGCTGTGTTTGCATTGGGTTCAACATAACCCTCTGGTGCATCAAATTCCACATTCATGTCACATTCGATGATTGATACAGCCTTTCCAGGTTTTACCTCCATCACCAAAAATTCCAAAATTTGATCGTTATACTAAAGAAAAAAAGAATTATCGACAAAAAAAAATTATTTTACAGCGCACTGAGAATCGTAAAGCATCTTTAAGCCCTACAGTAAATTTTAAATTGAAGAAATCTTTATTATTCTCGAAAATATTTGCATTATGATATATTTATGGTTGAATTCAGACAATAAAAAAGCAGAATCATTCGTAATGATAGAACTATTGACAATATAAGAGTTTCTGCAACTAAATTAATTAATAACTACAAATTTCAATGTTAAAATAAAATATATCATTATGCTTTCATAATTCAAAATGCAAATCGAATCTTCGCTATTCATAATTTGTACAGAGATATCAAGATAACTAACAAAAAGATAAGATAAATTGTGATTCATATTCTATTTCTATTGCAAGCTAATTCCAGACCTTCCATGGATACCAATCCTCCCTCAATTCTCTTTCTCACTGCTTCGAAATAGAGGACTGAAAATACAAAGTGGGCATCCTAGCGTTATCTCCTATTATCGGGTAATTCAGAAATGTTTAGTGTTAGTGTGCTACTTCGTCATCATACAAATCATACAAATGACTGATCATTTCTAATATTCTTTCCTGTTGATACACATTTCTAGATTTATTCCATTTCAAATAGTTGAAAGCTGAATTAAAAATTATCCTTATTACACGGTTTAAATTAACTCAAATTTTTGCTGTATGGAGTTATGTACTATTTCTATTACATTGACTGAAATTTAAAATCTTGAAAGTTACACCTCAACTGCAATAATATCTCCCTTTGTAAGACATGCAAATTTCCGTAGTTCCATCTCAAGTACCGCTCTTGGATTTGAAATAGCCAGGAAATCAATAGACTGCGGTTTCAACTTTGTGTATGTAGCTTTCGGTAGTGTGGCATATGTTATTCGAACACATTCACCCTCACTAAGATGCAACTGACGCATCATCTGAAAAGAAAATGAGTAGACTTTTAGTCAATTTCTATCGTGTTTGAGGCACTTAATACAACACTTATAATGCGGACAAATACTTAATACTAAGTGCAAAATCATTCAGAGTTAAATTTTTTTTAACTACATAAATAATTTAAAATTTTGGCTATTTTACTATTTATAAGCCTTACTGTATGATAAAATTTAGTCATATAATCAAAAATTATAACTTCTTATTCATATCAACAGCTTCTAATGAAAGAAAAAGTTGAATGGAAAATTTAAAACTTATAATCTATTTTTATAAATTTTTAAAGTCTAACTTAACAATTAGATTTATTTCAAATCATTCATGTTTCATGTTATACCCACTGGTTCTAACAGCTCCGATTTACTGTTTCACCGTACATGTCTTATTACAACTTACCCATGATGGTAGGTAGCAACGACCTTCTTCAGCCAAAAATTCCAAGACGCCGCAGTGCGTTGAATATTCTGAATCACTTAAACTTTGCACTCTGAACATCATTGGATATTCAATGTTGAGACGAACTAATAGATCCAAAGCCGATGGTGGAAGTAAAATCTGAACAAAATTGCGAATATTCGAAGAATAATATGAATGAGTAAAAAAAGAAAAACTAAATTGGAATATCTTTCTAAAATTTTTTTCAAACACCTTGAAATCTTTTTAATATTCCCCAATATATCGAATATTATGAAAAAATTTTTGCGGTTTTAAGTGCTGTTTGCTTTACTGAATCTTTCATCAATAACTGTAGCATCTGCGCAAAACATTAGAAAACATACTCAAAAAATGCTTTATTTTTCCAAGCTGTAACTCTTGTATGAACATCGAATTGAAATCAGTTTTTCTTCTACCATTACAATAAGTAGGACAAAAGGAAAAGTCTTTTTCCTCAATCCTTCTTTAAAATAAGAAGTGGAAGTTTCTTTTTATATTAAACATATTTAGAGTTAAGAGGACTAGAATAATAAAAATTCCTTCATCGATGCAACGAGTAAAGCAGTGGAAATATCTTTTTTATATATATAGGGTAATGTGCCCCAAAAGAAAAGCTAACAAGAGGAAAAAAAACCATTTATTAAAAAATAAAACAATAAAAGACAGTTTCGTATATATTCGGTTCGAAAAAATTTTTGGAATTTAAAGAAAAATAGAATTCGCACTACCTTTCCGCCATGATTCAACTCATTTATTTTCTTCGTATCCGCTCCTTCATAAAATGCGGCCGAGAAGCACCGAAGTTGTAAATCAAAAGGGCGCACCGGTGCTCCAAACATCATCGCTCCAAAACCATCAAACATGTTTCGACTTGGATCGTATTCTAAAATAATTTCTCTGTCCACATATTTATTTATACTTGAAGTATAGCCAAGGATCTTATATGTTTTATATTGTTTATTTTTACTTTTACTTGTCTACCGGAAGTGGTATGTTTGATCTTATAATCATATTTTTTTGAGATTGATGATATCTGATAAAAATTCAGTAAATAACACATCTGATTATTTATTCATTTTTTATATTACTGGAAAATTCAGAAATTGACAGAAAATCTTATTTTTTATTTCATTGGGAAACAGTAGAAGATAAAATACTTTTCAGGTCACTTTTTTTAGTGAAATAAATTAACTAAAACTTCGAAATAAAAACATTGATGAAGATTTCAGAGATGAAAGCAGATAAAGACATCGTAAATTTGAGAAAATGGAGAAAGAATGATAGGACTTGGAAAATGATTTTTAGAAATTTCAAAGAATTTCATCAAAAAATATTTGTCAAAATGATAATAAGTGACACTGATAGAATGCCAAGAAACAGATATAATTTGAATGAAAAGAATTAACGCACGCCACGAAACTCCTATAAATAGCAATGATACCAAAAACTTAGAGCATTCCAACAAACACCAATACTGTCAGTTTAACAGTAGAAACTCACGAAATTTAACGGAGTCACTAAGCAAATGTTTGTCCCATTCTCTAGTTACGTGTAAGTGAAATGGATTCGAGTTTGTCAGGTTCCACTATGATTTTTCAAAATTGATATCTGATAAAGAATCCTGCGGGTATCTGTAGCAACAAAAAAGTTAC
The DNA here is from genome assembly GCA_008729115.1 of Dirofilaria repens. Taxonomy (NCBI): domain Eukaryota; kingdom Metazoa; phylum Nematoda; class Chromadorea; order Rhabditida; family Onchocercidae; genus Dirofilaria; species Dirofilaria repens. The sequence continues at coordinate 1,672,010 of SNRZ01000009.1, forward strand.
CAGGAAAATAGTTGAATGTTACGATGACTTTCATGGGATAGAAACGTTTTCATATTGTTCCGTAGGTTACAGAGAGTCACTTTCATTTTCTAGTATTCAGGTTTGTGCGGGAAACTTACGCAGTTGGTAAATGAGATTTGTTTTACTATAGGATTGAAATATTATACAGGACTATATCCAAGTTTCGTATAATGGAGATAAAAAATTTTTCTATAAAGAGTTCATAGTCTCTGCAAACTGATCGGGTCCCTTAATTAAAGCTCGAGAATCAGATGAACTCGTTTTATGAAAAGGCTAGTGGAACCTTCTCGTGGACCTTCTTTTCGCTCTTCTTAGTGTTGTAGTTTTTCTAAGTCTATGAATACTCCAAAAAAATCGAAGTAGCGCTTAGAATAATTTGATTCAAGTATGATAATCTTTCAGTTTTTATAGTCTATGATTTGTTGTCCTTTGATAAGATTCTAGTTGGTACGATAATTTTCATGTTTGGCTAAATTTTATTTTTGTCATGTTTGGATAAATTTTATTTTGCTTGGATAAATTTTATTTTTTAATTTCATATTCTTTGAATTATTTTCAATTTTTTAAAATTATTTACAACAATGGATTTCAGGTACAGGAAAAATGGCTCAGGAGGAGCTGTTGGAAGTGTTACAACGGACTGCTTCGTTAAGTAAGTTCTTTTTTAATCTCCGGTTTTTCTTGAAAATATATTTTTGATATCTTGGATAAGGCCTAATATGATGAATAAGAACTGACATATAATCATTCATAGAAAAGAATAATAATTATTAATTTCATGGTATGGATAGGTAGGGATAAGTAAGAATTAAGTAACTGCGATATGGATGGAGTGATGACTGCGTCGAATTCCGGTAATGTGGTATATCGTATTCAATTTTTTTATAAACTAATTCTAATTTGGAACGTTAGAGATCTCCATCTTTGATGTTACGTGATGTAAGAACTTATAATCAGTCTTTAGCATGGTATAAGAGCCTGAATCCAATAAAAAGTGGAGAAAATTAGAAGGAATTTAAAATGACCATTTTTTTAAATCTGGATAATTAATAATTTTTAGATCCAAATGATCAAACCCTTGCGTTGGATTATTTGCGGCGTGCATGTCTCACTAATTTTGTAAGTTACCTTCATTGTTGCTTTTTTTTTCTGGTATTTTTGAAGCTTTCTTTTAGAAAAGAAATGAGAGCATAAAGATAGCGTGTCAGCAATGGGAGAAAATTAAAGTTATTTGACTGTTAAATTCCTTAACTAAGGAATTGTTGTCTGATCATTCAGAATAGTATTGTTGCTTAACATAGCGTTTTTTAGATGTTATTCATCTTTTTGCATTTTTCGAATGCGAGTTTTTATATTTGGTGAAAATTTTCAGCCGGAATTCACAAAACAACTATCAACAGTTCTTGCAACGCCATCCTACTCGAATTTTGTGAGGCAAGCGGCTGGTTTGCAATTGAAAAATGTTTTAGTTGCAAAAGAAGACGCAACAAAAAGTGAATATCTTACAAGGTATTTTTTTTGTGTGTCCAAATTTCTTCGAAGCATAAATAATGCTTTGATAAAATAGAAAAAAATGTGATTTACAGAAGAAAAGGATCTTGCTTAGCAGATTAACAGTTGTTCTTGAAATGTGTTTAATTTCTCTAAATTAAAAATAGTGAAATACATGGAAGATCTGTTTGTAGACGGTGATAACAACGAATTTTATTTTTTCAGTCATATTATTTGCCACCAAAATCAAACAGATTGCAGGAAATGTATGTTTATGAAATTTCATGCATTAGTGAACGAAGGAAAATGCTTTCAGATGGCTTGCTTTGCCAATAGATGTTCGAGAATTTGTGAAGCAAAATGTAGTTCGAACTCTTGGGACTGAACCCTTTAGGCCGTCTATTGCAGCTCAATGTGTTGCTGCTATAGCATGTGCCGAGATACCTTCACAGGCAGGTTCTTTCAAATTGGATTTAATATGAGAGTTATGTATTATTGATCACATAAAACAATGTTCTGAATAAATGATTGTACTCAATAATTTTAGTTGAAGAAAAATTTATACCTGTGTGTAATATTAAAACTTAGTGGTTCATTCTTCATTTATTAGGTTTAGTCTTGTTTTTGGAAATTTCCACATCGTCTAGACTTCCACTGTTGTTTAATATAAAGAAAAATGTGATAGAGAAGAGCATTTATGGAAAATCTTAAAGGAAATGATGTCTCATTAAAATTAAGAAAGAATCAAGTATTTGAAGATAAAAATAATTATAAAATCTTTCAAAAAAAAAAAATTTTTTTTCAGATGTGGCCGGATATCATAACGCATTTAAAAGATAGCGTAATTGCAACAAACAATAGTGAGATATTAAGGGAAGCGTCGCTAGAGGTATCGCTTTATTCCTTAATATATTGTTTTTTCACTTAATTTAATCTTTATGACAATAAATTCAGATTAAATTAAAATTTTTATTTGGCTGAGAATATTTGCACTAGAAAAATCGTAACTTGCGAAAGTCATAATAAATTGCAGTTAACACTAACCATAAATGCAATTACGATCAGCAGTCATAATTGTTGTTAGTTTACTATTATTTTAGGCCCTGGGTTACATTTGTCAAGATATATGCGGATCATTATTAGAAAGAGAATCGAATCAGATTCTAACCGCGATTGTTCATGGGCTACGGAAGGATGAACCATCCAACCATATTCGTCTTGCAGCTGCTAACGCTATGTTAAACTCAATCGAATTCACAAAACATAACTTCAGCAGAGAGGCCTTTTTTTCAGAATGTTTATAAATATGAAATTTGCATATCATCTAATCAGTTAAACCAGTGAGATTGGTTTAAAGATTATTTATCCCACTTATAGAATTCCTCTATCCATTTCTTAAAAAAGTGGTTCATACTTTGTGCTGTTAATATTTTTTTTTTTTTATAATGGTATGAAGCATACTAACAGAAACGCTATGAATTTCATGAATTATTAAATAAATAGAAAGGCAAGAATTCTTTTAAAATGCTGAAATGTTTTATTTGAAAAAAGAAACCGTTGTTTAGAATACTAAACTTTAGATGGATACGGAGGAGTTTATCCAGTATGCTTCATACTACTGCAAAAAAAAAATTTTTTTGCCTTATTTTTGCATTTTTGTGGTCTTTTGTCACCAGCATATTTACCAGATCATTGTTTTAAATATATTGCAACACAAATCTTCATTATTTATTTTAGAATGAGCGACACATGATTATGCAAGTAGTATGTGAGTCATCTCAATGTCCCGAAACAGCTGTCAAAGTGGTCGCCATGCAGTGTTTGGTCAGGATTATGTCACTATATTATCAATTTATGGAACAATATATGGATGCACTTTTTCCGGTATATTTTATAAAATCTTATTTGATGGATTTGGATTTTCTGCCTTTCAGCTTCCATTAAATCAATCAACTAGCAACAAATATTCTTTGAATATGAATTTTTTATATTCTTGCCCTTCTATGTTTTCATGATTCAAATTCTATATTAACTATGAAAAACCTGTGGAAGTTTCATGTTAAAGACCTATGAGGTTATAATTGATGGACAATTAGTAATTATGCTATAATTGATGAATCTTGATTATTCTCAGATGACTATGAAATGTTAATTTTATGTTCATAAAAATCGTTTTTCAGATTAGTTTGAATGCAATGAAATCTCAGATTAATGAAGTGGCTTTACAAGGAATCGAGTTTTGGTCAAATGTTTGTGAAGAAGAGATATCTCTGTCCGTAGAAGCAGACGAAGCTCGAGAACAAGGCCGTGCCCCTGAAAATGTTTCACGCCATTATGCACGTGATTTTATTTGAAATTTACGTTTAATGCAAGGACTTAACATGTGATTGCTATAAGTTTATTATATGAACACGTACAATGATTATTAATCCTAAACTGAGAACCCTAAATAACAAATTTTTTTTTCAAGAACGAAAAAAAGGATATTACATCGTCAAACATTAGATAATCGGGAAAAGTTGAAATCAGTTCTTAAAAATTATTTTTAATTCAAACATTATTCAGTCAAAAGAAATTGATTTTACTTCCTCTTGATATTATTCTTAAATGATATGTAATTCTAATTCTTTAAACAATTTTTTACATTCTTAATTGCATCGTTTTAGGAGCTTTAACTCATTTAATATCTATTCTTACCGAAACATTGGCTAAACAAGAGGAAAGCGACGATGAAGATGATTGGAATCCAGCAAAAGCAGCTGGCGTGTGTATAATGCTTCTTGCGCAATGTACCGGCGACTCCATTGTTGAACCAATTTTGCCTTTCATCCAACAACATTTAAAGGATTCTAGTTGGAGGTAATTTTTAATTTTTTGGTTTCTTCCCAACTGAAAAATGGATAATTGTGACCAAAGTGTTGAATCTAATTCATCTTATTTTGTTTCCGAATCTCATTATTTAAGATATCGGGAAGCGTCTATAATGGCATTTGGGTCGATATTAGATGGACCGAATGAAGCAGTCCTAACACAGTTAGTTGAATCAGCATTGATAAGTATCATTGCTTCATTATCTGATCCGCAGGTAATTAATAATTTTAATTTCTATAAGTTTAAATATATGTGGTGAATCTTGTTCTTGTTACATAATTCTAAAATTTGGTTATGTGAATGATAATTTTGTTAAAAAAAAAACTATGAAGATACCATTTAAAAGGGAAGACATTAAAGATTATCTTCTTATAAAAATCGATTTGGTTTTTTGTATATAAACTATAAGTTAATGGCATGCATTACACAAATTATAGTATGTACTATTTAGAAGATTTATTTTATGATATTAATCATAAGATGACTACTAGTGACTACTAGGGAAATTAGATTGTTAAGATAATTTGCAATAAAATGTTCTATGCGCAACAAAATTTTTTTTAATCCGAAGTATTTTAATTTAAATCAAATTAATAATAATATCTGTTTTTATAATAATAAATAGTATGTAAAGTTATTTAATAACATTCCATGTTCTTTTACAAAATTTTAGCTGCAAGTACGTGACACAGCTGCCTGGTGTATTGGACGAGTGTGTGACACATGTGAGGAGGTAGTAACTCGACAAGAAATCTTAGCTCCAATGCTTCCAGCTCTGTCGACTGCTTTGCAACAGGAACCGCGTGTGGCTGCCAATGTTTGCTGGGTAACGCTCTTTTTTAAATGGATTATATCATTGCACAGTTTTCAGTTTAAATTGGAACATAGCACTCATAGTATAATTCATGTCGGTATAAATGAAAAGCAAAATCTTGTTTAAGTCAAGAATTATTTGTAAAAAAAGTTGTGCAATTAAAGAATAACTGAAATTCTATCCTTCCATCAAGTTTAAATATCTTTTCTATTCCCTACAGAACGAAAATTTTTTCTAGGCAATTTCAAGTTTAGCCAAAGCAGCATTTGACATGGCTTGCCGACAAGGAACTGATAACAGCGGTCAGCCAGAAACGTACATACTGACCTCTTGCTTTGAAGGCATGGTGAATGAGCTTATTAAGGCAACTGACAGGTTTGTTCTTGAAAAAAATATTTAGTAATCATTAAAAGCACTGCTGTAACATTGAATTTGTCCTACTTAATTTAATTTGTTAGCTTTCCCTGATGTTTGTGAAAACAACTGTTGAATGTCGAACCTTTCTTAATAATTTCAAATTTTTATAAGCGAAGTTCTCAAATTATTTCCTATTATTTCATTACCAACCTTCGTACTAATCCGTTATCTTTGTATTTTTCGCAGCATGTAGATCACTCTAACTCCATTTTAGATCAGACGCTCATGTGTCGAATTTACGAATAGCTGCTTATGAAACTTTGATGGAATTAATCAAGAATAGTCCGAAGGATTGCTATCCTGTAGTGCAGAATACCACTGTGATTGTACTTAGGAAATTAGAACAATTATTGAACATCGAAAATTCATTGGAGTCGTTAAGTGATAAGGTTGCAAGATTTAAAAGCACATCTTTAGTTTGATAGTACTGAATAAGTCTTGTTCTCTTTCAGTGAACTAATAAATATTGTATTTAGGGAATTTCATTGTCGGAATAAATAAGTGTTCTACTGTTTAGGAATGTGAACAATTATTTTCAGAATTCTAGAGGCCATTAATTGTTGGAAAAATAATGTTATTATTTTCCATCTATGATTCGCAAAATTAATTGGTTTTTCAAAGTTGAAGACTTACAGAGGAGTCTAACGGAGCTGGAATGGGAGAACGAAAAATTGGAATATTGTTTAAATGAAAAAGGATTTCAAGCTACCAAACAATTTTATAACTCACTTTATGATAACTAAATTTTTTTATATCAGGAAAATTCTCGATTGATTCCATAATGACAATTGCACAGGATAGATTTAGTCATGTAGACCTAGAACGGAATATATAATGTTTTTAATTCTTACCTTGACTTTCTTATTTTTTCAGAGCCAACTACGAGATCTAGAATCATTGCTATGTGCAACATTGCAATCGGTGCTGCGTAAAATGAGACCAGAAGATACGCCATATATTGGTGATGCTATTATGCAAGGTTTGCTGCAGATTATGCAAAGGTATTTTTGTTTTGTTATTATTTTGTAAGTTTTCTCCAGGCAGAATATCATTGTTAGACAAAGAAAAAGAAAGAAAATTTGAAAATAGGACTTTTAGAAAACATCATAAAACAGTTATAGCAATAACTGCTGTAGATTTCCAATTTTCTCGATATTTAGAAGTATTAGGAAATTCATAGTTACGATTTGTCAGTGCGGTTAAGCTGAAAGTTTCGAGAGTATTGATATCCTGCATACGTTTGAGTTTTACTGATCCTGAGAAACTATTTACCAAAGGTTAAATTTTATGTGCAGTGAAATATGCAATTTGTGAAATAACTGGAATATATTCTGTATGAGAATCTTGTATTCTTTCTAAAAATCATTAACGTTATTTGTGTAATTACTGAAGATTCCCCATTGCTATCATTTCTAGGTGTGCTGGCAAAGAATGTGGTGGCGTCATGGAAGATGCGTTAATGGCAGTTAGCACACTTATTGAAGGTTGTTCTTATTTTGCTTCTAGAATTTCGTTAAAGGGATGTTACATACTGATTTTCAGTAATCCCAGATTCTGTTAAATACTCGTAACACTTTGCATACATCTTTTTTTGTTGAAAAATTCGTAGGAATATAACAACTGATTTTTTTGGCTAGTACTTCCTCGAATGATGATTTCAGCATTGGGTTGCCAGTTTGCCACATATTTGGATGTATTCAAGCCATTTCTAATTGCTGGCTTACAAAATCATGAAGAAGGTCAAGTATGTTCGGCAGCCATTGGTGTATTGGTTGATTTATGTCGTGCATTAGAAGCAGCTTTGATACCTCACTTAGACGAATTTATGGGATTACTTTTTCAAATTGTGCAGGTGTATTCTTAAGTTTTTTCCAGATTTTCAATTTTTCATGGAATTTATTATTTTTGATGTTTCTTTAAAAAAGGAAAAAAAATCATAGTATATGATTTAATTGATACAAGGATAAATTTGAAATCCAGAACATAAATTTTATTTTATTTGCTTCTCCATATCATATTAATGCTGACTAGGTGCATGTCTTAATGGCAAACCAAGTTTGAGATTTTTTTTCATTAGGGGCATTTATTCAATGATTTCATTTTTCAGAGTAATAAAATAGATCGATTAGTGAAACCAGCCGTACTTTCATGTTTTGGTGATGTTGCATTGGCAATCGGTCCTAATTTTATTCGCTACTATGAATATGTTATGGCTATGCTAGTTATGGCCCTTTCTACTGCTAAAGTAGAAGATCCGGTTAGTGCGACATGCATTAAATGTTCTTTATCGTGAAATTTTAACAATATTTCAGATGAAGATGTTATGGCTATTTCAGGTGAATATGTTATGGCTTTGCTAATAAATCAAATAAGTACATTATAATTTGGTGATGGTGTTATTAAAAGAATATACGCAAATATTAAATAATATCATTATATTGGAAAATCAGACTAAGAAAATTGCAATTTCAGGAAGACTACGATAATGTTGAATATGTGGAACAATTGAGAGAAAGTTGCGTAGAAGCATATGCCGGTATTGTACAAGGAATGCGAACGACACAAAATAATGAACTTCAACAATTGCGAGATCAGATACAAAATATGCTTGGTTTAATTGAACTCATTGCTACTAGTAATTCACCAGATTCACTGATAGGTGCAGCTTCTGGATTACTTGGTGAGTATCTTCTTTAATCGCATTTAGAAGTTTATAATAATTGCAGATTGTATCTTGAATGAATTTATTGTTTAAGTATTATATGCATTCTTATTGTAGATATGCATTATTTGCCCTTTATCACCCAAATTCTTGTATTCTAATGTATAAAATTCTTGTTTCTTTTTCTTGAACTCAGTTTGGCAATTTTACCGTTATTTATCCTCAAGAAAACATGCTGCTTGATTGTTACTGATAAACAGATTAGTGGCTATAATAATTCTCAACGATCTCTTGCAAGAGATTTGCTGATTGCAATATTAGCTATACTGTAATTCAATTATACTAACGTAAGTTGCTCATATTTTCTACATTCATTTGAAAATTCTGGAAAACACAGCGTCGTTTCAGGAGATCTGGTGACATCATTCGGTGAACAAATACTACCCTTTGTCGACAGTCAAAACATCTCGGCAATACTGACAAAAGGACGGCGAAGTAAAGCAGCGAAAACAAAATCACTTGCCCTCTGGGCAACCAAAGAGATTCGAAAATTGAAAACAGCAAAAATGGAAAATCATAATTAAAATGAAAGATAAAATCGAACTACTATCTTTCTTCAAATATTATAATGTTTAATTGCTCATAATTGTTCCTTTCGTTCGTTCCATTGCTTTTATTTCTTAACTTTTGCTTTACTTTTATATGGCATGTTTTCTGTTTATCATTTTCTGGATTTTCTTTTACGACGGGAATGTTTCTGTGGTATGCTATATTTGCGTTACGCCTTATTTGGACATCATCTACTACGTACATATTTTACCGTTGCAATTTTTCACTCTTAGTTTCTCCTTCTTTGATTTTTGTTTGCAGAGGTTCTTTCGCAGTGTCTGTTTGGAATTTAAATTTTATACCACCAATCCAAAAGTAACTAGTTTTTTGTTAAAGTTTGTTCCGGTTTATACAATGATTCGTTCGTTGTTTTCAAGAAAGGGAGATAATAATACGTGACGAAATCATCCTTCACCATGTTGTTTCCTTCACTGCATACAAATTCCATTCCAGAAGCATAAAAATAAATGCTATGTCATATTTTGTCAAGATGATCGATTTCTTATTAATCTTTAATTTCATTCATTATCGTGGTCGTCCTCCGATCATTTAAAATAATACAGTGAATTCCGTGGACATAGACGACTGAAGATGACTATTTACAGAAGCTTTTAATATTGGATATTTGTAATTTAGATCTTTGCCTTGATGTATTTATTTTGTTATATATGCTAAAATTTCTGAACTATTTTTTCCTGATTCTGCAGTATTTTATCCTGTAGCAACGCTTTATATTTCGATAGTTAGATATCAGATGGGAATGCTAAACTTTTAAATTTCAAAGAGAACATGAATTGCAATTTCTAAAATTCCATTTGTTTTTTTCAAATCAAACAATTGTTTGAATTCCGAAGATTTTTCTCATGCATTTTCTTCGCTTTTTAAATTTTTAATCAATTGCATACTTCATTGAAAGTATTGAATCCAATCTGTCTAAGCAAGTTTGAATTTTTTTTTCAGTGATACGAATGTATGCATTTATCTATCTCCATCACTTGCATGCTTTTCAGTTTTTATTACCTTGTTGAAAACTGAAAATTATCTCGATTTCTTTTTCGTTATTCAAAATTGTTATAATTTTTCATATGATTCAAAATTCCGTAAATTCATATGGAAATCATGAGTATTTCTTGTTATCATTATGACACGATTCATCACCTTTTCTTTCTAATCTTTTCGTTCTTTATAATGTGGTAGGTTTTTGGAAGTATACTTTATTTCTTATCATTGAATCATTGCATTCGAATTTTTGAGAAAAAAAATTTTTGAAAATGTATTTTGATGGACTGATTAATCTAATACATCTCTCTTATCAATTTATGTATATATATACAAATTTTGTAACGTTTTTCAATTTTTAACTGATTAAAGTGGTACAGTCTTAGCCTACTCACCAATTTATAGGAAATGCATTAATCTCGATGTTACATAGACGTGACAGTTCTTTTGATTCCGCAGTTTTTGAAGATACTTGTTAGTGAGTTGTAGAGTATGTTATTTTATTTCTCTCGCCGACGCAAAGATTCTCGGCAATGCTATGCTCGTATCTTTCGCTGCTCTTTGTTATCTTCGTTCATAGAATTTCTATAATATTTTCCTCTGTGTGTCTTTTTAGTGTATTATTTTCATATTGTAATTTTTTATCAGAAAATTTGAAATTGAAACATAGTTCTTGCATTGTATGTATGTTTGTTTGTTTTGTTTTGTTCTCTGGAAAATTTGTTTCCAGCTGTACGAATTTTTTTCTTCAATTTTACTCTTATTATTTTCATACGTCTCTCCAATGCTCATTTTGTTGGCACAAATCTTTTTTTGATCTTATTTTTTAATGATTTTTACATCATTCTTCTAGTTTGCAACTTCTAATTGCCGTTCTCATAAATGTTTTTTAATTTTTCCCTTTTTTTTTGGAAATGTTTTTTGATGGACTGATTAATCTAATACATCTCTCTTATCAACATATATATATATATATATACATATAAACTTGCATTTCCTGTGTTAGCAAACTTATCATAACACAACTTTTTATCATTTAAATAATAGATCTTCTATGATTAAAGAAGTTAATCAGAGTATGTGGCCTATTTTTATAATGATATAAATACAGCAAATACAAAGACATTTACTTGCATTTATATAACTTCGCAACGTTAATCGGAACAAATGGCATATTTGAATTATGATAAAATGTATGGTTCTTTGGTGAGAATTTTTTAATCTTGTCCAAAGTGAAAGGTCAAAATTTGTTAAAGCATCCCTCAAGAATGGTATCCTGTAATTCACATAAAATTCTTTTTTTAAGATAGCACATAAGTTTGGGTCAATCTGTCACACCGATGTTGCTCAAAGTGCTGGAGAAATTGAAGTTAGCATGGAAGATTTATTAGATTTATTCACATTATCCGGCCACAAATTTGGTGGTATAGCAGGTAGTGGGGTTTTAGTATACAATAAAAACCCTGTTGTAGAACCTGTAATAGTTGATGGTAGGCAAGAAAAAGATTTGCGTGGTGGCACAGAAAATATTGTTGCAATTGCAAGTCTTTTTGCTGCATTTCCAGATCTTCTGTCAAAAATGGATGAAATCAGGAAAATATGTGATCAATGATCAATTACAGAGGCAAAGTAAGTTATTAAATCTTGCTAGTAGCATCAAATCTATAATACTGCCAAACACAAAGTTTTAGTTATATGCCAGGAGTAAAGAGTGATGTGCAGCTCATGCATTTTGATTTAAATAACGTTGCGGTTAGTCGTTCTGTATGCTGTAGGAAAAATTGGAAAAATTATGCCTTCTTATGTATTACTTGCAATGGAAGCAACAAAGGAATAAGCGAATTGTTCAGTTAGAAAAAAGTATTTCCACAAAATAAAAATAAGTAGTCATTGGTTATTAAAATAAATAGCTGATTATTTTTGTTTTTATCTTTTTCGAGACACTGGATTTTCCAAATGTAATTTTCCATCACTTAAAACATGTAACATTTTTGATCCATCAAGCGATTCAACAATTCGATGATCTTGCAAAATAAGAGATTGCAAGTACAAAAGTATATGGAACTTTGAGAAGATTATAATGAAGAAGTGAAAAGACCGCTGTTTAATCTAGAAATTGATATCTAGTTTTTAATTACAAATTTAGAATGATTGGTTGAATATGGAGCCGGGACAATTCTTTGAATGATAAATATTTAATGATTCAAATACTGTCGAAAATTTTTAATCTTTTTTAATTTTCAATTCACAAAGTGTTTTCTTTCGAAATACATATGAACTGTTTGTCAATATATTTTTAACATATGGTAGACAGGAAAAAGTATTCTTGCCGGGAAGATTAATTAATTGAAATTATCAATATTTTAGCTAATGAATAGAAATACGAAAACTATTACATTGAAAAATTTTTTGGGAAAACATTTAGCAATTCAGATAAACATTTAATACATTAGTGGTATATTCCCGAGTATATTTCATTTTATAATTGCTTAAAAAATTATAAACATTTATTCGATATGCAATTAGAAATCATGTACTGTTCAATATTTATGATGGCTTGCATTTTTTCCATTACTCATTCGCAGCTACCTTGACAATCGAGAATCGAGAATCGTTCACAACATTGACATATATGTCTGGGTAAGTTTAGTGAGATCACTGTTATAAACTATTGTTTAGATGTTGAATTTTGATTTAATCAAATTTACATATTGTTGCCAGCACTTCAATTTGAATAGAAAAATAACAATTTACTGTATGATACAGTAAATTGTATGATGGATAAATGGTAAAATTCTAGAATATCTGATGTAACCTGAAGTAATATGTCTTAGTATGCAGACAAGTCATTGTTTCTTCCCCATATACTTTATATTCTCGAAGACAATATTTACAGCAGAAGTAATAATAATTTAAACAAAAAGCATACAAAACATTTATGAAAATTCTGGCAATTCAAAACGGTAAAATACTGGAAATATTGAACGCTGAACTATACAACGATTTTAGCAATAATTCAGTACCATGACGCAGCTATAAATTATTACAATTGGCTAAATTTTGTGACAAACAGAAACAAAAAAAAAAAAAAAATCAATCAGACAACATACTCAACGACAATACGAAATTCCGTCTGATCAAATGATGATTCGCAATAAAATTAAAAGTTTTTGGTGATTTTCAATCTCTAAAGTTTTACAAAAAGATTATCAGATTGAAATCATCACGCTCGTTCACTCACAGTTTGTGTCAAATAATGGCATGTTCTAGAATCATTACTATATCGTTTTGGATGAAAAGCATAGCAATATGTGAAAAGGGTAATAATGTTCTCGGAATACACGGAATTTTTTGTAGTTCAAATTTTGAGAAAATTTTCAATAGCAAATTATCGAAAGCAGTTTGTTGTAACACATATAAGTTTGAAATACGGGGATGAAGTTAAGACAATTTCAATAATTTGGTTTAGACAAGAGTATAACAACTCATTAATCATGCCATCTTAAACAGCATCTCCTATTTTCTCGGTGTCTTATAAATTGGCGGAAGATTAAATCCTTTCAATGGTTTTCTCGTCCCTTTGATGGCTGATCTGAGTGGCGATGAAGTTTTCGGGCCGGTCTGAAATTTCCTGTGTTTTCAAACATCTTTTAATGCAATCTAAGTAAAACAAAATTACTTCTGCATAGTTTCATTGCTGCAACAGAGCTGGGGTTATAAATTACAATGGAATCGAGCAATTATATATTCTAATTGATATGACAGAATATCCTAATTAAAATAATGGAGAATAAAAAAGACTGAAAAAGTTGAAAGATCAAGAATATGAAAAAATATCGACCATCGGTGGCCGTACAGGAGTGATCACTGAATGAAGACTTGCCGTACTTGCTGAGACAGATTTCATATGTGACAACAGCGCGTCGGGAATCTAAATAAAAAAAAAAAGAAAAACATAAATATATTGTAAAATGATAATTTTATTTCATCATATTAACTATAATGAAGAACATGTTATTCATATATTTTTAGAGAAAACATAGTATTCAAATAATTGATATCAGTTCTGATGATAGAAGTGGGTAGCATTTATCCAAATTAATTTGATGTTCTGCTTTTCTTGATCTTTTAGTATTACTCATCACTTCTTGATGCGAAATTGAAAAAATATCGCTCTTGGAATGAAAAAAAAAAAAAAAAAATCTCATTGGAATAAATGCATATTACGATGAAACGTTTAAAATTTTTTCATTTTATAGCAAGTATATGTATGCCATATTTTCTTTATTTTTAATTTTGAAATTATTGTCATTTGGTGACACAATTTGACTACTAATTTATTAGTCTAGTGCGATATTTTGTAAAGTCTAAAAAATGTTTGCCATTGGAATTAAAACAAGCTATTAAAGAATTTCATGCTTTTGACTTTATCATTTTTTTGAAAATTTCAAAAAAATTCATAAGTTGCAACAACGATCCCGAATTCTTCAAAATTAAGGAAATTCTAATATAAGTTATCTAGGAATTCGAATTTTACCAATTTGGATGAATTTTTTTTTTGAATTTTAGAAAATAATTGCTAAAGTAGTAGGAATCCGATAATATGTATTAATTTTATGATCAAAAAAAAATTGATTGAAAAAACATTATTCAGTAACTATTTTTTCTTGATAAGGCAACAATTCTTTGTTCGGCCAACGTTTGTTTTGATTATGTGATTAGTTCATCTAAAATTGGTAGGTGTCATTTGTTTGGTCAAATTATGATTTCAACTTCCACTTGCCATATTCGTTTTGACACATCGGTTTGAAGTTGTCATACACAGGTAGCTGTTTAGATATTGTGGAAAATATCCGGAAGTCTGTGTGAGTTATTAGGTAAAGTAAGAATTTGAAATACGGTGTTGTAAATGAGACATTGTGATACGTAGTGAATTATAATCATTTTAGACTTATTTAATTCTTACGGGCTTATACTTATTAAAATATTGATTGGTATGGCCCATTCTAGAATCAATTAAGATTTAAATCAAGTTTAAGTAATTCAGCTAATTTTAGAATATCATTCAATTATAATCAATGAAATTCGCACTTCATTTCTCAATTTTTGCACTATATCATTCCTCTGCCATTTCATTTATCACTTGCGTATACTTTGTTGCGAAAAAAATTAAGAGAGACATTGATCGGATTAGAAGATTCATAAAGAAATAATTATCGATTCCGTATGATTCAAAAAATTGTTGATATTTTCATCTGAAATATAAATATGTAAATATAACAAATAGTGTAAGCTTTCAATTAACCGTTATAAAATTCTTCATGTCAGATAATGAAAGTGAAGGAATTGGTGAAATGAGAAAAGTGTTATGGGAAATAGGGTGAATGGACAGGTCGAAGATGTTAAATGGTCAACTGGTCAACTCATATTCCGATAACTTTTGCGTAAGTTCATGTATACACTATGCTAAAATATCATCCTCCCCTTCTCCTTGGCAATTCCTCCTATTTTTCATCGTTAAATTATTCAGGAGCAGATGTGTATGAAATCGGCGGGAAATCTACCTGTGAAGATATGGCAGTGAGGTCATTGTTATCTAAGTTGTAAACAATATTTGACCCGAATGTCTCTTTTCCTTGCATAACAAACAATTGAATATCTGACCCGATGAAAAAGAAAACTGAAAAATAGGAGGCGTTACAGTGAAAATTTTTTGAAAATTTTAAATTACAGTACAAAATTTTACTGCACGGTAGATTTTAAGATTAAAATGTCACTAAAGAACTATACAAACTTGTCTTGTTATAGAACTTCGAAGTGGCAATTAACCATATAAACTATGTGATTATTGATTGATGTCCAGAAATAAATCATTACCTTCTTATTTTCTTTTCAATTTATCAAATATGCAAATCTATGGATCAGATCAATAATAATTTATCATATTTATCGTCCACTGTGAATTTTGAGGTTTGGAAACTTCTATTAAGAATTGTATTATCAATCAGTCGATCAATGATGCTTATTATCCAGGTCAATAACGATGAAAAAAAAATTCGACTTTTTGTTTTTGTATTTTAATGACATTCAAATTTTGCGGAAAATAGGAAGAGATAAAGGCAGGAAATGATACATAATGGTTTTTTGCATAATATGAAACTTCATCTGTGTATAGGAAGTGGGAAAGGTTCTGACATTATAGTTAGTTAGTCGGACATGAGGTCAAATTTGTCTAGTGGTTACTACACTATTGCAACAGTTATACGGTAGGCCGAATACACTGCAGCTGGGAAGAATAAAAATTATTGTTACGTCAGCTAAGATAGAAGGAATTTCTTATGTAATGCTTGCGTCCTCACTTTTTAGATGCTACCTGAAATTTGTCCCTTCAATTTACCCGAAATATTCTTCCTCTTTTCTAAAGACTATTCACTTCCTTGTGTTAACCCAAATTTATTCCCACTTCTATTCTATCCTTTTTTTTTCTGATATCTAATTGAAAAATAAAAACCAATTTCCATCTACACTTTCGGATAATTTCAATAACTTTCAGATGAATATTTGGGAGTGCTGATCTTAAGCCGAAATATCTGTTAAAATAAAGCATAAAGTTTAATTTCTTTTCTCAATATATATGTAAAAAAAAAAAATATATGTAAAAAAACAAATGTTCCTGTTCTCATTGAAACAGACAGAATAGAGACAGGCCAAGTGAATGCAATGGATAATTTGCCCTTTGAAATCAGTTCATTTCGAATTTCATAAATTCAAATTAGTGTGTTAGGAAGATTCTCCGGAAGAAGATGAAAAGTTGACATTCAAACTTTTCTAAACTGGATCGTTCAAATCATAATGAGTAAAATTTGATAATTTATATAATTCCAATTGAAAGTTTATGAAAGAGTTTTGACAAAAATAAATTTACATACACAGGTAGCTGTTTAGATATTGTGGAAAATATCCGGAAGTTTATACCGTTTATACATTTAACTTTTGTCTATCCCTTACATTATTGATGCCGAACATGAAAAGTAAACTAGTGCAATAATGACAAGGTTTGCCTCTGCATCTATGTTGTTTACAGGTATTTTTCCATAATTTACCTATCGTAAGGTCAAGTTCACTGATCACATCACATTGCATCACACCCCAACCGCACCACCTCGGTAGATCACCTCTTACCATTCAGTGCAGTGACTTGCAGCGACCCGTACATGCCTCTTAGCTGCATTATCCATAAAGACTGCAACTTCTTTACTTTCTCCGGCTGCACTCTGAGATATTTTTAAAGTTTTTTCCAAAAATATCCTGCTTCTCGCTCATCTTCTCCGAAAATTTTCTCCGAAATTTCAGCTTGAAAAAATCCCACAGTTCAATTTGAAAGAAGAGAAAAAAGAAATGTCACGTCGAAACGTTTCCATAAGTCCAAACGGACAGCAGCAGAGTTCTAGTTCATATCATATTTCGGATCCGATTGCCATTTCTTCAACAGTTAATACCTCATGTACTGGATTTACATCAATCAACAATTCTATTCCACCGGTTTTTTTAAACAATCGTGGCGCCTTTACGTTTCTTAATGATGCAAATAAGTATGCAACCAATAATAACAATAGCGACAATCGGAACTTTTTATTTCCAACTGATCAATTTAATCCATCACTTTTGCAATCTAACGTTTCACCTTATGCTAATGTTATCAATAGTAGCCCTCGACTTTATCCCTCCACATCAATTTTATCAAGTCCATTTCGACAATTCAATTCAATTGGTATCAGTGCGAATGGCACAGCATTTGATCGATTCTTACAACCTTTTTCAGCTACGATAAATCCGTCATCATCAATTTCACATGGAACCACTTCGATAAATCCGTCATCATCAATTCCTATGATCAGTGTAACTTCTGTAACTTCAACTAATCCGACAGCAGAGCACACATCATTATCTCCAATGATTACTACTAATAATACAGGGTCGTCATTATCATCATTTATTTCGCCATCTTTAGTGAACGATGAGCCATGTAGGTATTTACTATCATTTGAACAACAAGCTAAAATAGCGCATGAAGCAGCGATGCATTATGCAAATTTGACGGAACATCTAATGGAACATGCTAGGAGTGCAGCAGTAGCCGAAAATATGCCGATACCTCCATTACCACAAGCAGTCTTTTCAATGGTTCAAAAATATGATCAAAGGAAGGAGTTGTCGCAAAATTCTCGACAACAACAAAAACAAGGAGACGAAGAAAAGAAGAATATGAATCCAACATATTTAACTCTTGGCAGCATGATTCCATTTTCGCATTCTGATACAATCACAAATTGTAATACTTCTGATCAACAGCAGATATTTTCCGAATTAGTCAAGCAGAAACGATCATTTACTGATCCCATGTTCAGTTCCGCTTTCTCTGAACCATTGACCAAAATCCGACAAATGGAGAGTGCATCTAATACTGACACTACTCCTTCTCGCTCTGAAAGCGATTCATCAAATAAAACAGCAACAATCGAAATATTACCCATCTTGTCACCGCATCCATATTGTACAGTATCAACGGAAAATAATTTTGAACAAGAGCAAAATGAATTGGAAATAGATGAAAATGGAAGAAAGAATGATGCGGAAACGGTAAAAATTTGTTTATTTCTCATTTCTCCTATTCTTATTGGTTCATTATTACAATTGATGGCATAACAACTGCACATAGATTGTATTTTGAAAATGAAAAAGTTACAAAAGGCTAAAGAATCTTTAACATTCTTAATGAACCATCTTAGATCTTTCTAACTTCTAAAATTCCAAATTGAAATGATTCTTGTGATATGTCTTGCAATAATTGTTATTTTGCAGATTGTACATAAAAAAAATTAGATTCTTTTCAGGTTAATCAACCGATAATTACACCATTACGAACAATCCAAGAACGATTCAATCAAATTAGTCCAAAATACAAGACAAAATTAGATCATTCATCTAATGCTTTTCATTTGACGTCCACTCCATCAGAAAGATTTACTAAAGAAACGACCGTTCCCGTTCTGACGCATGAAAATGCATATAGCGATATTGGTATAAGTATTGATGAGATGAACACATCATCATTGCTTGGTCCTTTAACACAAGCAAAACGACAACAGTCTCATTTAGATTCCGGAATTTCGATGAGCGTAAATTCAACAAATAAACAGGAACAAATGTTACTTGATAAGCCGTCTTGGTCTAATTCATTTACCGTAAATAATATCTTAATAGGAAATGATGGAAAAGACGAAATAGATGGATTAAAACAAGTAATGGAACCAAAAGCGAAAATATTAAACGAAACAAATACACTAAATCCTCGAACGATAACAAATTTACCAGTAATGTCAGTCAATAACATATCACCATATTCGGTATCACAACAAAGTATGTTCTCTCTTCATATTCATTGATAAGGTTGTCGAGAAATTCTAGCGTTTCATTCAAAACTTCATTATCTTAAAATTAATAAGGAAATTTAGGAAAATAGGAGAAAGCAAGCATTTCTCAATAGTTAATAAGTCAAATTGATATATTTAGTGAAATACCTGATAGGATGTCAGAGAGATTTAAAATGCTGTAAATCTTTTTAATTTTAATTAATCGCTCCTAATTTAAACTATTCGTAAATGTTTCATTGTTTTGTTTTAACTTTCAGAAATCGCTCATTTCAGCTATACAGAATTGCATAAATCAAATGGTTCAAGCTACAGGGCCTTCGATTATTCGTGCACCTTTCAAAACGTTACCGCGGTACACTGTAACGACTAGCGGAATATTGATTGCACCAGATGGACGAGCAATACCACCTACAATCTATAACTGTTTTGATATGCTTAGACAACCATTAGCTTCGATGGATTCAAATCAAGAAGAAGACAATAATTTGTGCGCAATATGCAATGATAAAGCTTCAGGGAACCATTATAGTGTGCCAAGCTGTGAAGGATGTAAGGTATATATTACATATACATTGAATATTTATTATAAGTAGTAAAATACAGAACGATAGGAATTAAGCTTCTCTTCAAGTTCTTTAAGTTCACGAAAAGTATTTCAAGATTGTATGCAAAATTGCAACTATAAATTTAAGTTCCAAGTGCATTCTTCATTTTTTTTTTTTTTTTTTCAAAATGCTTAACCGTCGCTATTTTACGTTTTGTGAGATTTCTTCGAAAAAGATCTGAAAAATAAGGCAATAATTTTTGAAATCCTATCATCTTTCATTAATCAATTGAATGATATCTTCAATTTTATAACCTAAAAAGATGAAATTTAGGGTTTCTTCCGAAGGACCATCCAGAAAAAAATAGATTATACGTGCTATAAGCAAGGTAACTGTATAATAGATCAAAAAAACCGAAATAGATGTCAAAGTTGTCGATTTAAGAAATGTATTAGATTAGGTATGCGTCAAGAATCTGTACGCTTGGATCGTAATCGGCGCGGAAAAAGGATGAAACTAAGTAAGCATCATATATCATTATGCTAATCATGGAAAAAAAAATCCTAATATTAACCTTTTAGAGGAGAAAAAAAAAAATGAAAGAAATAGAAAAATGAAGAAGTTGAAAACAACTATGATATTGATCTTTCAGAGAAAAAAAATGGAAGAAATAGAAGAAATGAAGAAGCTGAAGGCAACTATTGTTAGCGCTTATCGTGAAGCATTCCCGACAGGATTAATCATTGATAATCGACGAGATGCTATAAAAAGAATGCATATATTCTTAAATAGTATTCCAATGATGGAGAAAATTAATGGAGAAGAACGGGACAAAGTTATTGATAGCGGCGTTTATGCAGCTCTGGTGAATTTTCGTTCTTTTCGCTTTTACGTCGACTATTTTTAATGACTTCAGAAATTCCTATTTCTGTTTACAAAACAATTCATTGAATGAAATTTTCTGATTTCTAATAATACTGTGAAAAAAGAATCTTTAATCAGATTTAGTAATATAAACTGAAAGTATTCACTGAATCTCTTGATAAAATATTGAGTGATAAATATGATAATATATGTTTTATACAGACTTTACGCACTTCTTTCACCAGCGAAAATTATGAAGCAATTGTGGGCATTCGGAGCGAAACGTTAGCTCAATGCATGAATGGATTCGGATTCGAAGTTAGGGAAGAAGAGATGGCACTTCTGACAGCATTTTGTGCGTTACAAAATTGTGATGGAATAGTTGGCAGTGATGAAATTCAAAAAGTAAATTTAAGCATTAATTTTGTTTCATTTTGGAATTTGCTTTACAAGAAAAAAATTACAAGAGATTTACTGTAGATTTACTTTCTTCGCAAATAATTCATTTTATTTTTTACAGATCGCCGCGAAGTTGTTTAACTGTCTTCGGGTTCATTTGACAGCTTTTTGTGATACAGTAAACGAAACCATTTACAAATGTTTAATGAACGTAACAACATTAATGTTAATGCGCGCTAATATTTGATCAAATGCGTTCAAAATGTAGATCAAGATTTTTGTTTTATTTTATTATTATTTTTATTATTTCATTATTTTAATTTTTTTTGTCAAATTAATTTCTGCATATTATTGCAAATGTTATCATATGCCCAAATCACATATTTATCTATTTTCTCGTATTATCGTTAATATCTTATTTCACTTCTTATTTTAGCATTATTTGAACTTTACTTAGATCAATTATATTACAGGTGAGAAAAATTAAATTTGAATGTGACCATATATGATGTTGAAGTACTGTAGTAAGTATATGAAATTTCCAGAATTTATTTTTCTTCTTTAGATTTATTATACAGTGGAAAGATAATAGTAGATGCAGTTTGATTGCTATATTTTTATGTAATTACGCCTTTTAAAGTGCACTTTAATATAATTTCTTGCTTTACATAATTTTTGGTTTAATATAATTTGTTTTTCACTCATTTCTTTATCTTTTCGTTCTGTGATAATTGTTTGTGATAATTGATTAGCCTTATTTTCAATTATAAATCTGAGGTTTTGTAAGTTTTATTTACTGATTCAATGGTTATTTTATTGCAGTGCTATTAGAGCGGCATAATAAAAAATTTCAAATGGAACAAATATGCTTTCATAAATGATTTAATTTTATTAATCGATTTCATTCTATTGTGCAATCATATGGTACTGATTTTGTTTCAAAAAAAAAAAATTTTCGTCAATGTAAAAATTCTTGATAATTAGTGATATGTTGATACGGTGTTGCAATAGACTGATAGAACCTTCACAAGATGAATTAACACTCATCTTGTGAAATAGTTTAGTCAAAATATATCTTAGTTGATATTTCATGTAGCAGCGTTATAGGAAGACACAAAGTTCGGAATCTGCAAAAAAAGAAGTGATTAATCTATGTTAGTTAATCAATGCAGTAACAAAAATTCATAAAATTTAAGCTAATCATTGGATGTTGGTTGCATCGTTTATTGTACATCTTCATGAATCTCTTTATAAGACTATTGCGATCGATCGATGGTTACGGTAATAATAGAATAATAATCGCTTGAAAAATAATTGGAAAAAGATAACTATTTGAATGATTTGATATAAATCATTATATCTTAATATAATTTAGTATATAAAAAAATCCTTCATAACCTTTCTTTTTTGTTATTTTTTCGCAAAACAAAATCAAATTCAAAATGTTATTTTCATAAGTAAACAATTCCAAAATCAATGAATCATATATAGAAAACGCATAATTTCTCGATATTAAAGAAAGATCGCATATTGCATATTTTATATGCATACGTTCAATTCATGTTAACCATTATTAAATTCAGAGTATTACTTTTTAACCTTTCAATTTCACTACTCACTTCCATAATGTCAAATTTCGACATTACATTGTTGCTTGAAGCATATCCAAAATTTATGTCATTTCAACTTCTTTTAATCTTTGATAATTTCTGAAATTGTCATTGCTTTATCAAAGTTAAACAGTAAAAAATAGATTTTAACAAAAAAGCTAATATGTAGCCTTTTTATTGACCATAAAGGCTATCCACAGCCATTTAGTAATATTTTTTAATCAGGAAAAAAATTTTTTTTGGTTTAAAAGCTCAAATTGAATTACTTTAAACCATAAATGATCAAAACAATAAACATTGAAAAAAATACGGAGTAGCCAATTCGTGACGAAGCAAACCAAAGCTATAAAATAATACTACTACAAAAATAAATATCAATCGTAACATGATATTATAGTGATAATAAAACTGATGATAATAACGGCAATAAATAATGATGACGATAAAAACATTTGTCAAAAAAAAAAAAAAAAAAAATTACACAATACGATAAGTTTGGACATGCGGTATTCTTTAACCAAAAATATGGACATGGCATTGGCTAATATCTTCCTTAATTAATAAGAAGCCAATAATAATAAATTTGTTATAACAGATGAAGAAAAAGAATTTTAAAATGTATATTTCTGAAGGAGGAAATTAATTCATTTAATATTTTGGAAGATCACAAGTAAAACAATTGTAATCTAAAAAAAGATGAAGCGCGCCAACCAAATTCGGCAGAATACTTTTACTTTCATTGATCCATTTAAGGTCAAATTCATAATTATTTCTGCCGTGGTTTATTATGGCGGGAATTTAACTCATCAAATGTAATTGATTTTTAATTATTATGCAAGCTTTGTGCTAAATTTAAATTAAATTGACTTTAGAAGTTAATAAAATTTAAGTAATTATAAAAGGTTATTGCAAAGCTCATTAGATAATATTTTAATGAATCGATCTCATTGAAGGAAATCAGGAAATAGATATTTTTCTGAAAGCGTCAATTATTGTTTTGAATATATTTTTAATTGATTACTATATATGATGCTATTGCATTTCCGCCCTCATTCAATGTATTTATTATACATTCTACAAATTAAAATATAGTAGCGATGCAATATTCCATAAACAGAAAGTTTTATTGAGAATTTTCTAGAAACATTCAGAATTATCTATTGGTAAAAAGATTTTGTATATTTTGAATCTAACGAGACAGAGGAGAAATATCGTTACTACATTAAATGAGATTATATAAATCAACAAGGAAGAACTTACCGTCTTGAACTATCCACCTATGAAAATAACATTTTTTTTCTCTTTTTTTTTTTAATCAAAATTGACAATATATATAAATATTGATTGTTCTTTGCTAGTTATTTATAATCGCTTGCTTAAAATTTGTCGATAATGTATGGGATAGATTCTAACTTTAGATACAAAAAATTATTTCATTAATAAAAAATCAATCTTCATGACTCGATCAAAGGTAAAAATATGAAGACACATTACAAAGTTTCATCTATTCTCCAAGCTCCACCCAACACCTCAGGTGCTGCTCTCATCAACCTTACTACATAAGGTGCATAGGAGGCTATTGTTGGGTTTCAGTTCTTCTTCTGCTCATTTCCTACTTCACTGCTTCTCTCTGCAACTCATTTTTTTTTCAGTAGTTTCAGAATTGCATCGTATTTAAATACTATTTGTTATTTCAAATACAAAAAAGTAACTGAAGCTTTTGATATATGACACAAATGCGAGAATGATAAGACATCAAGGCAAAATGATAAGATAAAAAGAAATCATTTCAGAATTTTATGTTTTTTAAAGCTCCAGTTCTTCAAAAAACATATGGTTTATTTGTTGTTTAATCGATTGCTTATTTTAATTAAATTATGAAACAAAATCATTAAAATATATTAATTTTTTTTCTATTATCTACAATTGATAATTTCCAATGTTTCAAATTTCTATTAGTTCACAATAGTTTTTCATTTTCTTTTAGCTAATGAAATAATTCTTAAACAAAATCAAATTTATCAGCTCAATTGTACGAATTGTCAACATCTAATGCATATATATATATATATATATATATATATATATTCATGGCTAGAACGAAATTGTATAACCATGTCCATGACTATGATCTACAGTTGCTGTTAATCGTATGTACAACATTTATGATTAAGTTTGCATTATTAATAGAAAATAAATAAGCTCTTTGTTATAAAAAAATATTTGTTTTCAATAGCTGAATTTGATATTAGTTCTTATTCTAAATATCTTCTATTGTTATAACTATATCATTGTAATCTAATTTGCACATTTCTTATAATTCTAAAAAATTTTATTGTATTATAGCGTCGTACGTTAACTGATATTTTCTGCCCGAAGAAACTGAAATTTTTCAGGTTAGTGCCAGAAATAAACAAGATGATAATGATTAATATAAGGCTCTAATTCTTCATTTGCATAATAGACCAGATTTTAAAAGCAATAATACAGAAAATGGCACTTTGAATGAAACAAATTGCGCCAAAAGTTTTGGATAATGGAAAAAGGAATATGGAAGAGATGAAACTTTCAGATATCTTTATTGTCATATATTATCATCACCGATAGTTTTCGTTTAGCTTAGTAACTATTCAAACGTCAAAATTATGTGACCCTCCCACTGCATCACTTCACACTTCTCTGCTGACCAATGATCTTTCTCTGTTATACGTCAAAAAAAAAAAGACTTTGTGATGCCCAACCCCACAATTCAGCACATAATTTGTTTCTTTTGATGAAAATAACTGTTTTAAAAACTGCCTAGTGATTATCAGTGCGCGCGGCGGCAACAACTCTTTCCTATAAACTACTTATCCAAAAATCATCGAAAATGTCGCAGCAATTTGACCGGCAAGATCCACGTATTCAAGATCCACGTATTCATCAGATTTCGAATTTGGTTATTTCTAACTTAGCAACAACGAATAACAACATTATCAATGATGTGAGCAACAATAGAACGGAGAAATTTTGCATGCTTACTTCAGCTTCTATTAATCATTCTAACTTACCTTCTGTTTCGACCTTAACATCTTGTATTAATACTTCAATTAACGATCAAGAAGAACCTTCTG
The DNA here is from genome assembly GCA_008729115.1 of Dirofilaria repens. Classification (NCBI taxonomy): domain Eukaryota; kingdom Metazoa; phylum Nematoda; class Chromadorea; order Rhabditida; family Onchocercidae; genus Dirofilaria; species Dirofilaria repens. Next base: position 1,697,859 of record SNRZ01000009.1, read on the forward strand.
GCCTGATCAAATCAACAGCTATATCGTTGCAATACAATTCATCAACAATTATTCAAAATTCAAACAATGCTTCAATGTCATTTTCTACAGACGATATCACTTCAAATAGCATTGTAAATCCTGAAGCTATCAATGCTGATCTTGCCTCAATTTCAACGCTAAATGGAGATGACGTCATAAGCATTTCTCAATTCTCACCTTCTACAATATCATTTGCGAATGAACTAACTCCGTCTAATTCATCACAATTTGCATCAAATAATGATGCAATATGTAATCAAGAAAAATAATAAAAAATGCAACTAATATCGATGGAAATTTGTCGCCGCCGTTGACATTCTCCGGAAATTCCACATTTCCAACAATGCAATGTTGGAAACGACGCAAAAGTGAAAATCAATCATTGGATGCAGAAAGATCAGCAGAGCTATGTCATGTTCAATCGGTTTCTGGAATTCAACAATCATTTTTGACCAGTCGATTACAGCAGACTTCATTTCCTATTGAATCCCATGAAAGTGAGATGTCAAATGTCATGCTGTCTGATGCAACATATTTAAACGGTTATACGCCGATCGAACATGAATTTTCATATGATACTAATACGGAAACTAATCTATGCTATATGGTACAATTGCCCCCAACCACTTATTCTTCAATAACAACAATAGTAAGTAATTTTTTTTGTGAGCAAAATAATAGAAGTCTAATTTGATTTTTTAGAGGCATTTAAGAACAAATGATATAGTAAATATTTTTGTCATACTTAATAATTAAAGCAAATATAATCATTCCAGAATAGAGAAGACGAAGGAGGAGAAGAAAAAGTATTTAAAGAATTGGTACCTATGCAATCATATTCAATCACTGATCCCTTTATTGAAATGATGAATACGACGACACATGCCTCATCAATCGGATTTCAAGAACCGCAATCATCAGGACAACTAGTCCTCGATTCTATCATCCCAATGAATGAAGATAATTCAACAAATAAACGATATCAAGCTTCGCGTGTCACATCTCAACTTACACCATCATTACTTAAGAGGAAGATTCATCCAAAAAACGATGGGAATCCTTCGATGGATTCAAACCATGAAGGAAATAATAATTTATGTATCGTATGTAATGATAAATCTTCAGGGAAGCATTACGGTGTGCCAAGTTGTGAAGGATGTAAGGTATCAATTTTATTTATGTATTTATTTATTTTTTTTTGAAAAGCGCAAACAATAAAATTTGAAACTTCCCTTCAAAATCATCTCGATTTGCTTAGGTTCACGATATATATTTCTAGAATTGTATGCGAAAATGCGGTTACAAACCCAAATGCATTATTCCTTATCTACATATTGTCTGATTATCGCTATTTCACATTATGAAAAGATTTTATTTTTTTCTGAAAGATAAGACAATAACTTTTGAAATATTGTCTTTTACTAATAATTAATCGATTTCTTGACTATATAATAGTTCAAAAATAATGTTATCATTAATGTTAAAACATGAAAGGATAATATTTTTAGAGCTTCTTTCGAAGGGCCAACGAGGAAAAGACAAAATATAGATGTCAGAATCAAGATAATTGTATAATAAATCGGGAAAACCGAAAAAAATGTCCAAGCTGCCGACTCAAGAAATGTCTCAATGTAGGAATGAATCCGGAATTGGTACGTTCAGATTGTAATCGACGACGAAAAAGGTATATATCTATCGTATTAGGGTATAAAACATTTTGTCGTTTTAGTCAAACAATACAAATTTGTTTAATTAACAAAAAAAAAAAAAAAGAAAATCATAATCTTCTTTTGATCTTTCAGAGAAAAAAGAATGGACGATGGAGGAAATAAAAAAGTGAAAGACGAATATTATTAGTACTTATCATGAAATGTTTCCAATAAGAAATATCGTTTAATTATTGATTTTTCCATATCGATTAATCTTCGTATCCTTTTTTAAAAGAATAGAATTTCCGAATCATTTTCCTTTTTTGAATTTATGATATAATACATAATGTGTTTCATTTTCATCTCTAGTCGTCATTACTTTTGTAATCCTTATTTAATAATTCGATTTTTTTTTGATTTAACGTAATTTATTCCTCATTTATTTCTTTACTCTTTTGCAATAGCTGTTACGCATTGTCTGCGATAATAAGTGCGTCCTTTTATTAACAAAATATTAGTTTGCGACTGATATATGATTTTATAAGATATCAGATATGAAATGAAAAGCAGGCTGAGAAATAATAACAAGTTAAATAATTCCAAATTTTGACTCATGGCAGTGAAATCCCGTAAACAATTACTGTTAATTTGATCATACAGATGTATATCAAAAAATATCTTTTTCTCAAATTCGTCACATTGATTTCTTGACCATTCTGCAAGGGAGGTATACTAAATAGTAACATAAACGTTATATTTTCCGGAAAAACTAAATTTTTTATTTCGCTGTTGAAAATTTTTATTTATTTTTATTTTTGATAAATATGAAATATTCTTTTTATTTTATTTTTTCGCATTGTAATTTTTAGGGGATTAAACTTATTAAAATTGTGCATTTGTTTTTAACATTTTATCATTTTTATCATTGCTTAATTTTTTTAAACCATTTTTGCAAGTTCCTTCGCTAAGTAAAATAAAAATGTTTAAATCATTATATTAGCACCTTGTAGTAGCACTGCTTTTTTAGTCATAGTTTGCATTCATCTTTCTTCAATTCATAATAAGTGATAAAAAAACTGTAAAGATAAAAAGCAGTAAAGAATAGAAAACAATCAACGAAATGTTCCGTGACATTGCGTGACATAAATTTCCCAACATGATGCATTATTTGTCTTCTTTATTTTATTCCTTTTAGGATTTCAATTTTTTGAGCGCAAAAAGAGGAAGAACCCATCATGGAATTAATCCTTTGCAACAATTTACGTATTACTATGTTAATAAATATTTATCAATCAAAACTTTTCTTCTCAAATAAATTATACTATTATTTCTCAATAATATTCCGTACTGTTCTAAATTATATTTAAAAAGTACCCTTGCAATACTTTGAGCTCCTCCATTATTTATTCGTTAGTCATCAAAACGTTTCAGTTTGTTAGCTGAAAGTTAAAAGTACCGTTATAAAGCGATACTTGCGATAAATAACAAGCTTATCTCGCCTTACCATCATGTTGGTATATAGATCTTAAAATCTGAAAGATAACATGATTGTGGAGCAAAAGTTATTGATATAAATTAAGCAAAGACTTGGAAAAGCGTATTTACAGAAATAAAACGTTTCAGCATGAGAAATTTGAACACGTAAATTCGCTGAAGAGTACTCTAATACTGAATCCATGCAATAGATTACTGCACAATTGCCTTAGCTTCATATAGTATAGTGATTATTGACAAAATAGAAGGCTTATAAAATTATTCGCAAATTTGTTGAAACACATGAATGAATGGAGTCAAGATAAGCATCTGCTATGACAACGAAAATGAATTAATATTTCTACAGAATGTGTCCGTATGCGTGCACGAGCTGCGTACGATCCCATACGGTCTTAGAAGGAGAATCCCTGAATAGATTAAGCAAGCAACATGTTTTATTGTTAATTATGAAAAAGCTTTCAGCAAAGATTCCCATTGTTTTAATCAGCGATCATTTGATCATTAAAAATATATAATAAGAAATAATAGCAAAGCAAAATATTGAAGCATTCGAAAGATACACGAGAATTAAAATCTTTTAGATGCTTTAGAAATAATAAACGGATCAATTGATGTATATACTTCCAAATATTATCGATTTTCTTTGAAGCAATAACAAATCAATAATGCATGAACATGTCGAAAATGACACAACGAAAAGAAAAAAAAAGAAAAAATATGAGTAATGCTGAAAATGAGCGATGAATAATAGAGGGGGAAATTTCAGTTTCATTATTAGATATATAATAATTATTTCATTAATGAGATAAATTCCAGGCTTATCGTCCAGGCTTATTTCTTCATTTTTGAATTTTCAGTCTGCCTCGTCTTCTCTCTTAGAGGATTATTGTTTATCACTCTTTATGCTTTTCTATATTTTCATTAGCCTAAAAAATCAATATTGCAATGTTTATCATTATACATTTTTCAATCTTACGCATATATTAGATGAAATCGATTGTTTTAACTAATTTACGTGTTAATTATTACGCCGATGCATAGCAGTATTTTCTTGGCTCAGTTGAGACTAAAATTTTGTAAAAATATTTGTTCGACTGTAGAAGACAAAAAAATTCAATTATTATGTTACATTTATCCTTCTTCTACCTGCTAACGAAGATAGTAATTATCGATCCATGTGTCACAAATAGCAACGGTGATTTACATAATAGATTTAAACTTACCAATTCATTAGGCATTAGCAGTCCTTGTGACTGGTATAATTCAACTTCTTCCATATAGTTGCCTAAAATGGAAAGATACCCAAAATTTATCATTTCTATGATCAAATGAGGAAATTGCTTGTTTTATTACGTTACCATGTTTGGCTAGACGGAATTTAAATTTGTACTTCTTCCTTGTTGTTTCAATTTTTTTCTCTCACTTAAAAATGAATAAATCAATTCATTTTTAAAATTTTCAGACAACTATGATTCTTTTGTTCAAACGATCAGTTGAAAAAAGAAAAAAAAAAACTGATTTCTAGGTTTCTTCGTTATCATCGTCTCATCAATATCTTTACGATAGTTATTCAATTAAATAATAAAATGAACTGACTTAATTGTGGCGGTGTCACTGTTGATTGCTGATCGGTCTGAAATGAAAATATTTTTACAAACAATCTATCATTGCCGTATCATTTCGTAGAAACAATTTCAAAACTAGAATAAAACTTTTAATCAATATTATATAAATTTAAAAATTCAATTTATTATCAAGTTCTGAAAATTGCTACAAATTACATCGTAGATTAATTTCAAATCTAAGTAAAATTATCCTTAAAATTACGGTAACGGTAATAAAGTTAACGCTCAATAGCATCAATAAAATATGCAACAAATTGATAAAAATTTGAAAAAAGAATTTGTTTTTTCTTAATATCAATTCTAAATTAAGCACAAAGAGAACATTTTCAATGATTCAAATACTTCTCATCTCAGTTCTTTAATTAATTCCATTAATATTAAATTATAGAAATAAGGATAAATAATAAAAATTTCTTATCATTTCTCTGGTTATATTCTTCATAAATTTCGCATTCTTGAATCTACTGGTATTCTTTTTCACCCATGATACTCTAAAAGGCAACTGATTGGAATTGGAATTTAATACAGAATTAGTAGGAGAGATCAATTTTGATGATGGCTTTATTCTTGTAGTAATAGACTGAAGGATGGATGATGATGGTACAAGATTTTCCTGATTAACAATATGTGATAAGGCTGGTTCTATTTTCTTCTGCACTCCGGTTATTTTCGATAAATCCCATATTCTTCGGTTCATAGTGTAACTATATGACATGAAATCGACTGCATCCGGTAGCGCCGGTGGTGGCATATTCAGGGAAGCCGCGATCATTCTGGCCTCTTCCCAGGCATCTTGTGCTAGTCTTGCATGATGTGTTGCTTTGTCATTCAACAGTCGAATTTTACGAAGAAATGGTAACTTTTGTTGAAAATCATCGATTGCTTGCAAAGGCTTTGTAAAATGCAATGGCAACGATCGAATTGCAGTATTTCTTTGTAAATTAGAAGCTAATGGCAACCGCTCAGTTGCAATGTTCGATTTAAGAATAGAAGATACTGGCAATCGCTGTATTGCAATTTCAGATTCTAAATTGGTAGATAATGACAACTGTTGTGTAGTAGTGTACGGTTCTGGACTAGAAGATGATGATAAGTGTTGTATTTCACTTTTTGCTTGTGAATTGCTGTCGGTATTAAATGGAAACTGCATTTCTAACGTTTTCGCTGTTAATTCGTTGCAGTTGTTTGATGAATTATCATCTGAGATGATTTCTTCAGGATTATTATCGCTTGCATTACTTGATTTTGAGCATGCTTCAGTAAAATGTTGGGAGAGTTGATCGCTGGATACATTATCCTGGTTTATGATAACATCCCGATATGGAAGAATACTACTATTTATATCAATAGCATATGAAATTGGTATAACGCTGTAATGGGCTGTTATGATCGAATCAAAAGAAATGTTAATGGTTGATGAGGCTAAAGTTGTAAACTTAGTAACCGCTGATATCCAAGGATGTGGTTCCATGCATTAAAAATATTGATGGATTGTGGACTGTAGCTAGAAAGAATGTCGCATGACCAATATAAAGTTAACCTTAAATGATACAAAAATTCGACTTGACTATTACTTATTCATAAAATTATTCACGGAAAATCCTGAAAGCAAATTAGAATGCCAATGATTTATAAATGAGTTTTTCATTCAAAAATTACAATATCAGTTATAAAATGAAACTTTTATATATATCAAAAATACCAAAAAAATTACACCAGAAATTTCAAATTTCAAAAGGAAAAGGTTAAATTTTCCTTCAAAAACTGATATTTTTCGTTTATCTTTTTCCCTACAGCATAATATGAATGAAAGCGCGGGATCTGAAGGATAGTTTTC
>SNRZ01000010.1:1200000-1670208 GCA_008729115.1 Dirofilaria repens
ATAGATTGATTATTTGAGATAGTTATATTTCCCAACCCTTTTTCGAATAATTACTGCACAGTGGCTTTTCATCTTATCTTCAATGAGAATGACTGAAATATTTAAAAGATATTGGTAAGAGAAGTGTTGCAGTGTACACACCGACTGCTTACAATGTCAATGACTGCTTGAACAGAAAATGGACTGAAGTTACGCAGAAATTTGCCCGTTTTGCTCGAAATGATTTGTGAAAGAAATCGATGGAATACAATCGATTCGATGAGATAGAACCCTATTAAATATTGCTATTTACAATTATAAATTATAATTGTCCACTTGAATGGAATCTATATAAATTAGTAATTCTAATTTATAACTGTTCCATGCCACATTACATTGCGTGTATATGATTTCACAGTAACAGAGAATTCTTTTCTCGTCACTGTTGCTTTTGGGTGATCCTCGGTTTGTATTACTAATCTTCTCTATGTTATAATTATGATTTGTTCTTTGGATATGCGAACTCTGATGGAACGTAACAACAACTTAGCAATAATTCAATATATTGACGAATGATGTGGACATGTAAATGACAAAAAAAAAATAAAAAATCCATTACCATGAAAACGCCTCTGCCAATCTTATCTCTTAACCGATTTCACCCATCCCGAAGAACGACTTTGAGCTGCAATAAGTGCCCGAGCGTCGTAGCGCTTCTCTACCGTAATTAACAAGAATGGGACGACTGTGGAACTAGAACTTTCTATGAAAGGAAGTGTGGAAAAGGTGCTAGTGGAGGGAAGGGTACAGGTCTATTCAGCCTTCCTCGTTTTAGGTTAATATTTCCCATGTCAGTGAGATATTCTTGACTTGAAATGTTCAGATGGGAAATGCTCTAAAAAATTATGCAATCAAATGTAAAGAAACGTGAATCACTGCTTGTTGATCCATCGTACTCAGTCATTTTATTTATAGTATTTATTAGATTTATTCGTTTCCTTCTCTTTTTCCCATCTTTTCAACCAGTTAGTCTGACATAGAATTAGGTTGAATGAAAATTGCTTCGGCATTGCGATGGGAAATAAGTGATACTTGAGGATGGTGATGCCACGGTACAGCATAACTTTCTTTCTAACCTCGACGAATGCGCTTTATGCATTATCACCTGCAGGATTTATAACTAAGAGTGGACTTCAGTCATTGTCCCGGAGCATCACGATATTCCGCTTGGAAGGAGCTTTTGCAATGGGCTGAAACTTACTTGACATGTTTTTGTTTTCAGATTCTGTTGCGAGTTTCGACAAATAGGTTTCATTTCTTCAGTTATTTTATAAAGGCACTGATTTGAGAGAACCAGGCAGCAATGTTTTTTCATCGAATGAACGGTGGCGGTCGTATGAATGGTCCGGTGGACACAACGTTATATGATATCCTGAAAGTGAAACCGAATGCGACCGAAGATGAAATTAAGAAAGTAATTTTTTTTAACGTACAAAAGATCACTTATCAGAAAGGAAAAAAAAGACGGAAAAGCAGTGATATAATGTCTTGCTGTGTTGAGAACCAAGATTAATCGCGAAAAAATTTTCTTGATGTGGTGTTAACATCTTAAATTGATTCTTTAGTCTTATCGACATTTGGCAAAGGAGTACCATCCTGACAAGAATCCATCCCATGGTGAGAAGTTCAAAGAAATATCGTTTGCTTATGAAGTGTTAAGTAATCCAGAGCGAAGAGGAGTTTATGACGCTAGAGGACTTGATGGTATCAAGGAAGGTGATAGTGGTAAGTGGAAAATACATCAAAAAGAAAAAAGTTTATATATATATATATTGTTTTCATCTCCCAAATAAAATTTTTGTAACATTTGTTTGAGTTTAACACAGTGTAATGATGTATCATTGTAGGAGGCTTTTCTGGTGCTGAAGATCTTTTTTCAACATTATTTGGTGGTGGTCCGCTTTCGTCACTTTTCGGTGGTGGTGGCGGGCGACGGAGAAAAATGCGTGGTCAGGATATGGCCCATCCACTAAAAGTATCCCTAGAAGATCTCTATAATGGCAAAAAATCCAAATTGCAGCTATCAAAACGAGTAATTTGTAAGTAATGTCATGTAGTTAATGGTGTTTCAAAAATTTATTTCAGAAATTGCACAAGCATATATTCTGTATTTATTTCAAGTGGACTTTTTTTATTTAAATGAATGAAAGTAGACAAACATTGATAGATTTTAAACTTTCTATACTATTGAAACTTTTCCGCAAAGACTGGAGATTTCTATTAGCGATAAGCTTTTAGTTGCTTTCACCAATTAAAGAAGCGACATATTATCACTGCAAGCTTAGACATATTTGAAAATAACATTAGCCTGAAATAAATCTTTCGGGCCGCGAATTATACTTCATTTCTCAAATGATGAAGTTTTCAGACAGTCTTCTTGAATTTTTCAACTAAAATGTTTAGTGTGGCATTTGCGGAAATATGAGTTTGCGGTTGAAGATTTACGATGATCTTATGCTTAATATACATTAAAAAATATATACATATATATGTACATATGTTCTCATACAAATCTTTGCACTATCTGCAGTTTTTTTTTTTTTTTTTTTTAATTTTATCGCAAATCAAATGGATGACCATTAATTTATTTTATGTTTTTCTATCTAATGTTTAATATATATAGTCAACTATAACACACTGTTTTTAATGACGGTTTTATTGACGTTGTCATATCGATCAATAAATTTTTATACAGTGTCATATTATTGTAAGGATAACCGCTATATAAAAAAAATTAGATGTAGTAAAGATATGTCTCTGTTGAATGTAAGATTGAAGTTTTGATTCGAACAAAACCGGATATTTCTATTTTTGTTTCTTGTAAATCTAGATTTTAAGATATGCTGTCATATAATATATAGTTGACTATAACACAGATTTTAATGTTTAGTTTGGGATTAGTGTCTTTCGGAGATATATAGATGCTTAGCTGTCATTCGAACAAAAAATAAATACATTTTAGGTTCTTTAGCTATTATTAACAACTTCATCCACTTTTCTAATTTGAATTTCCTGTCCATACTATATTTTCAAATCGTTTTTAAGCTTTAATGTTTTGTAGTCGTGGTGGTAAAGAAGGGATATCCTACGACTGCCAAGAATGTCGAGGAGTTGGTGTCAAGAACATCATAAGGAAACTTGGTTCCGGTCTGATTCAACAAATGCAAATACAATGTCCAGATTGCAATGGAGCAGGTTTGAATCTGTCGTACAGTATCTAAGATGATATATTGTTAAGCTCAGTTGAAGAAGAAATCGTTAAATACTTTATGGAAATTTTTTTTATGACATTGCAGTATATTTATAAAAGATTTTGAAATATTCAAAAATTGAGCGTTCCTGTTGTCGGTAACAACATTGCTAAAATGTAGGGAACAAATTCAAACCAGCATTTCAGCGATATATTAGAGACACATTTATGACATGGGATTTTTGAGCTAATAATTTCATGCTTATGATTAAAATTGATTATAGGAACGAAAATACCGGAAAAAGATCGATGCAAAACATGTAGAGGAGAGAAAACTATAACTGAAAAAAAGATGTTGGAAGTGGTTGTTCAGAAAGGAATGCATGATGGGCAAAAGATTTGCTTTAGGGGTGAAGGCGATCAAGAGTCTTCATTCTCTAACAGTTGGAATTGTAGAAATTTTTGAAATAACTTCTGATTATCGTTTAGAAACCGAAGAAAGGCAAAATTTTTGAAAGTTTTATTTTGTTTGATTTAATTTGGTTTTATAGCCAGGGGTTGAACCAGGAGATGTGATAATCGTAGTGCAGTCTAAACCACACGATGTATTTCAGCGACAAGGTGACAACTTGCTTATGCAAAAGTAAGTTTTAGGTGTAAGATTTTCGTATAATACGTGATAGTATGTATTCAGCGATTATTATTCTTTGAAATTCTTTTTAACTACAGTTAATTTAAAAGCTAAAAATTTGGTTTGAGGAAAATATCATTAAACGATGCACTTTGTGGTTGTCAGTTTGTAATCAAGCACTTGGATGGTAGAGAATTAGTGGTGACTACTCGGCCCAATGATATTTTGGAACCAGGTATTGCTATTTATTCATAGGAATGAATTAATAAATTTAGTGTTTGTCTCCGAGGAGTTCTTTTGTGTACCTTGTTGCAAAAAAAATGATAACATCTGAGTTGTCGAAGAACGGTGAAGGTAACATTTTTATATCTATAGATAATTCAAATTTTTGAAATATAAAAACGAAATTAGAGCAGACAATATAAAAGTTTGATTTATATTTTAATAAGTGTTCCTGATATTTTATATATTGGTAAATACGATCGTTAATGATTATGAACGAAACGGGAAATTAAATAAAAACTTTTAAACAGATTGCATTCGTGGAATTCGTAATGAGGGGATGCCCATAATGGATAGTCCAGGTGCTGGAGGTGTTCTTTTCATTAAATTCAAAATCGAATTTCCGGAAGATAATTTTTTGAAAGACGAAAATGGCTACAAGGTTTAATTTTTCTATTTCTGATTTTTTTTCACTTTTGTTTCAAAATATAGCTAATGATATTCTAAAAGTTGATTTCTCTAGAATGACCATTTCAAAAACTTTAAATTCTTTTTTTAGGAGTTCATTTATAGCTATACATTTGCATCTCATTATGACGGTCTCTTTAATGAACTAATCCCCATCTCGAAATGAATCCCTTATTTTATTTTGTGCTTTCAGTGTCTGGAAGCGCTTTTAGGCGGTCGACCACAAAGAGGTCCCTTGCCAGAAGGAGAAAACGTAGAAGAAGTTTCTTTGATGTCTTATGAAGAGCGTCGTTATGAAAAAAGGGTCGTACTGGTCCAGGTGAAGTATATCAAGATGATGCAGATGAGGAAGATGAAGAAGTGGGTGGCGGCACACATAACGTTCAGTGCGCTCAGTCATAGTTTTGTGGATTTAGTGATTTAAAAAATACTGGAGATTTCATTTTACAAACTTTGTTTTATTCCCTGGGGTTTTCAGATTTAAAAAAAAAAAAAAAAAAAAAAAAAACATTAAATGATCCCAGAATACAAATTCTTATGATTTCTCGTGAAAATCCATTGCATAAATTCTTGTGGAATTTTGGTACTTTTTTTTGTTCTAGAAATCTGAATTACTTCCTTTCCCTTCGCTCTTATACAACAAACTATTTATAGCTGGATTGTAATTTTCGCAGTTTAATCTTTTTCTGATATCAATCAGCTATCATGCTTATAGATTTTTTGAGAAGACTTTTGATGTATTTTTTTTTTGGAGCTGCTTTTATTTATATGTTCCTTTTTATTTCCATACATAAAGTAGTATGTCGCAAAAAAGCTGTTATTTTCAGGATTAGTTTAAAACAATAGGAAATGAATTATAGAACAGGAGAAGGTAATCAAATCAGTGAGAAAAGTAAAGAGAACTGGGAAAGGTTTTCAATACAGGATTATGTTTGACCATCATCCTAATGTTAGTTTCCTTAGAAATACTTTGTTTTATTAGGGTTACAAAAGTCCTTTTTTCTCTGAGAATGCATATTATTCGAAATAATTGTAACCATTACTCGAATTGTCTCCAACTGATAAATTTGTATAAAATCTATTCGGATGAGATTTACATACTTAAAGATTTTCTAAGGGATAGTCTGGGTAGAGAAATATTTACCTGTGCGAAAAACTCTTCTTCTCAACATTTCGAATCTTGGCTGAAATCAAGGATAAATTTTTGTGTTACTTACATGTCAATGAATGAAAGAAAACGATCTTAATAATGATACATCGGTAAAACAAAACATCGATGAGTTTCTCACTTTCTTTAGTTGGATTGCTTTAGTGTTTAAAAGTAATGCTAATATCAACCAAAGTGTTCCTTACTTCGTCCCAAAAAATACGAGTAGTTACAAAAAACATGAGTTCTAGAAAACTAAATTTAACAGCTAAGAAAGGTTTTTATCTTTCAGAAATATATCATAAAGTCTTAGAAATATTTGGCAAGGCAAAGGATTTGCCATTTCCTTAACCTCCGCGTATTTTCCATTCCACACGTCTTAAAAAGAGCTTGATACAGAATAATTGAAACAGTGTCATATAAAATCAAATGCTGTGAATTTTCAAGCCAAATTTGAACTTTGGTCTGTGAAAGAGTTCTCGGCTCTCTCATTGAGAATTCATCTGACTAAATTCTCCCAAAATTTACCATATTTGATGCAAAGCATGCAGTGAATCAGTGAAAAATAAAACTAGCTAGCAGTAGCACCTTAAAAACTGGGAAAATGCCGGTTGCTGTGGAATCTGCAACGACTCTACATGATCAACCACTGCGATACTATCGATTGTCGCTGTAACCATCGGATATTTAACTTTTTTCGCAACTAGAATTTTTTTCAAATTTCTGTAAGCTTTATGAATATCTAATTCGGCTTTTTCGGTGAAATTTATCAATGCTGTCGATCTGTCGACATCTTCATGCTGCATCTACAAATGAGATTTGATTTCAACCGAGCGTTGTCAATTTTGAGTAAACAAAGTAGGAATATGATAGAAATCAAAACAACACAGAAAAGAGACTGGGTATTACCCGAATGAATTTGGTTGCTTTTATTATATTTAGACGAATCCTGCTTCGCAATATGCATTGCCATTTATAATAATCAAATTCTTTCCTGATTTCATTTAATATTAAATAAAATTGTTAGACATCATACTTACATGAACAAACTGAACAGTTGTATCACTATCTCATTCAAATCTTTGGTATCCGAATTAAAGAAAATTCACGGTTTTTCTTGATATCTCATCGAAATTGAGATTATGCTCAATTAGGTATCAAAGCTCGTGAAAATAATTAATCCATTCTTTATTTTCTTGTAACACGTTTTCCTGAAACAATGTATTTATAATGCACGAAAGCTCCAAAACAGATAACGAATAATAAAAAGAAATAAACTTTATATAAAAATCCATAACTCTGATACAACAACATTTCGGTCAAGCAAAAATCATCTCTATCGCGTTCTCAACAACAAGTAGATAACACGCAATTAAGGAAACCTCTGCTCTTCCAGCCAATAAAGATTTTTCATATAAATCATTATAAATATTGTTTTTCTCTGATATTTCAACAGCTGTAAGTCTATTCAATGCATTGACAATTTCTTGAAACTGAATCTGATTTGGTTCAATATGAACTTCAAAATATTCCCAATCAGTTACGCTTAGATGAGACCGACCACACATTCAGAATTGTTGCATGCAGATCATCCAACAATGATTAATTTTCTGTGAATTATCTCGCTTTTTAGATACCATGCTTTTGGAATTCATCACTGATTTGTTTTGTAAAAAACACAGCTAATAGATGATTTTTTCCTCCAAGCATTGCTGTAATTCATCTTAAAATGACTATCTACAATAAAATCAGCGCAATGCCATCATTACCCAGGATGAGTAACTGTAATTCACGAAAAACTACCCACGCGTTCAAACCATTCAATAATTATTAACACTTGACGTTAACCTACAACTCTGAAACATAAAAACCGCGACATACTCCCAAATCATTAAAATCAAAACTTAGTTAATACCCAATTCCTCAACTTGTATTATTTAAGCAAACACATCATCCAAACATTGCTGCAAGTTAATCCACTTCAGATATCTATCATTTTTGTAATATCATTATCATTGCCATATCATTTAAAAGCAAAAAATAAAAAATGAAAAAAACTCCCAAACTGCATTGTATAAACACCAAATAAAGCCTCTTATTATCTATGTCATATGATAACTTAATCTGAAGTTTGAAATACATTCATAAAGGAATAATGGAATAATGGTAACAATGGACAAATAATTTTTATTATGATTTTGTACAATCAGTTAATCAATCAGTCAGAAACATTGGAAACAATCAACAGCATTTGGTCACAATGACGAATTTCTTCACTTCCCTGACAAATTCTCTGAAATCAAAATAATAAAATTTTGAATGAAATAAGGTTTTCCGAAAATATAAAGGATGTACCATAAGTACCATCATACTTTAGCAAAAAAGATATGGAAATTTTAAGAATACTTTGCAACTGATAATTATGTGAATTAAATGCGAAGAAAATTTTTAAATCGAGATGAAAACTATAGTGCTAAACATTTTACTTCATCATGTGCCTCATTTCTGTCGAAAACAATGGATATAACCTGTTATTTTTATGTTCTTCGGCAACTTTTCCTAAGAGATCGTTGAAATTTCGTAAAGCAATACGTGAAGTATCTTCTCTCCATGTTGCTGGGACCAATTTCATCAAAGCTCGACATTTCCGGATCATGGATTGATCAGAAATCGTTGCGCATTGTAATGCAGGCATCATTCGATTTATAATACCGTCCAAAACTAGTTCTCTCATTTTTTCTTCGGATAAAATGGTAGAGAGACAACTCAGACAACGAATTAACTGTAATTAAGTAGCTAAAAATAATGAATTAAAAACAATAAATATCTGATTCTATTTCTTAGGATGCCGAAATACCCTCCTTCTTCAAAATAAGACATACAATTAACTCCTTTTGCAAGCCTTGTCATTCAATGATAACTGATTGATTGGCTATCGGCATGATTCTAAAACGAACCTTAACAGAAGTCCAAGTCTGTCGATCCAAGAATGCCTTACAACCGGTAGCAAGATTTTCAACAGCTCTGCAAAATTTTGAAAATTTTAAAGACATATATTTGAATCCAAGTAATCAAATAATAAATTAATTAAGTAAAAATGTACTGTTTCGAATAAATAGGAACAAATAAATCTTCGTCAATAGCATCTTGAGCTCGCAGACATATAGTTTGTAAAAGTTTTTGTACTGAACGACTAGTTGGTACCAGTGTTGGACATTCATCAATCAGCTGACTAAGCAGAAAAGCCAGATTTCGACACTGATGTTGCGACAAAGGGTCCCAGCGTTCACGAATTAGATCTGAGAACAGATAAGCTTGGATTTATTATTCTAAATTTAAAAGTAGTTTGCAACTTTATCGAGAATGATAGATTTCTATATTGTCAAACAATTTTAATGACATTCTATTCATAAATCAACAATTTTAATGCATGATTATTTAGCAATGTCATTTTTCTTTAACTTCTTAATTTTTTTTTCGTCTATATCCCTTTCTTCCTTCATCAATAGAGATATGATATTATTTCTGTTTATGCTCAAGATTTCTGAAAAGACTATTTTCCGAAGTAAAATTTATTTAAATATTATGAAAAACGCAATAATCTCAAATTTTAACTGCAACCAAAAATTGCAACTGACTACCGAAATTAAATCTGTTTTTCAACTAGCTTCTATGATGAACTCTTGCCAAGTAGCAATACACATATTAAATTATAAACGATTACCTGTAATTTTCCATAAAACAACTTTCTCAATGCAGAGAGGTATAAGTGAGACAATAACAGGATGTTCAACGTTAACATTCGAACTTGTTGCAGCACATGTTATCAAATCTTCGTACCAGCGCATCGAATTCACTGGACGATTGTCATTCTGGAACGATAAAATATCAGAAACAATTGCACAGTCGTATAATTGCGCATTGAAAGCAATACTTTGCATTAATAAGCTATGCAAGCAACCTTGCAACAGAAAAATCTTGCCTAAAAATTGCTACAATATCAAAAAATACTCCAAGGAGAAGACCATTATATTTACAATCGCTCACTTTTTAAGTTAAACTAAAAAATTTTGAAAACTTCAGGGAAAAATACTTCAAGCGGTCCCCAATCAATCAATTCCAAACGAATAAATAAAGAGATAAGCTTTGGAATGCATAGATGAATATAAGCGTTGGTGAAGGACTCCTCATCTTGAGCTAACCAGTCAATAAATCTCGACAAAATTCGATCAGTACGACAAAAATCATCAAGTGCATCAATGAATACGACATCAGCCGCAGCACGAATTTCATCTGCAATACGAATACATTCATTAATTCCAAGTATTTTTAAGAAATTTCTCCTTTTCTTCTGTATTAAATGTACTATGTACTATAACATTAACCGATAGACTGCTGGCGAACCACAATCTCACTATTTGTCTCTTCATCATCAGTACTTAAGCCTTCTTCATGTGAAACACCTTCCAAAGTATTTTCACGCATACGACGGCGACGCGACCTGAAAAAAAGAAATTTAAAAAAAAAAACTAATCTAAATTATCCATTACAAATTTATGAATCCTACCTTCTTGCTTCTCGTTCTGCTGCTCTTTGGGTAATTTCGGGAGTTCGTTGGTGTAGTGGTCGACCGGCGGCAGCTGCTGAACACTCATCATACATATCATGCACATCATTTTTCTTCTTCGTATTCGAAGCCTTCGAGCACGACCATCTAGAATTTCTGCCATTCGACTTTCCAAGTCCTTAATCTCGCTTATCTGAAACATGGAAGAGAAATTTAAGCTCTATTTATATACAATTTAATACTGCTATGAACTGAAATAGTTGTTCACAAAAGAAATTATTTTGAAAGCATATACTTTTTCCGATAAACATTCCAACAAATCCCTCGCATATGCACGCATATCCTGATAAACTTGAAAACGTTCTCTGATTCGCGGTTCTTCCATCTCAAGCTTGCCAATCATTTCCTTATTTTCTTGAATTTGTATGTTTGCCTTTTCAAACTCCGCTTTTCGGGCATCTACTGATTCCCTGCCATCTTTCTTGCTGCAATATTCTAATCCTACGCACTGTCAAGAACATCGCATGATAAGATCTACCAATAAACCAAGATTCGCAAGTGATATGAAACTAGAAAAATAATAAATTTACCGCTGCTGTATTTTCATGAGGATTCCATTCAGCGACACAATTTTTGTCTGACCAGATACTCGTCCAGCTGAAATAGAATGACAAGAATAAGTAAGAAAATTATTCAGCCTTGTTTAAGACAATCAAAAAAGTTACCTGATTCTTAATTGATAGAAGAAATAAATATCCAGTGAAATATTAAATCTTTTCCCATTCAGAAAAGAATAAAGTAAATGTCACAATTAATCAGAAATACTGATTTATACTAACTAACCTTGAGACGTTGAAATCATGTCAGTTTCAGAAAAATCTATATCCATTTCCATGGGCAGCTGCTCACGATTTTCGGATGGTAACTCCATAGTACTTCTTATGGCTTTCATCACTGCTTCCATTTTCGCACGTTCACGTTCCAACATTTCCACCTTTAACTTCATAAAACGATAAAATAACCGATTCATAAAATGTTGGTAACTTCAGCAACTCACTATTTCAAAAGAAGTAACTATTTAAAGACCTTATGCGATGATACTCCTTTCTTCATCTGTTCTCTTTCCCATCGTGTTACTTCCTCATCTGACTGATCATGATTACCATCACTGTCTATAAATAAATCAAAACTAAATCAATTAAAATTTTGGAAAGGCAAATTTTATTGGAATAAAGCGATCTGATCAAATATGGATGTTAAAATATGACCATATGTATATATTTTATGGAAAAAAAAAATGAAAACTGAATGATTTTTAAGCTCTCATCCATTTTGCACATTCAACGATTGTTACCTTCTCCTTCATGAGCGAGAAAATCCATATGCTCACTTCGACATCGTTCATCATCATCAGCTGCCAGACTTTTTAACGAATAAAATCTATAAAGAATAAACCAATGATTCAAAATCGTGATTTTAGAAAATTTTGTCTAATTTGGACTGACAAATAAAAATCGTCCAACTATTTAGTGCTCTCTTATCCGAATAAAATTTGATTTTGTCCTATTTTTTTTTATTTTGAACTGCACCAAAAACCGATGATATATGGTTTTTTCAACAACAATCATAGAATTGTTTTTTCATGAATCTTTAAAAGAATAACTGACCTTCCACCTTGTGTGTCTTCATCACTCAGATCGTTTTCATCTTCACGTATTAATCGTGATCGTGCAACGGACTTATCCTATCAATTTGCTTATTTAGTTAAATAATATAATCTTAGCAATATTAAAAAATAAAATGAGTTTGATTATCCAGTATTTCATACACTGAAGTAATCGCTCAACAATATATAGCCGAGAATATGTTCTTCGACTAAATAAAATTTTAAAGACCATATTTTATTTGGATACATTTCTTTATCAATATAAATAACTTGAACTCCGACTGTTGAAAATGACAAAAAAATTTGCGAAAGGAAAAAAATTTATTATATTTGTCGAAATAAACCAGAATAATGTTTAACAATATTATGAATCACTTCTAAGTGATTACATCCCATGGATTTATCTTTTGTCCATGCTCATCACTTTGTATCTCTCTTTCACCTACACTATCTACTAAATGCATGTCTTCAATCTGTCTGCATGTAATGATATCTTTATGTCAGTTAATGTAGAGCTTCCTGCATTACAGGAATTTAGTCGCTTCTTTGTTTGTTCTCCTCCAATCATTGCTCCTTGATTTTCTTTGTTTCCCATGTTTAATCAATTTATCCTGTTTATTACTTCTCATTCATTTCTTTTCACAGCATCCATCTTCACTCCATTCTACTTTTCCTTATGGTTTTTATGCGTTTACTTATACGTGCATGTTTATTTGACGCGTCGAGTAATATTAACGCTTAATTACTTAATAAAGGTTTAATTACCCAAGTTTGAGATCTGACATACAACCATCCAAAGGATCAACTCAACAATAAAAAAACTTCCACGACAATATTTACCTTCAACCGTTGCACATCATCCAGTGGGATTTGTCCATTAGAACCGACTAAACGCATTTTTTCTCGTTTCTTCCGTGCTTCATAAACAGTTTTTGCATCCGGGATTTCGCCTAAAAATTGTGATTGCATTGAAGTATATTAATTAAAATCGCAAAAAGAACTGAACTGAAACCAAGACATAAATTTCAAATATTAGAATTTCAGACCTCGAAATGCAGACGGGAATTTATTTCTTATGACCGAATCCTGTTCTATACCTATCTCTTGCTCGGATTCACTCTTCACTTTCCATTGGTGACTGCTATGAGCCTGATATACAACAAATTTTAGCTTCGAATACACATACGCATCTCCAAAACTGTGATGTCGAACTGACGATATTTATCAAAAAATACGCAAATCTCAAAAAAAAAAAAAAAAAAACACACATAAATATTTTTAAATGATGGTTCGTCCGTCACATCTTGCTTGATTTGTTTGACAACTACTCTAGTTCCCTGCTTCGTAATCTCATCGTCAATTTTTTGTCGCAATTTGGCTTTTTTTGTCAACTTATCCAAATGTTTGTTAGAATCTTTACGTTTAATTTTGAAGTCCGTTATGTCATCACCTAAAAGATCAGTACTGAAAGAAAAGTGGGATATTGACGTTTAAAAAAAGTAAACAGTTGGTTTTGGTAAATGGGAAAATTCTGCCGAATCACAAAATATCTCTTATATTCCACACTTAGGAAATGACAAATTCCAGGTGGGTTGTTCGAAGGAAATTTTTATTTATTCAATTAAATCCTAACTAGATAAACATTATCTGAAATTAAATCGAAAAATGGAATAAAGATATGATCTAAAAATCC
Source organism: Dirofilaria repens (assembly GCA_008729115.1). Taxonomy (NCBI): domain Eukaryota; kingdom Metazoa; phylum Nematoda; class Chromadorea; order Rhabditida; family Onchocercidae; genus Dirofilaria; species Dirofilaria repens. The sequence continues at coordinate 1,213,624 of SNRZ01000010.1, forward strand.
AGTTTTCAGAAAACTGTTTCTAGTCAATACCTAATTTCAGTATCTTGACATTCCACATAAGGTGAGGTATAATGTTTGAAGTAAATAAGCCACCGAAAAACAAACGAATTTGTTCCGTTTTTCTTTCTTTTTTGGTTGCAGCTTCGTTGAAAATCTACCGACCTTCAAAATTATCAAAACTGAGCAAGTGGTGCTCCTCTGTTACCACACCAGCCTGTGGTTCCTGGTTCCCTTCTGCTTTATTCACCTTTTCCGCGTATTGCTGTTGTTGTTGCTGCTTGACCTTTCTACTGACTGATGTCCCTTTGGTTGTTGATACTACTGATATTCCGGAATTCACGGCACTTCCATCACCACCAACATCATCATCATCATCATCCGATAATACTCGTTGACGAAGATTACTGCGGCTTTTCACTTTTCGAAACATTTTTCTAAGTATGAAAAGTACAGTCTGAATCAGAAATCAATTCAAATTGAAACTATTTCAAATAAATTCATCTTAATCAAGTTTATGATGTAGTAAATGAGTCTTTCTGCAGTGCTGAAATTAAGTAGCAAACTCAAGAAAATCGTTCTATAATTTTTATTTTTCTTCGATGTGCTTTTAAGACATGATGTCATGTAAAACACAATTAACGCGCTTAATTTAATCTAATTCTCGAAACGGATAAATTAAAGCAAGCCGGGCGAAAAAGAAATGACACTGAGATCTACAAGAGTATGAAAGGAAACTGTGCAATTAGTAAAATTGAATGAATATTTAAATATTAGTATGTCAACTATATTGGTCAATGAAACAAGAATGAGTGCAAGGGAAACATCACCCTAGAGATGCAAATTAACCAGGAGAGATCAATAAACCCGCATTATTCGAAGGCGATAAGTATAAGCACTGATGTGATACAGAAGTAACGCGGCTGATAAGTGAAACTATGATCTCAAAAATAAATTTCATTTTAAGAAAGGGGAGACATGAACTTTTTTAATTTCTATGTTATTGCAGTTCACGAAATGTATATAAGCCCATCATTCGATATGATATACGAATTGAATTACTCATTCCTTAAAGTTTAATCTAATCTTTAATATCATAGTCTTGAGAAGAGAAAGAGAATTTGAGAATATGCGATATGTCCTATGAATGTCTATTATGTAGAAACTAAAATACTGAACAAAGCTGGAACTTATGTACATATCGAAACTTTGTGAAAACCTGACACTGAGGAAACTTCTGAGAATAACTGTGAAAGAAAGAATAGAAATCTGAGATCAGCCGAATGGAAATCTTTATACCGAAGCAATGAGTTGGAGTACAAACAAATCGAGACTGCATTATAATTGCTTGAAATTTCGTTGTCCTTATTGGTGAAAGCAATGTCATAAATAGAATAAGTGTGAAGTACTGTTCTTGGTGATTTTTCATTCAATCAAGTTAAATTAAATATCTGCAACAACTGCAGAAATAGATAGACCAATGACTTGTGTATTCTCCAGATAAGGATTATCATTGTTATAGAAAAGAAGTTACAATAAAAAAGAACTTAGAATGGTGACCGGAATAGTTTACAACAGTTTTGATTCTCTTTTATAACATTCGTTATTCAAATTGCAATAATCAGTGCGCGTGAAGAAGAATAATATCAAAATATGTGGGAGGCCCGAACATATTTGAGAAAATTTTGATGTCAACTTTAATTGAAATAGTAATAATGATTTCTCTATCAACTCATTTGATAAAGAAATATGACAAAGCAATACTTTAGCCAAATTTGCAAGAAGCATGACATTCTGTAGCAACTGATAACGAAAGGGAATAATGGATCAGTTCTGGAATAACTGATGCTGTATACAAAAATATTGCTTGTATTCCAAATATTGCATGCACAAGTTTGTATTTGAGCAAATTTTCGATCAAGGATTATTCTGTGAAAGTAGTTAATATTAACATTATGAAAAATGTTCATTTTAGATTTTGCTGTAATTTCGTCATACCACTAAAATCATATCGTCTGACAATACTGGATAATAAACAGCTATAAGAATATAAAATGAGGCTGAAAGGTAAACGGTAGTTGTATATGAACGCTTTTTCTTCAAATATTCAAATAATTCACTTTTGGATTGTCTATTTATGACGAATGGATGGATATTGATATAATTTGAAATATGAGTTAGCGAGAACTGCAACTGTAAAATAAATAATGAATGCATGCTTGTTATAAACAGATAAGCTATATCAAATGTATAAATTCGCCAGAATTTATGCATTTGATATAAAAGTTCATAAACTTGTTTCGATAAAAAAAGAGTATTGATATTGATAAAAATTCCATTATCCAATCACACTTTGCTTAACTTTTGATATGCATATTTCTTGAAATATGACGATTAATGAGTGCCATTTGCATCATAGAGAGGCATTGATTGAGGAGAAAAGCAAGCCTTTATTGTTATCAATAACCAGATGATCCAGCACTGAGAAAAGTCAATATTATCATATCAAGACATTTGGAATTGAAATTTTGAATGAATCAGGCAATTAAAGAATTTCTGGAAAAGGAATAAGCCATATTCACTTCCCCACAGTCGTTGCTAATGATAGAAACATGAAACACCACCTTAAATATGTATATGGTACACGAAGAAAAACAATTATTATTTCCGCATCTCGGATTTTTTATCGCAGATATAATGATTTGTGCTAGAAAGATTTCATTCATTTGCTGTGTGAATTAATTCATTTTTGATAATTACTATTAAATGATCGCTTAGGATATTCTGTAAAAATGAATGGTAGGAATAAATATTTGAATTGTCTGGCTCATAAAAACTTTGCTATTTTATGCTAGTAATGCCAGGGCCATAATATACAGTAATTTTGTAGTAGTTTTTTTCTCTCTTAAGCTTTCTAGAGAATTAAAATTTCAACTCTTCATTATGCATGCATTGCTGTAAAGAATATGTCTCATTTTATTTAGCAATGAGAAAGTTTTGCTCCAGTAAGTAATATCCTTGGACATTATCTGCTTCTTGGCAATAGACTCAGGATAAGAAAGTGACTGAAGTCGTAATGTTTTTATGATAGGCCACAAGCAACAAGCTTTATCATCCTTTGTTATTAGCAGTAGTATGAACATACAAAGATATGATTTTAATTTTGTTTACTGATTAACAAATGTAATAATTGCCAGTGTCATAGCAACGAGAATAAGTAACAACTTCATCTCATCAAATATCCCTATCACTTCTCGCGGTAGTAAAAAATATATAGCATCACTTTTTATTGGCAACATAGGGTTTCTTCTACTTATTAAAAAATTAATCGTCAGTTTTTAAAAATTTTTAATTTCCTTGCCGAAATAGTTGCTTCTTTAAATATGCCACGAAGCGGGAAAATGGTAAATTTTTCTTTCATAACTTTTTCATTTTATCATTATTAATATTAAATAAGCTATACTGTTGGAATGATTGATATTAGTTGACAATTTTATCTTTTGAATTCATTAATTAATGTTATAGACAGAAACTATTTATTTCATTATTTATTTCTGTAACGGATGTGAAGTATTATTAACTTTGACGGAATAAAATTATGAATAATTGTTTAATGTCTAACTTTACCCCCTTTTCCCTTTTTTCTTGTCGCTTTCAACTTCAATTTTGCTTGAAAGGAGCAAAATGTCATAGAATTGAAGGATTAAATGACAGCCATTAATTATGAAAATTAATGGCTGTCATTTAATTATGATAATTAAAAAATGACCGTCATAATTAAATGACAGTCGTAATTATGACAATTTGACAATTTGAATGACAGTCATTAATCGGTCATTAATTTTACTTTTTTACTAATACTGCTTATGAAAATGCAAATTGTTATATTTTTCCACTTCTTATCATTTTTTCTTTTTTATTAGTAGCAACTGAAGGACTAGTTGAAAGAAACGACGACTGAATCTTATAGAATTTATTTTATAAAACACTTTTCTAAAAAAATACAAATATTGGAGAAGTTGTAAAGGCCGAACTTTTTAATCTATTTGGAAAACTGATAAATTGCAGCGCGAGGTGATAAGCCTGCATGTTGGGCAGGCTGGTGTTCAAATTGGTAATGCATGTTGGGAGTTGTACTGCTTAGAACATGGCGTTCAGCCAGATGGCATGTTACCAAGCGATGAAAGTATTGGTATTGAAGATTGTTCTTACAATACATTCTTCAGTGAAACGCAAGCTGGTGATTTCTTTCAAACAAGCTTTTTTAACTTTTTTAGTAAATATTACAATGTCATTGGCCTTATAAATCAGTCTTGCAAAAATATTGTCCTGCCAATGAAAGCAAATTCCAGTGTAAGGAGATTGCATAGATTATCTAAAAGAAATTGAGTATCAATTTATGATTATAAATACCTTTTAATTTTATTTTTAATCTTTTTTCTAAACAGGGAAGCATGTTCCGCGAGCGATATTTATCGATCTTGAACCTACTGTCGTTGGTAATTTTTTTTTATTTTTCAAATATTTTTGATAAATTTAATTTCAATATCTCTGATAGTAAAAAAATGTTCATGTGTGTTGATTATCATCATATATTTATAGTTATCATTATTACACCTTAATAAAATTTTAATAGATGAAGTGCGCACGGGAACTTACAGAATGCTCTTTCATCCGGAACAACTCATTTCCGGAAAGGAAGATGCAGCAAACAATTATGCTCGCGGACATTATACTATTGGAAAAGAGTTGATTGATGTATGTATGGATCGAATCCGAAGTATTATTAATTTAAGCTATATTTGGTTAAATTGTAGACTTAATAAGCTATTTATCAATATAGAATGTTATCAAACGATACAAAATCCGCGTCTACTTCTATTTATGAATCAATAGGGAATGAATATTATGGACTTCAGAAAGTGCTGTACATTATTGCTAAATATTTAAAAGTTTTGTGATGATTTTTGTCATATTTAGGATTTTGGAATGTGATTGAGATATTTTACAGAACTAACAGAACGGTGTGATGGCTTGCAAGGATTCTTGATATTCCATTCTTTTGGTGGTGGCACCGGTAGCGGGTTTACATCGTTGATGATGGAACGACTCTCTGTTGACTATGGAAAAAAGGCAAAGCTTGAATTTAGCATTTATCCAGCACCACAAATAAGTACAGGTTTCTTGTAATTTTTTTCGAAAATTTAATCTCAATTGAACTTTAATAAAATTTATTTTGGATATATGTTTTATTCACATGATATTATAAAAATTTATGTTTTCTAGATTAAGAGATAAAAGCAGGGAAAGAATAATAGACTAGAAGGAAATTATGAAAGAAATGTTAACTGATATTTTAACTGGAAAATTATATAAGCGTTTTGCAGCGATGGTTGAGCCTTACAATTCAATTTTGACTACACATACTACTTTGGAACACTCGGATTGCTCTTTCTTAGTGGACAACGAAGCCATTTATGACATCTGTCGAAAGAACCTGGATATCAAAAGGTATTTTTTACTGAAACAAAAATTTTCTTATATTGTCATGGAAATTTCATTAGCGAGATTTGGAGGGTTGTATAGAGATATAACGAAGTTTTTTTTTGTATGGATTTTATTTACCGCAACTACGATACACAAAATAATTGACGAACATCGATGATACAATCGATAGTTCAATTTTCCATTAAATGTAGGGGAGTTATCTGAGGTTATTGATGTTGGGGATTAATATAATTGAATTTGGAAGCATCGTTAATAAATGATTAGAGCAAAGTGGTAGAATTAAAAAACGAGAAAGTGTCCTTTAAATAGCTAACTACCTTTTTACAATGATGGTTTACAATACTCCAAACAACGCTGTATGATATGAAAGATGATAGATGGAAATCCGATCGGTTACAGTACTTTAAGCAATATCCTTCATATTGAAAATATATTTGTATTATAAAATATTTCGATTATTCCGACAAATAAAATGTTTTCTTGAAAGTCCACAAATTTTTTTGGTTGTTTGTAATAATCATTCTTTTTATTCCAACTTATACTAATCTGAATCGACTTATTGCGCAAATTGTGAGCTCAATAACAGCGTCACTACGTTTCGACGGTGCACTGAATGTGGATTTGACCGAATTTCAGACAAATCTGGTACCATATCCACGAATTCATTTCCCACTTGCTACTTATTCACCAATCATCTCAGCGTAGGTTTTCTCCTGTTGATATTTTTTAAATACCAATTATTTTCTCATCAAATGATGATTTTTCAGTGAGAAAGCTTTTCACGAGCAGTTATCTGTTTCGGAGATTACCAATAAATGTTTTGAACCAGGTAGTCAAATGGTCAAATGCGACCCACGAAATGGTAAATATATGGCATGCTGTTTGTTATATCGCGGAGATGTGGTGCCAAAGGTTGTTATATGTAGAATTAATTGATCTTTCATTAAAGTAGATAACCTTAGTAGTGCTTGCAGTTCTAAAGATTTCCAGGAAGTATATAATATGAGAATTTTTCTTTAGATTTATGTTTCTATGAAAAGGTGAAATTCAATCTTCAAAAATTAGGGCTGATTTCTGGAGAGTTTCTCCATAAACTGCAGACTTTTCAATTTATTACAGGATGTAAATTCAGCCATTGCGATGATTAAGACAAAACGTGCCATTCAATTTGTTGATTGGTGAGATTTAGAGTAACAATTTTGAATAGTTTAGATAGTTTAATCTTCTTGCATATTTTTTCTCTCAAAATTTATTCATTTTATCATCTAGTTTATGCTCCTTCAAGCTATTTACAAAATTTTGTGACAATGTTATTTAAACGTATGTCTTTTCTTATTTCAAGGTGCCCAACAGGTTTTAAAGTCGGGATCAATTACCAGCCACCAACTGTAGTACCTGGCGGCGACTTGGCTAAACTTCAACGAGCTGTATGTATGCTTTCTAATACAACAGCTATAGCTGAAGCATGGGCCAGATTGGACCATAAATTCGACCTAATGTACGCTAAACGAGCTTTTGTACACTGGTAAATTTTTTCTGTCATCAGTTCCTCATTATAAAGCATAATAATGGCAAAATGCGAAGATGAACATTTTTATAAATGTTTGCAATGAAGCTCTGATTTCTAATTGTATGCTACTGTATCAAATCAATATCCAATTACATTCAGCGCGATTCTTTTTTAATCATCGTTTTAGGTATGTTGGTGAAGGAATGGAGGAAGGTGAATTCTCGGAAGCACGTGAGGACATGGCTGCACTTGAAAAAGACTACGAGGAAGTTGGTGCAGATTCATTCGATCCTGTAGAAAATGAATACTAATGCTTAGTCAAATTCGGAATTCTTTGAAACTTTTGATAAAACTCGCTTTATATAATCATAGGATATAATATATTATAGAAAACTTCCAAAGTTTCGAGAAAGTCCAGTTGACTCACAATTGTGAGTTAATAACAAGTTATGATGATATTTCTATCATATAGCTTTTTTAAAATTGTTTTACCAAGAATATTGCTGGTGAAAATCATTAATTGATTTCGTATTTTCTCATATTTCATAAAGGAAATAAAGATCAACTTTCCGAAAATTTTATTTTGACTTATAGTCAGTGAAAGTTATTTATCAGTATTATTAATCATTGGTGTACTGACATAATACTGCTTTTATATCTCGCTGTCCAACAATTAAAATAATTAATTAAAACTAAACAAATCTTATGATAACAATTAATCTGAAATAGTTTGTCATGAATATTCAGTTATAAACTATTAGAATATTTCACTTAAAAATATCATTTCTGAAAGCATAATATGTCGCAAAGTTCTTAAATGAAAAATTGCATAACAAAAAAGATTGTTTCTCGAATGTATTTAAGACAGAACTGGCAAGTAAAAAAATAGATATTTTACGAAAAAGAAGCGTTGCATTGGAAAGCTTTTATTAAACATTTATATCGAAGAATATTGCTTTCAAAAAAGAATCAATTAATTCGTGACACAGTAAATAAAGTTGTACTTTAAACCTATCTTTTGTGAACCTCTAACACCAAATATATATTTACTGGGCAGGAAAACAGTGCTGTGAACAACTATTTTATTCTTCAAAGCTTTCTAGGTTAACTGAAATTTTAATGTTAAAAATAATTTGCAAATTGATTTATTTAAAATTTTGGAAATTTAACCCTTTTCTCAGTCTTAACTCATTCTATCGATTATCAGCAGCATCACTATTAACATTATCGTGTCGCTAGTGTCATTAAAAAATTTCTCACAAAAACTAATTATCGAGTTCGAGTTTTATGTAGCGCTGGGGCTTGCATAAAAAAAAAATGAAATAGATTCTTAAGTTTCGAAATAAAAAATTCTGATTTCAATTTGCGGTACTAAGAAATTAACTGAAAAATATTTGTAGAAATAAGAATCAACTGCATTTTGCTTGAACGAAAAAATATCGTAATATTTTTGTACAAAGGGATAGGTTAAAATTTTCAAATAGAATTAGGCAGGAAAATATACTTTGATACTTTGTTTGTTTAATCTAAAATACGAATCTAAAAAAATAGGATTTTCGGATGAGTTTACTGTCATAAAAATTACTTCTAAAATGTAATGGCAACTAGGATTTTGCGTAATTCTCAATTCCAATGTATTATACAAAACTAAATCATTTATTCCGACCCTAAATGCTTAAGATCTGATTTGTGGCTAAAGTAATAATGATATTAAGCAAGGAAATGAATGCCTGCTTACGAAAATAGTGCAGCATAGTTCAGAGATGCAGAGCAAAGAAAAAAAGGAATTTAATCGCTTTTTCCTGGCTAGATGATGAACTCGAACTTCCTCCACTCGATTTTAAGGATGATGCAGAAGTATTCTATTGAAAAGGATTGTAAAATTTCGACTCTTTGTATGAAAACTCAAAATGACCATGGTTTCCGTCAAAAACTTTGCTCAGTTTCCTCAGGTCGTCAATAAATAATAGATGATGGAAACCTATGATACGATGGAAAACTTTAATTATTCATGAAATGATTTATCATAACTGTACAGATATGGGGACGAAAATAACAATAAGCACGTAACACTGATAATAACAATGGAAACATCACTGATAGTACAATTCAAAATTGAAACCATCATGTATCTCGTAATCCTGCAGTGTTATGTGGTCCTTGTAAATTGTATACCATTTCTTTAACACTATTTTTTCATATCTGTAAAATAAAAAAAAACATCATGGGATGCTTAAAATAATTCATGAAATAGACTAATCATTTCCCCTATAAACTAGCAAATGAAATCTGTCACTTACCGCGTACCAGTCTGCGCGGCGATAAGTTTCTTTAAGTCACCAATCGTGTCATTCGGATTGCATTTGATCCGAACTTTTTTTCCCAATCGATCGTTCACCGTGATTTCAATCATTTCAAATATCTGGAAGTTATCAATACACAGAATCCTACTTACTGAGGAAAAATTGACACATACTAATCAAAAAATCTCGCTAAAAACGATTTTCCTGATGACATTTTTGCAGTTCTCATTTAATACAGTGGTAAATCACATAATGGTGATAACTTAGAAGGTAAAGCAGAAATTAGAAAGCCAATGTTTCATCGCATTTTAAAAATATGAATAAGCGTAAACCAATAAATTTTTGCACACAAATAAAAATTATTTCAACAATTTATTAGAAAGGAAGCAATTAATATGAGTCAGAATTACAAAAAAAAAGATTTTAGCTGCTACGGAAAAGACAATTATGCTCCATCAACTTAAAAATGTAATGTAATACTTCACTACTGTAAATAATAAAAACTACACTATCTTTATAGTAGTACACAAAGCACTCTTACAGCAAATGGTCTCTCCGCTATCTTTTAGTGGAAAAAAAAAATCCCTAATGACATTCTAATCATGTAAAGTTTTATTTCATCCGCAGTGAATTCAATATCGCTGATCCTGGAACAACGCAGGAGAAACATATTTTAAAAAAAGGACAGAGAAAGAATAAACTGATGCAGCAATTATTTAATCAGCAGTTTTAGGAAGTGAATTCATGCGGTTCTTTTGTTTCAACAAATGACTGGAAATATCAATGACGGAAATAAAAATCACTGAATGGGATAATTTCGCTATAAAATCTAGAAATGTGTCCCAAGAAGTTTCTTCTGGATTTGAAGATTCATATGAAGTTCCGGACGAATGTCACACACTAATTGTAATAAACGTACAATCACCTGGAATATATAAATTTGACAGTTGATGTCAGAATTTTTTAGTTTCATCAAACATCATTTATTAGTACGAATAATCTGCCTTAATTTCAGTTTTTTTCTAATACAATCTTTATTTTTGGGTTTTTTTTGTGCAATCTTAAAATCATTCACGTCTTTACTTTACAAAACAAACTTGTTGCTTATTTTTTGTGACAGAAACTTCCATCTGTTTGATAGTATTTTCAGTATTTTGCTTAATTTTCATTTCGATGTCTTCCTTCTTTCCAAGATATTTTTGTTCGTATTCCTTGAATTGACGTTCTTTTTCCTACAGAAAATAATATTTTTTGCTACAGAAGAACTTCTAGGAAAAAATAAAGGTCGTTATCAAAGATTATAAGCATGCAATAATTAAAAAACAATACCGATTTTATTAAATTAACTCAATTTATAATAAATAGTTCCATCCAAAAATATGACTGCATTAAATCCCCATAAAGTGGAACTTCACTCTATTCATAAATTGAAAAAATGATTCCAAAATCTTCAAATTCATTAAAATTTCTATAGTGTTCAATCAATTCGGAAAATATAAACGACTTTGTTTAAAGACATATATTATCGTCAGATACCAAAAAGAAAGCAAAAAAATCCAGCTCAAACAAGAGAAAGTAATAAACAGTTCTCACCAATCTGTACTTCTCAATCTCAGCTTGTGCTTCTTGTTTCGCTTGCTTCAGACGTTGAGTTTTCCGTTTCCTTGCTTCGTTGATCTTTTCTGCTGCTCGTTTTTCTGCAGCTAGAAGTTGCTGTATGCCTTGTGTTTGAGATGCCATGATGATCGTTCAACTGGAAACGATCAAAATTGGTTATTTCTAAACCACTATTAAAAAATCTCGAAATTAAAACCAGCACTTTGCTTATCTAAAACTCCATGATTTTCATAATTCAGATTCATTTATATCCATTGAATAGAATATATGTGCATCGCACTCATATCTCGATTAGCTACAATAGGAAAATCAAAATCTGCATAATTTCTTCAGAAATTCATGATATTTGGATACGTGCAAAGGATAGCGCACCGAACAAAAAAAACATTAAAATTGCAAAAAAATAGCACACATATATTTCTTTTAATCCAAATTTATATAAAAATTAATAGAAACATCAATTTAAAGAAGAGAGAAATAAACCAAACAAAAACAGAATGAAAGGATCTATTTAATTTCTCTAGAACATTTCCTCCATTTTCTCAGATCTTTAATTCCTTTAAAAAGAAAAACAATGAAATCCTAAAAGAAAAAGAGTGGTACTTGATAAATATAAGAAAACATAAGGTATATTGCAAAAAAGCATTCCGTCAAAAAATCACATATAATGAAAGGGATGACAATTAAAATGGCTCATAGAATAGATAGGTTTTTATTTTAAAGCAAAAATTTATGGCAAAATTTGAAAAAATGCTGCAAATCTCTTTTTCCAGAACTAATGATAATTCTCAGAAGTTTGATCAAATCAATTTATTTTGCACCAAGAATCTTTTCCTCCCCGCCCATTATATCCAGTACAGAAAAAGTAAAAACTGGGAATTTGGTGATTAAATCTGGCCATTTTCTGAAAGAAGTCTTTGTTAATATTCATCTGTGCTAAATCATTTGATATGTCACCGCATTTCATATACGCATACCTTCCGCATCCGATAATCACTTTAAAAAAGTATTACAAAGCGATAAATGTGTTTGGTCATCAACACCCGATACCAAACAGCTATTATTTTGAAAGAAGATTAAAATATCCCAAAGAGTATCAAGTTGAAACATAGAAATATGATTTCTAAATATTTTTAAACAAATTTTCAAACCCGTTGATCAATTACAGTAACGTATGCCGGAGGTATATGTATAGGCACTTCAGTTCCGTCACCATCGAATAAGCCGAAGGCTTGAAAACGACCTATATCATAGATCGATGGACAATAGACAATAAGTCGAACGTCAAAAATCTGCGTACAACCAAAAGCTATCATTGCATGCATACGTGAACGATCAGCTACAACTATTGGTTGTGAGGTTGATGAGGAATGCACAAATGAACTTGATGCTAAAGTTATGTTTTGTGGTAGAAATTCCGAGACGTTGGCATTTTCAGAATCTATCGCCTGCTTTCGAATTAAAGTGGAACCCAGAAAATGAATAATAACTGTACAATTTCGACGATGCAGAATATCATCATTCGTTACTGTTATTTGCACTGGTATGTAACATGACCTGAATATTAAGTGATTTTAAAATAAGTCATATTTGAAGTACATATGTCAACTTTAAAAAAAGAATAAAAGAAGTTAAAGTAAATTTTGCATTCGCAAAATTAGTACTTTTCATCATTAAAATTGTGATATGTGACGGGTGAAGATGTTGATATTTTGCAAATAAAGCCAAATAGGTTTTTGTTAGTTGTTGTTGATGGAATCGAAGAAATGCGCTTCATTTCGAGAAGATTTTGATTCGATCGTTGAATTGAAAACGAACGAAAAGTATGATGGGCACAAAAAGGCACTGAATAACCAAACGAGAATGGATTTGGCATAAAATTCTCACCGAACACTAAAAAAAAACTACAGCAGACACTCATTGATTTCAGATATTATAGTTTGACCATGAAACTTTATTTAATACTATGAGTAGTCAACAATATGTACTTAGCAATTTCAGGAAATCTGTAAAAATACTGTTTTTCATATATTTGACAACCGAAAAAAAAATACTTGTCTTGATAAACATTATTTTGGAAAATTATTGTGCGCTGTTTTTCAGCTAGTTTATTGAGTAAATAACAGTTGAACAAATTTGTGAATTATAGAAATATGTTGATGAGGCACTGCGAATAAATGAAGAAAATATCATTCTTTTTTTTTTCTTTTTTTCAACTTCCAAAGATTCAAGTACTGCATTTACATAGCATGACAAAGTCAATTTTTTTTTCTTTTTTTATGAAATCTTATTTCAAAAAAATAATAAATGATCATAATGAAATAATAAATGAACAATATTTACCTGTAGAAACAGTACCATCATTATTAACAATATCAGCCTTCCAAAGAACTGCAAAAAATAAATCAAGTTCCGGAACATCTCTATTCCCATCTTCTATATTTTGTTTCAATGAAGATGTAACATCAGATATTTCAATTGAACGATCAGAAGGACTAGACCATTCCGGAATATCACTAATTTCATCGCAAAACCATAAAGATGTTGCTCCCGCTCGTCCATTAACCAAAAATGATATACAATCTGTCTGTTCACTTTCCAGTTCCACTAAATGTACTGCCAAAATTATATTTCTTCAAAGTTTCTAATTTTTGAATAAAACGGTTTATTTTTTTATTACTTCTGAATCTAGTTAAAGAAAATCATTTCCTCTTCTTTACTAATTTACCATAATCTTTAGCCATACGGAACTTGATTGCTTACCTCGACGCTTTTGTAAAGGATGAAGAAAAATCTGTGGCAAAGGATCCCGTCGTATTTCCGAAATAAAATTTATTCTAGCATGAGTAACCAGCGATCGTATTCTTATTAATTCGACCTTGACAAGTGAAGAACTACGATTTTTTATGAGGTTACGGAGCTGCAAAACGCATGCACCACTGGTGCAGTTCACAAGTCTGAAAATAGTAACAATTAAAAACCTAGACTTATTTTATCATAAAAATAGTTGGCATAAAAATACTAAAAAGTCACCTCAGTGAAGTCTCTAAAATTACACGAGTATCAATCACGATTACATGTCTTTCTTCCCTAACCATGCAATTATCACCACGATAATAGCAAATTAGCATTATGTTAAGTCCGAGATATTCAGTATTAGGAGCTCGAATTGCTAACTGCAATCTGAAATGTAGAAAAGTGGCAAAACTAGTAGTTTATTCTTCACAGTAATTTTGTTCTTAGTTAATAAGAATGAAATTTCTGGCTAATAGCTGAATCTGAATAAATGAAGCAAACATAAATTGCAGAATTCCAAAGTTTTCAGGAAAAATCAAAAATCGCATATAAATTAAAGATAATGTATAAGCCGACGGATTAAAAAAAGAAACAAAATTATACGGAATTCAAAAAACTTTGGTGAAGAATTCCAACCTTTTCTTCTCACCAATAGCAATAACGCCGTGCTTCAAGTTGAAAACACCAATTGTAGCATCTACAGCTGTTGAAGTACATTCCACAGCCCGAAATGCAGTACTTCCTGGATATTCTTCCTCATAAATTGACATCAGCTCCGGATGATCAGTAACTATACAAAAAGCTTCCAGAGGCACTATACCTATATTATTCACGTCACAGTTAAATCGAAAAATTTGGCCACAGAATGCCATCAATCTCCGTTTTGGTGGCAAATTAATTTCAACCAATGGCCATTGTTCTTTCGTTATTTTTGCAGTTAAGCGATAATCCTCTCCATATAAGACTGACGTTTTCTGATAAACAAGTATTATATTTTTTCATGTTCATTTTTCAGCATTAATCAAATTCAGTTCACAGATTTCCTTCACGTATATTACTGCTTTTAAATTATCACGTTATTTGAAACTTGAATCCACAAATTTTTTTCTTCTGAAATTTCATTCACAAGCAATCATTATAAATCTTTCCGAAAGCTAAATTCCATATCTGTTCAAAAATTTTTCGAATGTCAGAATTATTTTAACCTCCTTCTTCGTGTTATTCAACCGCGGTCCGCGAATGTTAAGTGGGACTGAGTATGTAACACTGATTTCATCAATTATGAGATTGAATGACAAACTATGCACTCGAATTTTATCAATAGCTTCTTTTGGAATAATGGATAGTTCAAAAGGAATCCATTCACATTTTGGTTCTAAAATAATCTAAAAACGAGTTGATTAATTTAGATTACAACCAAGAATAATTTCATTGAATTTTTGAACAATGGCCCCGAAAATATATATGCTACTAAGTGATAAAGAAACTAAAACAATGACACTTCTGATCTACTTTTTCCTAGCCTCAAATTCATGGCATGCAAGATGAGAGAAAGCAAGCTGGAAGTACGAGCAAAAAATAAATTGGTATTAACTTTATCAGTACAGGTTTGCAAATACATCGTTGGATCAGCTGACACTTCCAAATGAATGTTTTTCAAAAGCAAGGGAATGTCCATAGAATTTTTTAATGACAATATTATTCGCATTCGTTCCAAAGGTGGAGCAAAAGGTATCTAAATAGAAATATAACCATGAATTGTAGTAAAATTCTAAACAAAGCTATCAAAAATACTATTATGGAAAATTAATTATAGAGAACATTATAGAGAACATTAATTTTATATCAACATACATTACATTAAAAAATAAAAATCATAACCTTTGAATTATTCGTAGAAGCTGTACGAACAGTCCCTGATTCTCGAAAACCAGCAAAAGAACCTGTTATTGCATAATATGCAGCTTTTGCCAAATTTATCCACCTATCTGCATTATTCGTCTAAAAAAGGATGAAAAATGGTTGAAAGCCAGGAAGTTATAACTTGAGTCATGCATAAATATCTACAACTCCAAGATGAAATAGAAAGTGATTTGACGAACCGAAGTTTCCACATTTGTAATCAATTCAGGTATTAATTCGATTGGTCGTTCTCCATAAATAACAGCAATATTTTGGATATCTACTAGAGGCACTACAATGGGCGCATAAGTTCGATTATTGCTATATTTTTTCAAAAGCTGTAAGTAATGCTTGAGAAAAAGTTGCTGCTGATCGACACACTGCACTGACTGTGACCTTATCAAAGGTAAGCACCACGACAAGGCTTCTTCTTTTCGCTCAATTTCATTAGCCAGTGTATACAAGATGTGATTCTAAAATATCGTGTTAGTCAATCAGTAATGATTTATTTGTGCAAATATAAAACCAAATCGAACATTACAAAAAAGGTTAATAAAGCAATAAATCACCACTGTTTTAACAAATTATTTGAATGTTTATATCACTTATTACGAGAAATATTCTTGTAATTTATAATTTACATTAAACAGCTTTGGTTCATTTGCATTTTACTGAAATATGGAGAACAATGACTTTCGATGTTGCCCAGTCTATTATCTTTCCTTTGCTTGCAATAGCTGATATGCACTTGCATTCGCAGAATGAATTTTCCTTTAAACCTTGCAGCAATAACAGCAGGACTCTTCTCACAAATTTAGACGGTTCTTATCTTTTTGCAAAACTGGGATTCTTTACAGCATGAAAAGTCATCATAAAGATTGACAAGATTTTTGAATTATTAAAGCGTCAGTGTGAAAAATTTTTGTATTCTTTGTTCTATTGATTATTCGCACTGTTTGGAATGTTTTGAAGTTTGATAATTGCATAAAAAAAAATAAATTTCCAAATTTTGAATTAAATTACTTCTGCAAAAATCCAGTGTTTGGAAAGATATTCAGGGAGAGCACGCTTGTAGCATTCCATGGAAATCTGCTTCTGACCAGCTTTCGACATTCGATATCCTGCTAATACATAATGGAATGCCATTTTTCGACGCATCATAGCATTTCCGAAATAAACACTTATCCTTTCCAGCAAAATGCCACTGAACAAGTCATCATCCTGTTAAACAAAAAGTCATTTCTTCATGACCAATCACTTTCATTCGTCTGATTGAAAAAGAAAAACTCTGCTTTTGCTCCTATTCACAATCTAATTTTGATGAAAATAAGTGTCGAACTAACAGAATTAGTCAGTTTTAGAAGTTGCGTACATGCTTCAATGTATAACTTCAGTGTAGAGAGTATCAATGAACTTAAAATAGCGGCTCGCATTGTCAAAATTGGTTTTCTGGAAAAAGTTAGAAATGAAGTTCAGTTTAAAAAAATGTTGAATGAAGTTAATTCTTAAAAACTTTATGTAAAGTTTATTACGTTCTCTTTGATTTTCTACTTCCTTTATTTATTTCCTTTCTTTTTTACCAAACTTGCAATGCTAGGTATGAGAGAATAAACAGAAGTTCCACACTTATCATAGAATAATGATTTAGTTAATACTCAATATCTCAAAATTTTTAACAATTACAGGCTTATTGTTGTATAAAAATTGATCGCATCGTCCATATAATGTTGTGGATATTGCTTCGCAGTAATTTGAGACGTGCTTAAAAATAAACTTAATGCCGCCATTTCCTGTAAAAGATGGTAAACACTTTCTAATTCTTTACAGTTAAAATATTTCAACTAATGTCTAATTTGATTTGAAATTCTCTCAAAAAAGCGATTGATACTCACAAGTGCTCCAGCGTTGTATAACCAAGCTTGATCCACAGCAAACTCTTTTCTAACTGCTTGGTAAAGTTGATATGCATAAGAATAAAGTCCAAAAATGAAACAAAGATCGGCTAATAGTCTAATTTGCATTTCGCCACTATCTCGTGCATAACTAAAATTAATAGTTGGGATTATCTACATTTTTTATTTAAAAATAAAACATCTGCATAATTCGTTACTTGAATTAAAAGAAGAATTTAAGAGTTCAACCTGACAAGAAGTTAAAAACTAAATTATGCAAGAGACAAATTTATAAGGAAACTCTGAAATGAATAAGTAAAAGCTAGCACTTTTTAAATGAAGAAAATCAAAATCATAATCAAATAATAAAAAACTGTAAACGTATGGAAAGTTCTCATACGTTATCGATGTGGCCTGTTGAGCAGCTGCTGCTCCAAACCACTTCCGTACTCCAGTAGTCAACGACTTGCTTATTCCACGGCGTGCAATGACTTGTTCATTAAGCGTTCGCATTTGCCGTTCTACCCAAGGTAACAGAGCATTATGAATCATACGTTCCATCATTTTTGTGACACTTTCACGGTCATCATAGCTGAGATACTGTCCATGAAGTACACTGGAGACGGAGGCAAAATTAGCAATGTTACCGTTGTTCTGCTCCGTTAATTCTATAGTTGATGAAACCTAAAAAAAGTTCTTTTTTTTATAGATATATAGAATTTAGAAATTTTAGAAATTTTGGACAAAATATACACTGGATGGAATTTATGTCAATAAAAAAAGGAACTTTTTACTATAAATATATGCCTACGATAATTAATACTACTTAAAATCAAGCCAACTACTTAAGTCAAGCATCAGAATCAATTCTGAAAAGAAAAATAGTTCTACAGGGCTCAGATGTCCCCACCGTACTAACAGTAAGAATAACCAATTTCTACATGGTAAGCAATCAGTGTTCCACTTCCACTAAAAATTCACAATTGTCTATTTCATATAAACATATAATGATTTATTTAAAAAGAAAAAATGTACCGCGCCATCATTTAATCTCATTGTTTTTGAAAGGACTTTATGCTTAGCAAGTTGTAATCCTTTTTTAAGCCCACGATATTTCGATTCCAAATGTGTACGCCAGAGATCAGATAATTCATCATCACACCTTGAGTTCACTTTGAGCAAATAACAATTCTGAATCCCAAACTGTGTACTAATTGTTGAAAACACTGACGGCGCTCTAAAAAGATGAAGCACATTTGTCTATTAAAAATTTATGATTTCCATTCCAGCTGTTCGTTGAGAACTGAAAATAAACACGCAATGATCCCATTTATGACAAGAATTTGCTTAAGGCCTCAATATTTCAAGCTGGATCCAATATTACTAAACTTTTAACAAAAACAAACTTCAGAAATGGAAAGACAATCGATCACCTAGATGGTCCATTTCCTGACGACTCATCGTCTACAATTAGAAAATATTTGAAAATATTTGGAAGCATCCATCTAGGCATTACACAGTATGATGGTCCAATTGTAAAGGCATTCTGACCATACTGCAACAAAAGTTACAATCAAAAATTTACTGTTAAGAATTTTCAAAAAACCTTGCACTTCTAAGAATAGAATCATATATAATATTTAGCAATTCAGTGCGGAATGCATCAATTACATAGCTCAGCGAACAGTATGATTCTGGAACATACGACCTGATTCTAAGATTTATGTAAATATATTTCATTAGTAGAATGTATTTTATAACACAGAGAGAAAAAAAATGAAGTTATTTTATAACACAAAGAGAGGAAAACTAAGAATAGAGTCGAAAATAAAGAAAATAAAAAAAAATATAGGAGTCAAAAAAATATAGGAGAATTATTTACAAATTAACGCCGATCCAGACAAAAGCCATCGAATATTCTGAATGGAATTTAAACATCGCAAACCGCAAATAGAATCTAACTGTTAGATTAGCTTCTAACTGTTAATGCAACAATGTCTTTTTTCAATTCTCGATCACTGATCCAGCTTTTCTCCAAGAAATTCAGAACTAAAGCTGTTTAGTCACTTTTAACCAAACAATATTTTAACCAATTTCGGATTATTTTTGCTTAATGAAAGTAAACAATTCTACTCAGGATCAAAACTGCAGCATACATATTTTATTGTTAAAAACTACTTACATAAATCGCAAACAGCTTGAAATATCTCTCAAGAATAAATAGAACTGTATCGCAAAACTTTGGATGAAAGTGATATAAAATTGAACTTCGAAAATCAACTTTTTCATTTCATAATGCAATATGATATCGTTAAAAAAACAAAACCAACATCTTCATATTTATATCCCACACACAATGAAAAAACAGACACACACCTCATACAAACAGCATACACGTTATCCGTAAAGCGACATATAAAAATAAATCTGTTGAAAACAATAAGATATCTGCTTAATTATAATTTTATAATTACTAATCACGAATGTCATTTTTACTTTGCATTTTCGCCGTCTATACTGCGATAATCAGTACTATGTACACAATCCAAATATAATCTGATAATGTAATAAATCATTAGAATACCAATAAAAAAAATAGATGAAAAATAAATATTGAAGAACTATTAATAATGATAAAAGTGCCGTAAAATGACACAGTTAAAATGTCAAACATTTAACACTCATCCTAATTAACTACTGAGAAGCGATGAAATATATTTAAGTTTAACACAGTCAAATAAAATGATTTAGCAAAATTGAACATTTTCAAAATTATTCCTTTGAAAAAAAGAGTTAAGGAGCAATTTTGCTTCAAATCCTATGCTAACACATCGGAAATAAAGTATAGACTGGCTGCGTTTGTGATTAAGAAACAACAATTCTAATTAATTAAAAAAACTATGTTATAATCTTAACGATGAGTAGTAGATCTTTATTAATGCGAAATTTTTTTTAATATGGTAACTAAATGAACAGGTTGACTGTTTGTAAATCATAAATGAGGCAATAACATCAAATATATAACCTTCCTCTATAATAGTTGGATTACATGTGTAGTAATTTCTAGCTCAAGAAAACACCAAATAATAGTTATGAAGCTCGAAAATCGTTTTCATATGCACCAAGCCATCCTAGCGCGGATGATTATATATTATGTCATTTTTTTCAATCTACCTTCCAACAAATATCAAAATAACTGAGTCATACCTGTTGTTGATGCTGAATATCGATCAATTTAGATAATTCTTTTACAGGATCCTCGTCATCGGTGGATACGACAAATAAGCAACCAAGGTAGGTTCGAAGGAATTCATGCTCTGCCGGTTCGGACATTTCAACAAAGTCTCACTGCAACAAGTGAAAATCAAATCTATTAATTAGTTAGGAAATACTGCTGGATGATAGAAAAATGTATTAAGAATTTAATGAAAAATAGCGAAACTGCAATAGAACAGACCTGAAGGCAACTGAAGCAAGTTCGGGGTCAGAATCCGATGTCGAGGCAATCGATGATGCAGCTTCATACAAAACAGAAGGTAAAACAGTTAGGCTTAAGAGGAACCCGTCTCGTCGAAGATCTCGAAAATCAAAGGATATTCGTGACGTTATTGATGAGCCCGATGGATCCTAGAATTATGAATCTTTGAACGAAATATTAAAATTTGAGAAAAGAGAAAAAAATCATTTAGAGATATAATCTGTAATCGAACGAATGACTGGAAGAAATTTGACAAAAAACAGCCGTAGATTATGCATAATTAGACTAAGACTGATCTAAAATTTTATCATTCATATTATAAAACTATAGTGGCTATTCCAAACAATAGCAAGAATTACTCTTTTTTAGATAAAACATATTTTCAACTATGGAATATTTTGAGATTCAAGGAAGAGATAATTTGTTTTTGCGCAATGATTTCATTCTATTCGCTTTCAAATTTATTAATTCTTATAAAAAGACAGCTTTCTTGTCTTAGCAACTTCATATTAATATCACCTTCACTGTAGCAATCCTATTCAACCATTTATTACACCTATCCATTAAATTTCTACTCAGTAAATGAGACTAAAATTTAAAAGAGATATGGAATTTACTGCACAATTTGCTGAGAAGTGATTAAATTGTTAACAATGTTTGATTAGCTATACCTAATATTAACTAATCTTACATTAAAATAAAGAAATTTATTCCAAAGTTTTAAGGTAGCAATTTAATTTGAGAAAAATATAATTAAGAAGCAACCTTTAATGTGCAACTGACGGTAGCAAAGGGCAAAAGTAAATCAGTGAAGCTAAGATTATTCTTCGCAGCGATACGTTCGACAGCATCTGATGTAAGAACAGCTATTAGAGGACTGAATCCTTGACGAATCTGGTCTTCTAACATCAGTTTTCTGAGAAAAAATTAAAGGAAATACTAAATTAAAGAATTATGCAACTTTCTGAAATGAAATTAATCCATTATCAGTGCACATAAAACAATATAGCAGATATTTTCCTGCTGAGAAAGATTCGTTAACGGATATAAAAAGACTGATGTTTGGTATATGTTATTAACGATTCCATGACGCTTTGCATATTTTTCTTTTTCTAATTAACTATAATACCAGTGTTTATACGCTAAACAAAGCAAAAATTAGAAACCTAATATGAGAATTAAGCTAATACGAAATTAAGGACGGCAGAGGTGAAAATCAGAAATGTTTTGGAGGAAACACGACAGAATTTTTACGTTATCTCTAACAGAGTAAAAAAAATGTGGATTGAGGAACATAAAAGACGAGGATGACACAGATGACATAAAATAAAAGTGGAGGATAAATATGCATTATAAACTGCCTACCTGCTAGAGCCTTATCTAGCGAATTACTGTCATCTTAAAAATAATAGGTCGGAATTAATCACTGAAACGGAGCGTATAAAATTATCCAGATGAAAAACCGAACTGTGCTGCTCTAGATATATACATGAAACTGTCATTGTCGCCTAATGTGTCATCTCAATA
The DNA here is from genome assembly GCA_008729115.1 of Dirofilaria repens. NCBI lineage: Eukaryota > Metazoa > Nematoda > Chromadorea > Rhabditida > Onchocercidae > Dirofilaria > Dirofilaria repens. Next base: position 1,236,154 of record SNRZ01000010.1, read on the forward strand.
GATCAGTTTGGTAAGAGAAAATTGCGTTACTATGACGGTACCGCTTTCTCGCTGTTTGTCTCATCTAGTTGGAAATTTTTTTTGAAAGGAAGATATGGGTGGCGGAAATAAAGGAAAGATTAGCTATCTCTGGCTAAAGGTAGCAAAGTTATAACTTTTATGCTTATGTTTTATATGGGGCACTGCGGAATGATAATTTTTCTGATGACTCATAAATAAATTCTTTGCTTTGTTTAGAAAGCAGATGCATGAATAGATAGTTTTGATCCGAGAGATTTTTGAGAAGGCTGCGGTCTTTCGATTCGCAGTAATTCCCACGATGATATAGGTATGAAAGGAAGCAGGGACAAAAGATAGAAAGAAGAAAGCGTATATATAAAGATCATTCTATTGTTAACAGTAATTATTTCTTCTGAATTACTATGAAATATATACATATAGATGATATATGGACAGATAGATAGTCTTCAATGTCACACGTGTCAGTTCATTTTGTCATGAAAAAGGATATCTTTGGTTTGATATTAGCAGAAAATGCAGTACTACTCTATCACTATCTTAACAACGGACGTAATGATTTAGTTGAGTATATCGGAATTTTGCATCAGTAATCATATTGTATTCTATATATATATATATTGCGTTCTTGACGATTCGTTGTAGTAGTTACTATACGAATTCTCATCGACCAAATACATAATTTCTTTCGATTTCAGTCATGCTCAATTTTTTTTTTTTTCACCTAATATCAGTGTTTTTTATCGTCCAAAGAATAAATTTTTTTGTGAATATTCACCAATGTACACAAAGTAATTAATAATTTTAATTGGGTATTTCATCATTCTTCGTGAAAAGGGGCATAGTTGGAATGGAATTGGAAATTATTTTCGGAAGGTTTAGGCAAGTTAAGGATAGGTGTTTGAGCAACTAAATTAAATAAAATGTTCAGTTTAACGAAAAATATCGTCGCTAAGTCTTTTTAATCACAATAGAAAACTTCGTGCACTGAATAATCGATAAATAATCATGCATTACGATTCCATGGAAATTTCTTGGTATGTTATGAATTTGTTTCGATGAATACTGATAGTTATTGTGTTGATTGCCAATTTCAATAATAATTGAAGAAATAAAATTTTTATGTTAAAAAATAATATTCGCCAAATGACAAATGTTTCTAAAGCACTCTGAAACTTCATTTCAGAAATTTTCTCGTTCCTATGTTAGTCAGAAGAAACTCTATCTTCAGTGTGAATGAATATTAATTACTTTATGATCATTTCAAAAAACTTCGATTTTCACTATTTTTTTCTTTTTCTAATTTCTGATATTTCGGACAATGATAGCAGTAGAAATAAGCATGAGTAAACGGAGCGTTTGAATACATTTCATTGCAGTATAGCATTGATAGTTCTTTATCAGTTTGTTTATGATAATTTTATGTCTCCTTGAAATTAAATGCTTCCTTATTCTTTCTTTTTAGATTTTTTCATATATTAGTAACTAGTTGCGATGGAAAATTCTATTCTAAAAACTGATTATTGTACCTTGAGCTTAAGTGTAAAAGTATTAATCCTTCAAGAATTTACACACCACCGTAGTTTTGCTTTGGTTTTTTCGAAAATGCATCTTTTCATACCAGTTGATTTTCAACTTTAGATTTTATTTTTGTCTAATTTATCATCTTAACCTATTAATATGGCTGCCTTGATTCCAGCAATCATTTCCGGTCAGTAACTTTTTTCAGTATCTTGATACATTTTTATGTGAATGATTCTCTAGATTTTCTATGTAATTTCAATTCTAAAATTCAATTCCTTTTTGGCCTACCTTTCTTCCGGGAATTTCTTCAGTTTCACCCTTTTGCTTGCTGTTTATTCTTTGACTGCATTTACAATTTCCCATCAATATCGATCTATGGTGCTTTTTTCTCCTCTTCACTACTTTCTAAAGTTTTAACAGAAAAAAGATGAAAACGTCGAGAAAACATTATCTATTATGTTCTATAAACATTGTAAATGCATCTTTCTACATGAATATTGCAAATAATTTTATTGGTTTTTATATTCACGGCTTATAAATTCCATCGTAAGCATTTACGTGCTGAATATTCCCCTCTCTCTTGTCTCACATGTTGTTATGATTCAAAAATTTGAAATTTATGTTTTTTTTTAGAAAAAATTCAAATAAATGGCTTCATTATTTTATGAAATGATGACACTTAACAGATAGATTCTGCCATCATCTCCAACGTTAATTTTTAAACATATTACTATGCTTATACATTTATGATTTCTAAATTGCTTGTTTACGGTAAGTTCAGATGTGGATTAATTTTTGTGAAAACTGTTCTCTTTTAAACTTTTTCATTTATTTTGGAACGGAATTTTATTTCTTGTAGGTGATGAAAATGTATTTTGTTAAAAGTCTTCAATTGCAGGGCAATCCGAAGTCATAAAGAAATCAAATTTGTCATCTTTAATTGCTCTGCATAAGAGAAGAGAAATGAATCACAATATTATTATGGTTTATTGCTTATACTAAACTTATAATATTTGATCAATATGCAGTATTCTGTCTCTTTTATATTTGTTTTGTGGTTGTTATACACTTGATACTTGTGTATTCTTTATAATCCACCACCATATTTTGTACTCTTTATGACCGTAATACAATTCAGTGCTCTCATTTTTGTATAAATCAAAGCTTTTCATAGTTTAGCAAAATTGTGAAGATTAGCGAATCTGTGAATAAATCTCTCAAAAACTATATTTTATCTAGAAAGTAGGCTTTTTATAGATCTCATTTTATACATGTCTTTTTTATTATTTCGTTCATCGATATGATACGTATATAATATAATGGTGCAATATGCTATTATGGTTTCGTCATGTTACGTTTTTTGGATTCACATTAATAATATCAACAGCATGTGTTCCACTCTTGCGATTCTGTATGCAAATATTCTCATCATCCTCACTTGATGATTGGCTATAACCTGCTATCAATATATCTGACTAAGTAATTCCGCGATCTCTATTGAGCGTAACAAGATGTAGCGATTTTTACATTAAGAAATTTTTGAAAATCAATATAGGTCTTATTATTTATCTTTCAAATTCTCTCACAACCCAGATTAATAATTTGGTTGAACAATCTGATATATTGCATCTGCTAGCATTCCATGTTGAGTAGACGGAATTTTTAAGAATTTTCGTTCATATCATGGAAATGCTGGATAATTGCTTTTCGCCGGTTCAGCTTGTAAAATTTAAACTTATTAGTTAGTTACTTCAATAACATCTCTATGCCTTCTCAACTACTTATTTAAGGAATTTTTTCCCCCGCTATTTCTATAGATTTCTACTAGTAATTTAAGAAAAAGTAGTTGTAGAGAGCGAACATTCTTTATTTATTCTGTTTATAAAATCGCATATCAACATATTTAAATGATTGAAACATTACAGCTTCCGCGCTGCTCTAAGTGTCTAAATGCAAGACAATTGATTTTGAAAATTTCGCATTTCGTTCAAAAAATTATTTGTCAGTGCTTTTTGAATGAGCTTGTATATTTTTCATTTGCGATCAAATTTTGTCATATCATCATCAGTCGATGATAGCCTTTGTACTGATGATGCATTGCTTTCCCCTTCTTTTCAAAACTCATAGCAGAATTCAATTTTCACTTCAAAATTTAGCTAATTGCTTTATATTATCTTTTATTTCATTAACACATCAATATATTTTATAGATCTTTACAAATTGACTTGATACAATACCAAGGATGGCCTAGAAGTTTTTTTGGAATCGAGCTAAGGATTGCAAATAGCCATAACATTGGTTTGGAGATCAGCTGTTGAGGAAAAAGAATCAATGCATTCGATGCATTTGTGGATATATTTCGTCTTTGTGATATATTTCGTCTGTTTGAAAGAAGGATGAAAAATAGGGCTTTTATACTGCAACTTATCTCTTTACGCTCTCCTTATAATCAAACTTTGATATCCGGAGTTAATTGTAAAACGGGCATTATACTTTTTTAAGCTGATTGGTTTTTAGCAGTGCTTGTAGCACTGTTTAGCAGTATTGTACTATTCAAACTATACATCATTCCTACATGTGCGAAGTGACATTTGTGAAGTTGTAAATGTTATTACAGGCATCCGTCGCGTCATCATCTATTATTAACGCATTGCTGTCGCATTGCTGTCGCCATTACAGAGCCAGAAAATTCACATTCTCATTCCAGTGTTTTCAAATTTTTTTCAATCATTTTTTGAAGACTTTTGCTGTTAGTTGATTTATCACCATCAAACATTGCCAAAATATATCTTCGTTAAGAAGTTTTACTGATTTTTTTTTTGACACTTATTCGAAATTTTTTTTAAATTGAAGATCAACAGTCAGGACTGTTTTAACGACTATAGCTAGAGAAGAAACTAGAATTCTTTTTTTTCTCTTGTTGGTGTCATTCAATTTCCAGTCAAACTGTTATCTTGAAAGTGAACCAATTGTTATCTGTTTTATCAGCAAAAAAAGATGGAGTTTTTGATGTGATCATAGATGCCTCTCTTAATCCATGGAATTTCTCAATCTTCATAAATTTCGTTTTTAGTATAGATTTACTCGTTTATCTAATATGACCTTTTGGGAATTTAATTGTCTTCCCAACAAAACATTTGTTATTTTCGTCTATCGTTAGCCACTCCGATGTATGTGTGTGCAAATTCGTCATGGGATCTGTGAAATTGCATTCAAATTCTTTTTACGGCCATGCGTTGATCGTTACTACGTTTTTACGTTGGGCTAATTAACTTACATTGTATTTCTTGCGGCAATACGTGGTTGGGCAAGTTGTTGTCTTAGTTAGTGTTGGCTTATTTTCATTTATGCCTTCATGTTAATTTCTTTTCAATGTTATCATCAGTTGTTGCATGTCAGTTCCTGATGTTCAAATTTTTCACAATTCGTGACATCCAAATTTCAAATTGGAAACATTAAGTACTTTAAATTTCCAGTTGACGTTGTTTTGTATTGACGATAAAAAGGAGTGCATAAAGAGAAGTAGAAAAGTGTAAAAATGGCAGATGATTATCAAATGAAGCAAGTAAATGGCGATCAAATTTGTACCAGTCAGAAACCACTCCTGGAGCTTTATGTTAAGGTAAATGAACTTACTTTATGTTTGAAAATAGATTTAAATAAACTTGAGCGAGACTTGAGCTTTCTTTTATTATATATTAGACTTTATTTCGATTCTAATGTTATTCGATTTCTTCATTGTTGTGTTTGAAAAATTTTCGAAGTTTAAGTTGTTATAAATCACAGCAATGAAAATAGCTTCGGGTTAGGAGCGAAAAAAATCACTAAAATTTAACTTATATGAACAAAAGACTCGAACTTATATTATTTCCACTTTTTCCCTTGTTATCCCTAATTATTTAACTTTGTCATATTAATTACTTGCATTTGAAAAATGCATTAATTATTTATAAAGTCTTTGGAATTTCTAGCAGCAAAAAAAAAGATTTTTTTTCCACTAGAAATGTGTGACTTGTATAAATTATAAATTTTTTCAGGCTTCGGGAATCGAAAATCGGCGAATTGGTGCATGCTTGTTTTGTCAAGAATTTTGGATGGAGCTTTACGCTCTTTATGAGATTGGCGTTGTTCGAGTTGAAGTGAAAACAGTAAATATCAATTCCGAAGCATTCAAAAAAAGTTTTCTTGGAGCACAACCACCAATTATGGTGGAAAACAAGTTCATGTCTTTTCTGACTTTCTTAATAAGCTGTAATTTACATTAATGATATCATAAACCTTGTATGAAGTGTGATGGATTAATTTATAATCTTCCTTGTTTGAGGAATGCAACTTACACTGATAATCGTGAAATCGAAGGGCGCATTTTTCATTTAGCAAAGGAATTCAATGTTCCGCTGTTTGAGAAAGATCCAGTAGTGGAGAAACGAATTGAAAGTTTGTACAGAGTAGGTCTTTACTAGTTTCTCAGATATTTTCTTCATTTACAAAATTAGGTATCAAACGTAAATTATTAACCATAATAATAGTTAAAAATAATTTAAGTTTATTTCTGTGAAGTTTCAAATTCATTTACTGGTCGTTTTTTCTTTTCTATTGCAAAATTATTTATAGGTATGTGAGCGTATGGATTAGTTGTTTTAACTGAAACATTATTTTAAGAAAGCTCCATCTATTGACCGAATTAGGCCAGATTACATTTTCGTAAAGAAATGTATGATAATATATTTCTTAAAGATGAAATTTGTGTCTTATATTATTTTTTGTTTAGATAAAATCATTTTACAGAATTTCAAAATCTTTTTGCGATCGAAAAGTGAGCACGACAAAGAACAAAAAGGATCATCACCAAAACCATTGGACTCGCTTTCGCAACAGCAAAAAGCATCTTGCAACAAACTTGTTGAGCAGTTAGCAAATATTGATCAAGTGCCGAATTTTTTTAAATTATTTCGTTGCTCTTTTTTTCCTAAATCAATTGAAAAAATGGTAAATGGTGAAATTTTAATATCATCGATTTTCAGCTTTTGAGTGAGCGAAATTCGCGATATCTTCTGGGACAAAGTATGACGGAATATGATTGCGAACTAATGCCTCGTCTTCACCACATTCGAATCGTTGGGCAGCGTCTACTTGGTTTCGACATCCCGCTGAATCTAACCTATCTTTGGAACTATGTGCTGAATGCATACCGTACTGCTGCTTTCATTGAAAGTTGTCCAGCAGATCAAGATATTCTTCATCACTATAAGGTATGATATATAGATATGTTGGTTAGAAGAATTTATTACTACTTATTAAAAAAAACTAAGTATTAGTTAATGAAGTATTAACTTATTAAAAAAAAACTACTTATTAAAAAACTAAGTTAATGAAGTATAGTTAAACAAAAGAAATTTGGATATTCTTGTAAACAATTCATTTCGATTTAAAAAGGTAGATTTAATGAGCCAGTAGTTGTGATGTTATATTATATGTAGTATTAGTAGTAATGTTTTACGTTTTCAAAGTGATAAAATATTGATTGGTTGATTAGTTGGAAATACTCTTTGAGATCATTTTTTTAAAGGAGCAGCTTAGTTTGGTAACGAATCAACGCGAATCATTGCAAGTTCCAACTAAAACTCACACAATTCCTGAAAGTGTTTTGGGAGATATTCGTCGACTCAAGTTAGATGAAAACTGAGACTAATCATAATCATGATTTTTATTCATTAAATGCTTTTCTAAGATTTAATTTATCTAATGTAATTTATGTTGTTATATTCTTTTTTAAAATTTTGAAGTAATCAGCCTTTTTCATTAAAGTTCTAAGGAATTTTGAAATTTCTAAATAAATCTTTATTTTTGCCTTGGAAATTGGCCATCATTATTGGACATTTCGTAGAATGTTTTCGCGGATTATTTTTCTTATCCGAAATGATTTCATGCTGAATCTTAATTTTTGCTTCATTTGTGAATTCGTACTTTATTTACAATGATATTTTTCCACAAAACACAGTGATCTTTTTCAATAACATTCACTTTGCTTAATGCACATTCGAATTCCACTGTTTTTCAGTTTTCTTTATATTTGAGAATATTTCAACTGCTTTTATTGTTTCTAAAGCATATCATCACTAAATAATCTGGGCAATCCATTTTTCATTTCCATTATAACGAATCGAATGCATCATTACACCAGGTTGTTTGCTTGTGAGCTTTAATCTGGTTTATCTTTATGTACATCGAATAAAAAAATTATCGGATTTCTTATTTTCAAGAGCTCTAGCAATCCAGAATGTCGAGGCAACACTTGAAATTTTTCAAAATTTGGTCAGGCGGAAAAAAAGGCATTAACTGGATATTTTGATGATGTAATTCTATACAGTTAGTATGAAATATGACAAAATAATGTTGTTTGCAGTATGTTCACGTGAGGTTTTCAGTTATGTAAAAAATAGTTTGTATTTATTAACAAGTTATCCATTTAGGGTAATTCACTTATCTGGATTTTCCTTATTTTTGTGATCTGTTATAGCTGAATCTTATTGTCAGGATAGGATTCAGTGCTCCAGTGTAACTATTCATCTCTGACAAAAAAATTTTTCGTTTAGAAAAAGATTCTACTCTGTTCGACCATATAAATTTTTATATAAAATAATAATAATTCATACTTTTTCTAAGCAGCATTAGTCTGTTTTATTCAAGTCACTTCTGTAATTATTTGCAAAGGATGAGTGAATAGAATACATGAGGAAGTTATCGCTGTGTCAAATGTTTTGCAATACTACCAGCATGCCAAAATTCTTACATTGATGTTCGTTTACTATGTAAGGATAATTGTGATATTATATAATTAAAGTTGATTATAGGAAAGGACGTGGGCAGTACTCGGATTAACTATCACCGAATTCTTTGTGTTGGTACTTAAGTAAAGCACCTGTTGATAAAGTTAGGCCTTTCGTTCTTACGAAGTTAGTCATATGAATCGATATTAAAAAAATTTTTGATAATAAATCCTTTCTACTAAAATTCATATTTCATCGTTAAATATATTTAATAATTAGTATGAAGTCAGTAATATAATCCGCGAAAGAAGAGTATCATATTATATTAATATTTTTTTTAGAATCTGTAAAATGAATTTTAAAAAACAGAATGAAACATATTCATGATATTTTGCAAATAATTTTATATGAACACATTACAAGAATTTTTTAGTTTTTCATAACCGTTTCATCAGCGATTGGTTGGTCAACACTCATACCTATTTCGTTCAATAAACAATATATTTTTTATTATCTATTGGTTTTAATATTTCTTGCAATTCCTTCAGATTAAAAATTTTCCAGTTTCCAATATTCAAAAAAATGTTCAGGAAAAATATTTTTGAAATCATTAAGAATGCTATTGGGTAATGTGGTAGTACAATATATGGATTGGGATGAAAAAAAATGCAATATCAATCTGTTGGAATTGATAGGATAATTAATTATTTCTCATTACAGAAAATTTTAAAAATCCCCAGTAGAATAATATAAATGATATTAAGCAAAAATTGATTTGCAGTGCTTTTTTTTTTTTGATATTGGGTTTGCAGTCCTTCCACTCATAGAGTAAAAATATATAAATCCATTTATAAGACTCTAATAGAAATATGTAGAAATACAGAAATACCCACAAAATGAGCCTTCTATTCTAATAATTACTAAAACTAATTTGCAAAAAAAGAAAAACTAATTCATGAGACTCTAATAGAAATATGTAGAAATACAGAAATACCCACAAAATGAGCCTTTTATTCTAATAATTACTAAAACTAATTTGCAAAAAAAAAAAACTAATCTATTTCTAAGCAAACAACGAGTAGTAACTAAGCATATAGATTTAATGATATAAAATGATTTCTCAATATTTTTTCAGAAAAAAACCTCAAGAATTAGAGAAAAATATTTTATCTAAGTAATTAGAAACCAAGTCAAATCCATAGTCATATTCGTAATTTCAAAAAAAATATTAAATTAAATCAAGTTTCTTGATATTATTAATGTCCAAAAAATGAATGAAAGATAAAGTTTTTTCCGCACTTCATTTACTATGCTTTCAATATTTCGTTTACTATTTAGTATTATTTCACTTTTTTTAAATTAATAAAGATTTGACAGGGATGAAAAAAGCAATGACTGCACGTAATGTAATATTTTGCTTCCTCTAAACACCTGGTTCTGAAATTATTTTCAAAAATCAATTTACTGATTCAGTAATTCCCATGCATCATCGTCCCAATCTTTTTTTGAATTTGTTTTTTCACTGTTTATCACAGCTTTACTTATCATGATTGGATTTTCTTGCAGGCGAGCAGTAGCCGTCACTTCCTGCATGACGATTTTACTGTCATCCAAAGAAAAATCGATCAGTGGGGGAGTTTCCTGAAATGAAAATTTATGAAAAACCAAAAGGGTACGAAAACGTGACTAAAATACCAATGAAATTCTGTTAAAAATGGAAATGAAAACCTCTCCTTTTGTCCTCTCTGATATCTTGTTGCTAGATTGCTTTGAATTTATTGTCGAACTTTCTAAACACAGGCTTATCACATCGCGAAACGATGCGATTCATGAGAAAAGATAATTTTTAAAAATTTAATATTTAGTCTTATCATATATTCAGAAAATAACTGCGCTGTACACTTATTTCTAAATTATTTTTGAATCTTGTGTTGAAATTTGGTAAAAAGATGATTTTTGCAAAAAAAGGAAAAATTAAGAAATTAACTAACCATAATTGACGAAATTGGATATAACTGAGGATTTTGGAAAGTCAGATTTAACTGAATTATTTCTAAAATACTCCAAATATACTCTGGTCATTATGCAGGCATAAATAAAATGTATCATATCCGAGAACTTTGTATAAAATAAAATAAAAAAAACAACCACCTGCACGTTGATAATTGTTTGTTTGCTTGTTGCTCAAAAAATTTATTCATGTAATTATCTGGTGTAGCCAAGTCTTCATAATCGCTAAACAGAAAATGAAATTTTGATGCATTAATAGTTCTTTAAAATTACAAAATTTCTTACATTATTTTATCAACAAAAATATTTATAAGCATAAAACAACAAATTTTTGGAATAAAATAAATCAAACAATAAAAACCTCTTTCCTGACACGATAAAACCTTGCAGGGATGGACTTTTGATAAAATTTGATATTCCCATCCAAGATTTCGATCCTATTTCGGTAGCTTTCTGCGTCAAATTTCCCAAGACTGGTTTATAAAGCAATGTCCCATCTCGGATCTGAATTCGGTAATTTAAATATGATGACTTAAGCCAAATTAAGTTAAAATGAATAATTTTTGTAACAAATTTTCTTTAAAAAAATTATGAAATTAAAAATGTTAGGAAGCTTTAAATTACTACAAAATAAAATAAATAAGAAAAGACTGGTTGTATCTTTTCACTAACACTTCCACTGAGTTCAGTAGCTTTTGCTGTTGCTTGTGAACTAATATCTTTGGCATACAAAGCGGCAGTTGTTGCCCCTTTACTTAGCATATTCAACCCTAAAAAGTTGAGTTTAGAAGATTTATATATATATATATATATATAGTTTTTAGGAAATATCTGAATACTAAATAAAATAAGCTGGGCTGAATTAAAATTTACCAAAGAAAGAGATGACAAAGTACCGGACAACAATTCATTGGATGGATCATTACTGCTCATCTCAACATTCCCGAAACCTTGATATCGACTAAAAAATTCCATGAAAATGTTTTTTAAAAATTCTTGTAATATAAAAAACATAATACGAAATATGAATCTTCTTAAACCCCATCAGAAAATTCAACCACTGAAGAAAATAATGGCTTGAACGCAATAAGGTAGCTTCAAAAGTTAAAGATGAGCTTTCAGGGGAAAAACTATCATTAATAAGATATTAAAATTCTACAGAGAGAAATAAAAAGTGTTTAAAGCAGAAAATGATTACAAATTATCATAATTAGAATGATATGAATTGCTTCTAGTTTGAGCTGCACTGTCTCCATGACAAGCTGATAAACTATTCGACCTGCTATTTCCATTAATTTGCGAACAAGTTGATGGATTTAATTGCATATTTGGAACATAATTTCTTGCTGATGATGTTTCGGCTGACCATTCGTGATGTTCTGATTCTGTTAGTACCTTGAAACAAGAAAATTAAAAACAACTCTTAAAGATATATTTTCGAATTTTTATTTAGATTAATGTAATAATTTTGCTAAAATCGTACTTTATCTCTTAAAAGAGCAGCTGCTCTCGAATTATATCGTTCCTGAAGTGACCAATTTGATTTGTAATCTGGCTGGGTTTTAAAAAATTCTAATGCTTTTGCATTGCCTCCCACTTGCATTTTGCTTAGTTCATTATCCTTCCACTTGTCCATTGTCGTAGATCGCACAAAACTGGAAACAAAAATGTTCCTCTCACCTTTCCATTCGAAAAAATTATTTTATTCCCGTAACCGTGAACTGTAGCGTTTCGCTATCCAATGAAATAAGAATCATGTAAATATGAATAATATAAAGTTTATATATGCATAAGTAATTGCAGATAAAGGCAACAAACCTGATGTGAACACCTAAACCACGATGCAAACCAGAACAATCTAAACAAAGCCAAATTCCATACGTCACACTAGCCCACTGAGGATTACTAGCACCACATTCAAAGCAAATCTGACAAAAGATGAACGTAAAACTGTGTCAAAGGCAAAGAAAACTAGACTGAGAGCTTAAGAAAAAGAGTTACTATCATCCTGAAAACTTGAAAAGATCTACGTTATTTCCAGGAACAATTCGAAGGTCTTCAATGATACGTCGCGTTCGTGGACTAGCCATACCAGCTGATTCTCAGCAAATCATAGTATATTTGTCTATTTGAAATATCGACCAAATTCCTCGACTCCTGAACTTTTTGTAGCGAGCAGATTTTTTTAGATGTTCATTCAACGTTCACTGCTTGCTGAAATGATAATAGGATTTCATACATCATATTCGATCTAGATTTAATTATAAAACTTCACTGCATTCAATAGAAATATGTATCCTAAACTCTATTCAAATTCGCCATAATTTTTTGACATAATTATCGCTAAGTGATGGACACGATTGCATGAAGTATGTGACTGTGACGAAAGTTATTGGTAAGCGATTTGATAGAACTGTTTATTTGGACAATAAAAAAATATAAGGATGATATAGAACTAATATCGTACAGTAAAACAATAAATATACATAACATAAAAAAGGAGATAAGGATTAAAGTCACGAGAGTAGAATGATATCGACGGGTCGATTGCCGACGTCACTAAAATGTTAACATGTCTCCTGGAGGCACGGGCGTCTTATATATGCGGACCTAGAGATGGAATTACAGTTTGAGGAAAATGCGCAACCACTTTTCTATCAAATCGCTTACAAATAATTTTCGTTTACCAATAAATCGCTTACTGCACTGCTTGTGTATCTTCCTCAAATTACACAACAGGAATAGAAGTGTAGACCAAAACAGGAAGTACAGTCATGCATGAGGCGCAAACACAGTCGCCTTTAATTGTGATTTGTATACGGGATTTGAATTGAAGGAAAGAATTCGAGCGATGTTATCACATAAATCAATACACTATTTGAATTATTCAGTCAGAATATTGATAAAAACTTCTTTCGGACCTTTTTGAAATAAGCTAAGATCATAGTTCGGATGTTTATGGTTTCACGTAATTACTGAAATAGTAATACTTCCCTTCGAAAAAGTGAAATTAAAAATAGAAATTACTCGACATTTCCTAAAATGAAAAGTCAAGGAATGGATCGTAAATTTAGCGACGTCGAATCTTGCAATTTTTAACGTAAATAAATACATTTTCAGATCTTTTTAATAAAGTTAGACAAAGAGAAAGATAAGAGCATACCAAAAAGAAAGACGCTGAAATTGATGGGTAATTGGTGAGACGAACGAATGACGAAGGCAGCGAGTCAGTGCACGTCCTTCTCTCTTCACATATGAATGTGAACTAGGCTGGTTACGAGCCTGTGCCCACGTCCAAGTATTATTGAAGCTAGGAAATGCCTGAAATAAGATCAATCAGTATAACCAAAATATCCTTCTCGTCTCACTCTATACGGTATGCCATTCCTCCAGCCAATTCTATGCCGGCCATGAACACTCATGGCACCTCTCCTCCGACCAAGCATTAGTTCGAAAAAAAAATTGAAATATTTTGCAACTTGAATGTAAACCTGTCCGAGACACTCTTTTTTTAGTATCTCTTATTCTAAAATTTGGCTAAACAATTGTTGGGGGCCAAGAAAGATACTGTTAGCCACATTATTCATTTTTCATTTCTCTGACCCTTTTTTAAAAAGATTTGATATTTCATATTTGAACTGATTCCATTCTCCACTTTCTTATCGATGATATTATCATTAAATTGTTATGCTATGCTAATTCTTTATAGCTACCAATAGTTCATCTTTGTTTTTTTTTTTTTTTTTGAGAATTACTATAGTTATTAGCATTTCATTATCCACGATTCATATGGATTATTACTGCTCTGTACAAGAAAGTAGAGTAACAAGTAAGCTATCCCTGAAAGTTATTAAGTCATATAGAGAAGAGAATATTTAAATTTTTAGCAGGAACATGTAAATTCCGCTTCTACTATAAAAGCGGAATTATAGGATTTGATTTACATTTTATTAACTTGTCTTTGTTCGTATTTATATTACTACGGAAACTATAAGAGGCGATTGGCTTTGCTCTATAGTAGCATGCCTGTGAATACTACATCCTACAACATATCTGCCATTTTTATCACTATTTTCTTTTTCCTTTATTCTGTATCATCAAAAAACAATATATTTGTGAAAGCACTGATGGGTTCCGAAGGGAAAACAAAAGAACAGTGGTTAGCAGATAGAAATCAGTTTTTAGATATTGACAATGCCCGTTCGGATACTATCGAGAATATCACCGACGCTTTCTTCAGCATCACGAACAGACTGGTGAAAGCTGGTCGTCTAATGACTGAAACTAAACGTCGTATGATCGTATTCATTAATGGAGTCGGTGAAATGAACTATGATGCAAAATGGGCCGTACTGGGCTGGCTTGCTGCTATGTTTCTCTTACCTATTATTATGGCTGCCGTCGTGGCCGTAATTATCGCTCTCTTCTTTCAGAATGAACTTATCAATTTGCAAATTGTTTTGCATACTCGTTGGGATGTGGGCGATAAGTCGGACATTATCACTGAATGTAAGACAAAGCAACGTTTGGGTAACTTAGCCATGCAACGTTTGTATTTTAAAATGAGTCGACATCCGGAAAAATTCATCCCCAAACAAGCAAAACGTGATCCGGAAGCACTGATCCATGAAAAAAACGAATTAACGCAGGCAAATGAACCGAGTGCTTCCGTGGAAGCAAAAATACCAATTGCTGTAGGCAGTTCATCACAACCATAAATTATTAAAGAATATCGTCAAACAACATATATTTGTGTTTTGTGGAAAGTTCCAAGCGGTTGAGGAACTCTTTATAGCAAACTGTAATAAGATTGCATTTACTGAAGAAATATCAAAACATGAAATGTTCCGCTACATATCATACATATAAAACAAAACAAAGATCTTAAATAGAGAAAGACATATGGTATATTTTAGTCAGACAAGAGCGTTAATTATGTTCAATAATACCTGATATGCTTTGCATTCACTAGTCAAACTTCATAAATACTGAAGTAGATATTTTATTTATTAATATAACAGCACAGTTTTGTTCAGAAAAGGTACTGATGTGAAACAATTATAACATCATTCCTTACAAGATCAGTTTCCTAACAATCCCACGAAGCAAACTTTCACAGGCTTTTGAAAGAAGAAATCAGTAGCAGTCAAATGCTGGGAAAAAGATTTTCGGGTTTCGGGTCATAATTTTGTAAATAACCGAGTATTTACTGAATGACTGGATGACTGAAACAAGATTTGAAGAATAGCATATCGGAGAAATTTCTCTAAAATTCAACACAATTGAGAATTATGGCACTGGAAAGATTATGGCACTGTAAATTTCGAGTAAAATAACAAATAAAAGTAAAAGCGTTTCGAAAAAGTTTTCTATATCGCTACATACTTATTTCTCTCTTCATCCGCGAAAATTACACATTAAAATGATCTCAGTTTCTCATTGTACTTCAAATTTTGGCCTCTTATTTCAAAATATTTAGAAACGTAAAAACTGAAAGAAATATACAGTGAAACTAGGAAGAACATGAATCAACATGGTTGAAGAACTTGAGATTTTTTAAATAATATCCTGTATCAAAAATTCTGATAAGATATGAGACAAACCTCAAAAAAAATCGTAGCATGAAAATGACATATGAAAGCATAAAAATTGCGAATATAAAATGAAAATCAAGCAATCTTTATTTTGTTTTCTAATTTATCTTGCTCTGCAATATGCAAAACATTAGATATAATTAAAAAATTTCCTCACAAGGGTATTTCTTGTTTCAAAATTTCTACATATTCTTGTTACGGCAATTGTCCTTTTCTTGATTTCAACTGCGTATTATAGATGATATGATTTCAGAAACCTAAATAAAGCTATGAAATATTCCATTTTAAAGCATGTAAGGAATTTCATAATTATTAATAAGTTTTAAGCAATTGCGCAAATAAATAAAATAAACAGACAAAGGATACGGCTTTCATAAGAAATTACCACCTACCTCCTCGAGTTGGTCGATAATGATCCGGATGTTCGGAAGAAATCATGGGCAGACTTGGCGTAAATAAATTTATTTGCACTGGGAAGAATTTGCCCGCTATATCTAACTGATAATTCCCATCTTTGATGTAATCAACCGTTAACTTTTGCTTATTCTCGATGTAACCAATACATACCTAATAAGAAAAAACTTCACAAATTAAATTTGAACAAATAAATAATCTAAGAATCCGTCTCTTTTATATCAAGCACTCTTTAGAATCGTCATATAGAATGTACATAATTTACGGCTGCATTAAGGAAAATTACCTGACAATCAAGAGTGTATCCATAGGCAGCCGACGTTGTACGTCCAACTAGTTCACCATATCTATAAATTAATTCACCACCCTGTGGCCAAGGGTCATGATCCAAATCATGATTACCTACAAGCAGTTGAACAAATCGCTTGTGAATGCCATTTTTTTTGTTGTTCCAATAGCGCAGCCTTCCCAATAAAATTTTTCTGGAATATAATTCAAAAGTTTCTTATCCTAAAGAAATTTTTTTTATGTGTAAAATTTTTTAGGGAAAAATATTTTTAAGAAAAATTTAGAGACTGTAAAATATTCCAGAATATAAACTATCTGAAAAATATAAATCAAACATACATTAAAATCAACACGATATGTACGTCCACACTCCAGTGGTGTCACATTTGTAGCAATATCTTGGCCCCAGTAAACAAAGAATTTTTCAATACGCAACTGCCTCAAAGCATAATATCTAAAAAATCAGTAATAAATAGTAAACAACAAAAATATCGAGGAATTAAAATTTCTCTTACAACAGACCCTGCATGCATAATACCATATTCCTTTCCACGTTCCATCAAACGTTCATAAACATTTTGTACTATCTGAAAAATATTTACCATACATTTAATATTGAAAAACCATTTCTTACTACCTGAAAAATTTTACCATATATTTAATAATTAAAAATTATTTTAAAAAATGCTCTCTTTCAACTCAAAAGATTATGGCCATGAACGAAAGACATCAATCTTCCCTAATTTTGAATTTGCTTTAATGAATTTCATTTATAGCTTCGAATTAGAGTTCAAATTAGCTACAACATACTTTCATTCGTAAATAATTCTCTTCCTTGTTCAATGATAAAGTGTAGGAACTCTTTTATAATTCAAAAAAAAAAAAAATAAGCAATGAAGAAATCATAGGAATGGGCATAGGAAATTGAGAAAGATATTTTTCTTTATCAAATATTAAATAAATTACCTTCAAGATCTTAAAAAACAACATTACTCTTCAGTTCTGCATGATTTAAAAGGAGAAAAAAAATTAAATAATCACCTCATTCGGTATATACATTACCCATTCCAGTTCACCAGTATGTGTTAAAGTTAAAGCTCGAATCCCGGTAGCCATTCCAATAGCGATTTCCTCAAAACAGATAAAAAAACAAGATATTTATTGCCGTCTGAGAAAGACATCACTATATATTGTAATAAAAAATAGTCGAAGTCAAAAAATCACATAAAAACGAAACTGAATCGGATTTCTTTACATTCTAATTTTTGGAATCTTTTTTTTGCTGCTGCTTTTTACATTGGAGTTTTTTAAAATAAATACTTACTCGTATAGAAAAAGAAGGAAAGTCACATCTGGACATCGATTCTCCGGTGAGTTTTTCCATTAAAGCTCGTGAGCTCGGTCCAACGATATCCAGAACAGTATAATGACCGGTAACATCCTAGAAATTTTTAAATGACGGAGTGTACTTCAAATCCTGAATTTATAGACAGACTTGGACATTAATAAAAAGCGAAATTGAAAAACGAGTTTTTTTAGCTTCATTACTTTTTTAGACTCCCGAATTTTAAGTTCAAAGAATACTTTCTAGACAGAATGTAAAGGAAATTTCCTAACTCCAATGTAAACTTTGCGGCCCAACTTTTTCAACCATTTTTTTAACCACAAATGAAATCGCAATTGCTGTACGGCAGGTGCAATAGCGAAGAATCTGTAAAATATTCTGATGTGAAGTCCTGCTGTCGCCAGCGAGTCAAATCAAAGAAGATGACACTGCTAGAGTTCGTTTCATAATTTATTATTTCAATAATATTTGAAAAACGCACTGATCTTCGCCTAATCTGCATATTGCACAATCTGAGACAAAACCTCCTTGTTCGTTCTGCATACCAGTGTAAACTGCGGAACCTATTGGTACATCAATATTTCCTGAACACAAATATTGCAAAAATTCGAGCGCACTGGAACCCTAAAATGAAAATAGCAATATACAGATCAAACTACAACTAAAAATTGCCATTCAACATTTGATTTGAGGAAATGCAAACAATCAGAGGATGCGAAAGAAGTAACTAGTCGGCTAGTAATCCAATCATTCACATTAAATTTGAAAATAACAAGAAGAATTGCCCATAACATACTTCAATGTTAAATTTGGCAAAACTGGACAAATCGATTACTCCAACACGTTCTCTACATGCATCATATTCACGAGCCACAAGTTCAAACCATTCTGGTCTACCAACCAGCGAAAACTGTCCACTGTAGAAACTTAGTGATGTATCTAAAAATCTAATTCATTAAAAATCTACAATTTTATACATGAGAAAACTTTTTATCTTATTTACTTAAGTCATAATTACAAAATCTCTTATGCATAAAGTCTACACTATATTTGGATAATAACAACACGTATTCATAAACCTTGCAATGGTAAACTGTACTTGTCCAGTATTGTTCATTAGATACGAAAGTATTTCTTAATGCAAAGCAACCTTTTGCGTTTTCCTTTGCATACCACAATGGCTTTTCATATCCCATTACTTCGCCAAATACAGCTCCAGCCTTTTTCAATTGATGATAAATAGGAGAGGTACGCAAATTCCGAGCTGTCTGGTATTGATGATATTCATAAGAACTGGTGAATAATTTAGCTAAAACAATTTAATTGCCGAACAATTTAAATTTTTTTTAAAATAAAACCGAAACTTTTTAAAGACAAAGTTAAAATTTTTAGATAAAGTCTACATTATACCTGCTACTTCAGGAATTCGCTCAATTAGATATTGCGGACTGGCATGCAAATCAATAAATCGCGTTACTTCCTGACGTGTAATGTCGACTGGCAGCGTCTCACCACAAACCAATCCAGCTACCAAATTTCCAGTGCCACCCGCAAGTGCCAATCCTTGTCCACTGAAACCCGTCGCGACATAATATCCCTGGATCTGAAAGATAAATTTAGATCTTTTTTAATCTTTTTTTTAAAAAATACTTCCGACGCATCTCTCACTTTTCATTTTGAGAATCCAAACTATTATACTGTTAGGATTTCATATTCCAAAGACAAGTAAACCTGAGCCGTTTCACCAATTACAGGATCTTTATCAACAGTATATGATTCAGCGCTACACACCAATTCACCACATTCCGTTTGACCAAGAATATTGCAGCGATGCAATAAATGGTTTAATGCTGGATCTATAGAGTTTAAAACACGATATGGTTTATTTCTAATCAAAAATAAATATCGCCAAAAATGTTTTTAAGGTTGAAAAACACTCGAACTTTTGCTTTTGAAACTTACAAAACTTATCCCAATCTGGTGCTGGTACTGTCCACTGTCCCAGTACTCTTTGACGACTCAATGAACGAAATTCATCTTGACTAAAACCCGCACATAGCGTTCGCGACTCATCCATAAAGAGATAAGTTTTCTCATCCACATGAGTGAAAACTAAGTGTGTAATACATTAATTTTCCAGTCCGAATAAGAAAAAGCTCTATAAAAACGAATTTAAATGTTTCGAATTAACGTTAGATCTGGAAGCAATTTAATTAAAGACAACGAAGATGCAATTCAATATAAATTAAGCATCTTTACTCGGAGTACTGTCTTTGATATCTTTATCGGGCAATCTCTTTGTTGACAAATATGTATAAGTCGCAGGATGCGCAGCAATAACCACATGGCGAGTTGGTAATCTAACTCGAGAAGTACCACACCACTATAATTAAAGTGAAGTCTGGAATTTCTAAAACCAAGAAAACTAAATTAGCTGCCTTTTATTTTAGTTAATTAAAATAGTTTTAAAAAAATACAGATGATTTCAAAATGAACTCACAATTCCAGTAGCATCAACATAGTACCCAGTTTCAAACTGTCCTTGATTTGTAAGCACTCCTACTACTTTTTGATTTTTGTCAATAACTATTTCTTCAATAAAACATTGTTCAAATATTTGTACTCCTGAAAAAATAATCTGAAATTGTTACCCAAACAACTCATCTAGCATGCATTCAAAAATATTCATCGAGCATGTTTAACAATTAATTTATATGAAAACTTACCATAATCTCTAGCACGTCTTCCTAATGCTTGACACAAACCAACAGGATCTAAAGCAACATCATTTGGCGAGAACAAGGCTAACTAAAATATTAAAAAAATCAAAATATTCGAATGGCAAACAAGAAAACTTTATTTCGTGAGAAATTTTTACTAGACTAACCCAGACGTCATCTGCACTAACTGATTTTGGGAACCAGCGTTGCATCTCTTCTGGACTATCATACAATTGTGCTTCTTCGCCGTAAATAGTTGAACGTGAAAACATTCGTCGTAAGCTTACTTCGCCTTCTAGAGTATTCGTTAAATACAGCCGTCCACAGCGATTGTATCCTGTGCATCCCGTTAGAACAACAAGAATTATCAAAACATTTTTATGAAGAAAATTTCGGAAAAAGGAAACGATACAAATTTTAATAAAATCAATTGTAATGGAGAAGACCATATTAACTGAAATCTGAAGTCTGACATAAATCGGCATATAAATCTAATGAATGTTTAGCCATATATTGTTTGGCCGGATCTTGCCAATGCAATGGAGCTGTTACCAAACCAGCACTTAAACTTGTTGCGCCACTTAGACCAACACTGAAAAAATTATGCTTTCAAATCTTGATAACAATAAAGATATCTTTAGAGGAACTGAATGTGATTACTTTGAAGCACTAAAAATCTCACCAGCCGCGTTCGAGCAAGACGACAAATTTGCCACGTTTTGCCAAATGATATGCAATCGAAGTACCAACAATACCACCACCACCAACGACCACATCTGCCGGATGTATTTTACTACTGGAATTTCGTCAAGTAGAAATTTTCACTTACGGCAATTAAGACATTATCATTTTCATGAAGGAAAAAGTTACGTAAACACATACGCTAACCATACAACTACAAAATAAGAATCATTCGACTGCAGAATTTCTTAATTTAAATATGTGTTACAATAAAAACAACTTACGTGACTGTGGTAAAAGAATAGGATGATGACAAAACTTAAAACTAAGAGCAATATTATATTAGCGATATTGAAAAACTGCAATTTGAATTTGAAAAGAATAATGAATAATGAACCTTTGATTCCGAACAGGAACGTGACTGTGTTTCTTTTTGCAACATCTAGAGATAAATTTCATCGAATAATTCAATTTACATGTTGCCATATCGCATTATTTCCATAGAATTGCTTTGCCTAGCTCTGTCAAACTACAGGTACTTCTTTCATGTGCAGGAATTACATTTAAGCAAGAATTAAGCTTAAAATCCACTTCTAAAAAGTGTTAATTATTTAGACAGTAGATACTACTATATATCATGATCAATAAAGCAATAAAAGAAAGTAACGATAGTATTATATCTGTAGTATGTTATTTGTTCTGCAGAATCTAAAATAATCAATTACGTATCATTCGACTAAGCTAACCAGAAAATAAATTTCTTAGATCATCTTCTTATAAAAAATAAAAAGAAAATTTTTATCTTACTAACTTACAACTAATAATTAATACTACAAACTTTCAAAGTTGAACTTATTTTACAAGTAACGCGTGTTATGATAGACAAACCGTACGTTAAGACCAGTTAGAAATCACCATGTGGAGAGAGACAAACAATAAATCACTAGTAAGTATGACTCTTCGTTCGATTTTAATTTAATCAGAACAAAGTTATATGATACATCGATATGCAAATAAAGAAACCCAGGTTAAAAATCTCGACCTATTACTGGTCGTCAAAAGTGTTGGTGTGAAAGTTCGTGTTATGTAGTCCCAAGCCAATTTTGAGATGTAGTCCAGAGAAGAAAGGAATTAATAAATTAATCAACATGAAATCTCTTTACAATTCAAAAGCAAAATTCGATTTTCCTGAGCAGACTGAGCGGTTGCTAAATCAGATGAGTCATTCAGTAGTTATTAAATACGGCACGGTGGTTTATTATCTTCCCTTTTTGCTTTGTCGTTGATAACAATTATTGAATTGTTAATAATAAATTCAATAATAAATCGATTCCTCTGGTTGATGAAGAAGTACATGAGAACAACGAAGGTGAATGAAAATATGGATATAAATTAATGGAGATCAATCATAAGATTAGAAATGAAGGAAGAATGAGCTCAGCTATACTAAATACAAGTCGTTCTATGGATGATGATATAGATCAATTATTATTTCTGAGCAGAAAGTAAAGATGAACAAAGAGAAAGTTCACAGATAATTGATGGAAAATCACAGTTGCATAGATAAGTTTTTTATAGTACTTTGATGACGAATGATCTGTTGATTTATTAACTGAAGATCTTTCTTCATATATGTAACAAACGACTTGTTATTCTTTATTCGATCTGTTTATGCGATATTCCGTTATCTGCTCTCAATCATTACTTCAATATTGGAATGTTCCAGATTCTCACCTAAATGCTTCTAGCTGTCGAAGGATTTTTTTCCATCGCTTCGACTTTTGATTTCCATTTTCCGTCGTTCTATTGAACAGAATAAAATTCGTTATAAAATGATTTCTTTATAGCAGTAAGATTACCGTATTTATCGATTAAGACCTGCCTTATTAATTCATAATTCTCTGGTGCTATATCAAACCCTCTTATTGCCTCCAATGCTTCTCCTTTCAAACATGAAGTCAAATAAGTAAGCTTTTGAATGTTTGGAATTTCCTGAAGATGTATAGATGTATTAAAGTTATTCCAGAATTCTCGCCACAATTTTGGATCCCCACTAAAAGTTTGGTAGTGTTAACTGTGGTAAATTTATCGTTGAATGATAGAGGATGAGGGTTTCTCCATTCCTTTCTCCTTAGTAACCATCAACTTTTCTTGTTGAAAGGCTAATTCAAAATCATAATAATATGAATTTAAGGTAATAATAGCTTCCTTACTATTATTAATTATGTGTAAAATGCATTGTTTATCGTTGTTTATCGTTTTCTCGTACTTTTCTTTTTCTTTTTTCTTCGTTGTTATACGTAGTTTGTTGTATAAGATCCAACTTTTTTTGTTGATCGTTTCCAGTATACCAACATATATTTCGAATCGCTTAGCTTTGTCCTTGACGATCTGTTTTTTAATTTCATATTGCTGTTTCTGATCTTCCGGTGACTAATGTTTCGATCTTGTGGGGATAAGTCAAGTTTTTTGATATCTTAAAGAAGTTCGATTATTCTGTCGATTGTTGGTTGTGCAGATTTGCTTAGAGCAATCGACATTTCTTACCTCACTTCCGAGCACCATAAAATTTCCATCGTGAATTTTGATTTGTTGAGTTTATTCAGCAGCTTCCTTGAGTCTGCTAAACTGAACTGAGTTGTGTTTGAGTTAAAATGAGTTGTACACGCACCGATTGTAGAAGGTTTATTAGTAACAGAAGTAATCGCTTTAATACAGTAGGGTTTATCTGGGTTAGAAAGTGGGAAAACATTCAAGCACCGGAAACAAACCGGAAACTGTATAAGCGCTATAACAAGATCCAATGAGAAAATTAGATGTGAATTGGACGAAGATGTGATTTCAGATAGATATTGTAAGCAAAAATATTTCTTGTACAAAAGGAATGTAAAAAGATGAGCTTAGCTAAAAGTAGAAAAACATAGGAATTCAATGGAGAATAAATCTAAGGAATTTAGCTAAATGATTCATACTACTGTTAATACAATTAATCTTAATTTATTCAGACAAATATGTAGGTTAAGTGAGATAAATGGTAAACCATGAATCATGGAAAACATTCCTAATTTCATTTGTATAATTATAAAATTTATTTTAGGTTTTTGCGATTTTCGCTACAACTTATAAAAATTTCCCTAATTACAAATAGTTGACCGTAACTTCTGCTCTCGGAATATCCTGACCTAGTCTTTTTTTGGAGCGATGTTAACCTATACAAAAATGTTAGTTAATGTTCCAATTAATTTAGATACTAAAAATCTGGATGATGATTTAGTAGGCTGCATTCGTGATTTCTATTCATACATGAAAATCACGCAGACATTAATTGTATACATTTATTCTTTAATAAATAAAGAATAAATCGAGTAGTTCATGGCATAGTAAGAAATGATATAAATTCAATGGAGGAAAGTACGCATATGTTTTGAGTACTGGAGAAAATCATCTATCTTCTCAAGTGGAACATATCTATCTATTGAAATTCATGCAGAGAGATAAGATAATATTATTGTTGGAAAAAACTGATTAATTACTAGAGTTTGATGATGTGGATATTTTCCTCAGCAATGACTCCATTCGAAAAAAAAATTGTTCAGTTTAAAACAGCAATATTATTTACACTTCGCACCCGCATCTCGATGTGATGAGCTTGATTCAAAGAAAATATGGCAATGTTATATAGCAAGATTTTTTTTGATACTTACAACAATCTTACTCTCAAGTTTTTATTTCTGTACCTTATGTGGAAATTTTCACGTTAAATATTATTAAAATATAATCTTGCATGAATTGTTGATTAATTAAAGATTATGTCGGTGTAATCTCTTATAGAAGCATATTAGCTTTTATGAAAGCGTGGATTCGGGATTTAAACGCAGAGCAATTCTTATCCACAATTTTACTTAATTTTCTCTTTAACGGCATTAATGTTGTTGCTTTCAATTATTTCAAACTTGCGACAAAATCGAACAAATTAATATCAACTACTCCTCCTCCGCATCAAAATCATTTTCCTGCTGTATAAAATATCATGCTAAAGTATGAATAGATACGCTACTAAATAATTAGTATAAACTTTAACGTAAATAATTGTTTTTACGTATCCTTTTTTGATCGATGCAAATGTTATTGCGTCCCGAAATGTTTTCAATGATACTTTGCGAATATATCTCCAGATTTCTCATTTTCTTATCAACTGTATTTAATCACATCCCATTTTCACCTGCAATCGTTTAGGCATAAATATTATCCGCGATACTGCAGCGGATCTTTTTTTTGTTAATAGAAGATCTTGCAGACACATTGTTCGAACAGGCTTGCTTCTGCACATTATTCTGGATTTGTTTTATGATGCTTCGAAGAATAAAATGCTTTGACAGTGGTGACAAAAAAAAATTGTCCATATTAAATGGTAGGTTTTTTAAGCATAACATTTCTTTTTCTAGGAAATGCTAGAATCGGAACGTTCCTGTGGAGCAATGAATTTTTAATAGAAGATGTTCACGTCACTGGACGTTATGGAATGCAGGTGCAAGATTCAGGATAATATAAAATACATACGTGAAAAACACACACCTATTAATACTAAGCATATTAGTGTAAAGAATATATCAGTAAATTAAGCAGAAATTCTGAAAGAATTTTTTATTTTATTTAATAAAAACCATTATTTAGCAATTGATATGAAGTATATTACCTTTGTAACTTTGAAGTCCGACGAAATATATTTGAATACTAGGACAAAGCTATTGTGAATAAAATGAATAATTATCAATTTAAGATTAAGTCGTGAAATGAGAGGGTTAAAAATCATAGAATAAAAAATGTAACATTTCAGCGTCGTCTCAGACACAAATTTCAAAAAATTTAAAAAGGAATACAAAGAGTTCTTATTAAATGAACTGATAAAGTCAAAGACGACAAGCACATACAATATTTATAAAGATGGATGCATTTATTAAGTTTTCTTTCTTTATTCATATTTCTTTGTTCGAATATCTATTACCGTTTTTATGTTTCACGATGATAATGTATCATTGCTCCATATGTGTAATTAACCTCGAAAAATTAAACATTACTGTTATAAGACCGAATAGTATATTAGTTGATTTATACAAATCCTTTATTATTGCTCATTCTCATAATGAGCAATAATAAAATTGAATTCGATTGATTAGAGACTGAGAATTCGCTTGGATGCTATTAAGCCATATTCTTCCAATATTATTTCGTAGCAAATGTAAATATCAAAAATTGAATTTTACAGCAATTTTTTAAAATAATGTGGAACAGATTCTTTTTGTCTTCTCAACAAACCATGCATCATCACAATCATTTAAAATAGGTCATCAAATGATTCTTGCTTTGCCTGTAGCTTGTAGTTTAAATTAATACACTAAATAACTCAATAGAATTTAGAAACATTTTCTATTAACGAATTGTCTTATGATCAATCGACAAAAGATTATATGAAGTGCTTTAAGAAAAATGTAGAGCTTCGAATGATTATGCAAATTAATGAAAATTGTTCTTACCTTTTATGTTGAGAAATTTATCTCCTTTTTGTTAAGAGATGAGGAACTTTTAATAAGGTAACTTGATAGCATAAGGAAATGCTTTGCGAATATTATTGGTATTATGTAGTGCGATGTAGGCTGTGATAATGTTTATTAACAATAGTGTTATAATAAATTTAAATTAGTACTGAGGATGGTGACATAACAGTTGGAAGAAAGGGAAAGAAAGGAAAAGACTAGATTTACAATAAATGGACTCTATAATGAAAATGTTTATAATTAATAATAACATTTATAATCTTCTCAATGACCAGTAACGATGTCATTAGTTGAGGAATATTTACAACTTTTCAGAATTTGATATCACATTAAAGCCAATATTGACAAATGCTTATACTATTATAAAATTGACAAGATGATTGATGACCAGAATGTTTATAGTTTTTACGGTAGTAGTTTATATGGTTGCAAATTGACATTTAGCTAATTTGTTACTTTTTTAGAATGAAACACGCATAAAGGCAATTTTATGTCACAAATTAACTTTTATTTCCAAAATATTCATATAATAAAAAAATATCTTAGTTATCTCGATATGCTTACATTATAAAATACTTCGTTATTCCGACATCCTATCATCTAAATTCGTTAGAAAAGATAAAAACAATTGAACGTTCGCTCATATTTATATATATATATATATATTTATATTTTTTGAAATTCCTATATGTATTTTGCATTCCCACGAGATACAGAAGTTTGGAACGAAAAATATCAAAAATTTATAGTCAAATAATAAGACTAATTCTATCAGCATACCTTTCAATTATCTTATATATACATATGGAAAACTAACTAATGGTAGCATTAATTTCTCATTCTTTCTTCTTCGCATAATTGAATATTGAAATGAGTAAGAAAAATTGGAGAAAACCAATTTCTTTTAACAAACTTTAAAGTACCACTTGTATAATGGAGAAAATCGATTGATACATGAATGAAAAGTATCTAATGAAAATAACAAAAGTGAAATTTCTTAAGAGTCCATGGAATGAACAACATATCGTATCGTAGAATTATGCTTTCAAATTTCTACACAATATTTTCCTATTTTTGGTCTAACAGCAATAAAAACCAATCATCTTGTACTATAATTTTAACGATCAAAATTTGCGAAAGTCTTCCAATTTCATATTGTTCATTCATTCCAAATTAGTCGTTTCATTTGTAAAGAAATAGAAAAGTAAGGACTGGACATCTTTTGTAAAACTAGGCATTGTTTTACATTTCACATTCACTTTTTAAATATTGATCAGGATATTATGATTAGTAATTGCTCAGGTAATTTGTATGGATTAAATGGCTATAAAAAATCTGATTTTTAGATTTTCCCCTTATTCATTTCAGGTTAATTGATTGATATCGTTTAATGGAATGAACAACAACATATGAATTTGCTTCCAACGTCATGCACTCCAAATTTCGGCTATTCTTAAACGAACTGCAAACATTTAGCAAATTGATAGCAATATTTCCAAAAGACATCAGTCCTATTTTTTAGTGATCTCCGACCGCAATTAAATGACTTTTAAATATTAAATAATTTCTATTTTACAGGTTAACAAGCGACTTAAATATACTGCGATAACTTTAATAGGACAGAATATCGTGATCACTGACCATACTTTTACGGATTTTGAATAAAATCGTAATAATAGCAAGAAAAAAGCATGAAATGCAATGCCTATCTCAATTCGAAAAGTCAGAAAAGGAAATCTGCAGGATTGAAAATTAAGGACTTATCTAAAAATCAACGCTTTCACTCCAGATGTTTTTATCATCTTAAGACAATGCATTAGACCATTTAAATTCTAAACAGAAGTCTTACGTTCCTTTTTCTTTGGAAACTCGCCTATTAAAGTTGGTTTTTTTTTCTTTCACTTTTTAATAGTTTAGGGATAAGAGAGAGAAGAGAAGTAGGCTACTAAAATTTTCATAATAAGCTGACCGGAAATGTGCAAAGGCATCAAATAATCTGTGTCATTTTTTTCAGTTCATTATTTTTGTAATTTGAAAAAAATTTGAAAGAGCTTATGAAATTTTTTTCTAAAAAAACCAGTACTATGAAGCATTTTAAAACTAGTATTCGCAAGAAATCAACATAAAATATTCCCGCATCGCTTACGATGATTATACATTATTAATTAGGATATGAATATTTTCTGGAGTTAATATGATTTCTTTATCAAATGAATGAACATACTGAAAATTAAAAAAGAATCAATTTATTGTTAATGATGGAGTTTTCATATATGTATGAGATGAGAAGATTTCATCGAGAAAAATCAATTTTTTAGGGAGAAATATACGGATGATAGCGAATGAAATGTGAGAGTTAATGAGTACAAATTGAATAGCACAACTATTAAATAATTATTTCTGAAATGACATATATTGAACGAATCTATATGGATCTCAGTTATCATCTGTTGGTAAGAATTTTTGAAAATAACAGTAACTTTCTGTATTAGTGATATTCTATTCTTTTTCTCTTTGTTATAATTTTATCCTCTATTTCTGCACAATGTTTGGAAACTTGTTTCCCATTTATATTTCTAATTTTCCAAAACAAGAAATATATTAATATCCAACAACATATCAGCAGTAATTTTTAAATAATTTGGTATTATTCCAATTTTTAGAAATTCATAAAGAAATTTCAAAATTCTAAAAAATGCTTTGATTATCGACCGAATAGTTTGCTGGCACTTCCACCGAATAATGTGCCACTAACTGATGAATTCAATGTATTTCCAAAAGTAAAAGACGATGTTGTTGTTGGAACGGATGCCGGCTCCGCTGTTGATGTTGCTAAAGTGCCTGAAAACAATATGAAAATAACCTTGGCAACTGTCAACACTATACTCATAAAAATAAAATGCAATAGCTTTCCAAAAAAGGCCAATGTTAGCAAAGAATTTTCAAATAAAAAATAACACGTCTTAACTGGATAAAGAACAATGGAACAAAACAAAAATTGCCTAAAAGACAAGACGGTCAAAAAATAAAAAAGTGATAAATTTGCTATTATATATCATTGCTGATAACGCTCGATGCCTCCGCTAGCTACATATGCGCTCTTTTTTCTTCATTCTTTTTTTTGTTAACATTTCCAATTTAGAAAAATATGAGTATCAAAAAATGATCTTTTGATACCATCATTCTTGAATATCTTTACATACAGTAAAATTTACGATTAACAGAATAATAAAAACATAGTTCCATACCAAAAAGAGAAACCGATGCTGAATTAGTGGCGGAGAAAGGTTTGAATAACGGTACTGTTGTATTTGTGACTGAAGGATTGAAAGCGAAAGCAGGATTACCAAAAGTTTTCGAACCAAATAATGAACCAGTCGTAGCAAAGCCACTTACTCCTGCTGTAACATCAAATTGCTATAGTAGATAATTTGTATTTTTAGAATCCCAGAGAAGATGAAAAAGTTATCATACAACATAAAAATTAACTTACCAGTTTGTTGTGCTGCTGTAGAAAATTTCGCCATTTCACCAATTTTCATCATTGTTATTTGTGAAGGAAATGCATCTGCACCTTCAAATATAAACTATTTAAATTCATTATCTGAAGTTAATTAAAAATGTTCTGATTTTATGTAAAGATATGGAAGTTGCATCCATTCTTCAGAAAACTTATAACGACAGGGTTTACGCAGTACTGTAGCAGTTATTTATAAAAAATAAGTCTCTTGAGATTTTAAATTTGCATGACATGAGTTAAAGTTCAAAAAACTCTTCACCTATGAATCGTTCAAAAAATTTTTCACCTATGAATCTCTTTTCTGTAAATGATTTTTCAATATGTTTCGATTTCCGTCGTTGAAATGGATTCAGTGCGTACGGAATAGTACGCTTTTGATATTCTAGAAACGCATCTTTGAGATCCTGAAAAAAATATTTATAAAAATAAAAAACTGGAATTTTGAAATAGAAAAATATCACTAAATATTTTTTTTGTCATATAAAATGACACTAAAAATAAATAAATCCATGATTTCGATTTATTTAGGCCGACATTTTAGTTAATGTTGCTTATTTATTTATACTTTTTTAATCAAGTCCGTCAACATGATAAAATTATTATATTTCGTCATTTGATTCAGAATCAGCATAATATTATCACGATTGCATTAGAACAAAATCTCTAGCAGATTAACTATTTATTCATGAATCCTCCTTGTTATGATGTTATAAAAAATAATGATAAATGAATCAATTATAAAAAAAAAAAAAAAACTAGAATAGAATGAAAACATACTTCTATTTGTATTTTACATCGATAAACATCAGAACAAATTACTTTCAGTGTTTGATCATAATGCTCGAAATGCTTCTGCAAGTCTTGCTTTGTGATGATGTCTTTCTAAAAAATTTTAATATCTGTAATACCATGATAAAGATTGATAAATTTTTATCTATGATTTAATGAAAATGAATTCTAAAATATGTTTACAAGAACCATTTTCTATACAATGATTCTGCAATAATGAACATATTTTAACTAGATTCTAACATGCTTCTGTGACGTCAGCCCTTTTTTTTTCAGAAAATTAAATGCTGATTATACTGGAATCAAAGGACCTTATTAAATAACTTAGATTAAATAATTGTCCAAAATTTTAGGAAATTCAGGTCATATGCTCCATCAGTTGAGAATTTTCGCAGAAATTATAGCTTTAAGGAAGTAACCTTATTTAATTTCGCATCAATTCTTTCTTGTAATAACTGCAATGTTTTCCAAAATTCTCTTGCAGTATTTTCATGCTCGACACAAACTGACAATAAGTAAGAGAAAGCTTGTTTTCGACCGAAATGTGGATTCTTTGAGATTTCTTTCTGTTTTCGACGTATTTGTTCTGCTGCCCGTATGTCTCGCTGCATTTTTTCAATTAATTCTACAAAAAATTAGAGATGATTTCCGACAATTAAACTGTTATTCGGAAAATACAAAAAGACAAAGTCATTAAGTCAGTTAATTTAGTATTAAATTTTTTTCTACCTGTTACGTTGATTTACCAATAAAATCAGATTTGAAAAATAAATAAATTAGTTGGAATGCCCAATCATTACTTCAGTCAAAGAATAAAATGTTAAAAACTGGAACTAGAAATTAAGACAAAATCGATTTTTTTGTAACAGTGAGAAGTTACCGTTCGCTCTCCTTTTCATTTTATGTGTGATGTCAGCATTCTTCACACGTGTTCCAACCAATTCTTCTATTTTTTCATCCATATGCAAACATGACTCTGAGCTATTCATTGCAAATTCAACACTTAATTCGTGGTTTTTCTTAATCTGATCTCTAAAATATTGTGATCTTTGGTGAAAGACAGCTTTTAAATTAAATAATAATGTAAAGTTACCGCAATAAATTAAAGAGATCCATAAGTACTTGTTGTACTTCAGCTTCCAACGGATTATCCAGATGCTACAGCACCGGCAACACCCAGATTATTGGATATCAAGCCGGTAGTCGCAAACGTGCCTGTTCCTCCCAATCCTACTCCAGCTGCTGTAGTGGTGGGTGTTCCACTTGCGCCAAAAAGTCCGTCGGCAGAAGCGGTTGTAACAGGTAACGAAGTGTTGAACAAACCTAAACCATAAAGCAATAAAAAAGGAAATTTTTCTTCTTTTCATAGTTCGATATAACTTAGTAACGGTGTTTTATTTATTTTTTTATCGCCGGTACTCCAATAATTCACCAAAAAAGCTGTTGAGCCGAGTGATCCTACAAAATATGTTTATGACTTCCGATGTCCCAAACTGACCAAATAATCAAACTGAAATATGAGATTTATTTGTGCATAACAGTTATGTGATACCTGTCGCTGGCTTTCCAAAAAGACTTCCAGTAACAGAAGTAGCCGGTGTAGCACGAAATAAACCTGGTGTTGTTGTTACTGATGTGTTTCCGAAAGGTCCAGAAAATGTTGAAGCCGTAGTCACTCCTGCAGTTCCCATTAAATTACCTAAAACAATAGCTCTGTAATTAAAAAAAATCAAATCAATTATTCCATTTACAACTTTCTTTGGCGGTTGTAGTTTTCACCGGTGTCTCAAATAATTCATCAGAAAATACTGCTGAGACGAGTGATCCTAAAAAACATGTTCAGGAGTTCCGATGACCCAAATTAATCAAATTACGCCTACCGTATTTTTAGACTTTACCTGTTGGCGTTGCGGAAGCTGCAGCTGAAGATGTAGGTGCCACAAAAAGTCCAACACCTGGGAAAAATTGAGCCATCAACTTACGAACAAAGTAAATCAAAAACAAAACTAAGAATACTCGGGAAAATTAAAATTTCAGAGATTCCAAATTTTATGAGAACTTCTAGTTTCAAACTTTCATTGGATCAAAATATTGAAATGCAGCAATCTAAATTAGAGAACATATACCTGTGCCTTGCGCTGTAGTTATTGAAGTACCAAATAGTGGCTTTGATATCGTTCCAAATAAGCTACTTGTGGTAGACGTTGCAGCAGCAGTGGTCCCTTGTGTACCGAAAGTAAAACCGGGCATCATTTACCTAAAATAAAAGGTCGAGCCATGTAAACCGAAAACATACATAATAGTACATTTGTACGGAACCAAAAACTTAAAATTCCAACATAGTATAAACCAGAATCTTCCAATAATTCATTTCGATTTCCTAACTTGCAAGTTTTATAATTTACTTACTTTTCCCACTTCAGTATTTCCCAAACACAAAAAAATCATCAGATATTCAAAACAATGTTTACGCCATAGTAGAAAATAAACTTTAAGCTGTTTAAGGCCCAAATATTTAATTAGTAAGAAGATAATGTTCAAAATATCTTGTTTTGAATGAATTAAGAGCGATGTACTCGTTAAAGCATTTTACTGAGAAAACAACAATAATCAATGGTATACTGGAATTTTTTTAATATTTGAAAATACCTGCTAACATCAATAAAATGAATAACGAAAAATAATTATTCACATTGTTCCAGACAAACATGAAAATACAGAATGCCATCAAGTAAAACACATAACATACTTTGATGCCCATCTTTACTTCCACTGGTTTTATTTTCATAATAATAAATTCTTCTAAGTTCCTTACCATTTATTACGATTAAGAAAAATTTAATTTTAATGTTTGTAAAACTTAATCTATACTATTATTTATTAATCGCTAGTTGACATATCTGACGAGTGAATAATTTGAAAGTAAAATTTATGGCGCTCGTAAAATTCTGAAATTTTGTCACATGACTGCAGAGATATACAATTTAAAAATCAAACTGTTAAAAAACGAATCTACTTGAGACTAATTTTTGCTTCTTCCTTCAGATAAGCAAATAGATCAGCACAAAACAAAAAATGAGCGATAAAGTGTAACAATAATTAGCACTTCTAACAAATATTTCCTCCTTCATGTCTGATTTTTTCATATTCCATTTTGAAACTTGGTTTATAGTTTTCATTCAAACCTTCCTTATTTCGTGCAATTTCCACAGCCAGGAAAATTATCTTGAAAAAAAATGAGAAATTAATTTTGAAGTAAAATTAAAGTTGGGAAAAAAACTTCACTTCGCCAAAACCTATTGGTAGCATAACTAACATCACAGACACGTTAGATTTTTTCTGGAAGAAAAGATCAATAATATTTCTCTATAAATTATGACTGATTTCAACTGATAGTAATAATGTCTTATCAATCCACACTAGACTTCCATGTGTTGTCTTTTATGTTGAGACATTGCTGAGCTCTTGCCATTTCTGTATCACAATATTGTATCCGGGTGAAAATACAATAGTTTGTCTATTACCTTAGGAACAATAATTGTATTCGCTTCACTATACACACCATCAGCACGTATCCTCATGATTGTTGCGAGATTGTAATCTTCTACTTCTTCTTTAAAATGCTCACAAAATACAAACCATCGTTGTTTATTTTCACCTTTTAATTCTATTTCTGTTACCTGAAAATATCATATACTTTATTCATGAACAGGACAATCAAATGAAATACGCAAATGAGAATGTCAGTTATTTAGTGATTTATATGAATAGATTAAAGACTACCTTTTCGACATTCATTTTAGGAAAGATCTGTCGAAATTTGTCATAAATGGCATTAAATTTCTTATGCATTATTAATTCTTTAGTGTTGCAAGTAAGCAATAAACTCATATGAATATTTGCTCTTTCGGCAGCCTGTAATAGATGAAATTAGAAGTTTAACAAAGCATTTTTAATAGTATTAGAGAAAAAGAAAATAAAATGTATAAAATCAGAAAAAGACGGTAAAAAAGATATTTCTGGAATCATAACCAATAAACAAAACAATGAATTCAAAAATGACACCTTAACAGCCCAAGCGATTTCAAATAATGGATCATTATTATATTCTATGGCTCCACTTGAAACTTCTCCCGTTGCAACTAATAAAGATTCATCCGACTTTGTCATCCTGCAAAATAACAAAGCTTTGGATTTCACATACCTTTTCTTGTTGACAACAATTCATGAGTAACCTCAAAGATCCTTTCTCACTCAGAAGAGAACAGGATAACACCAATCATACGATATCGGCGCTCTTCATCGGCATCTAACTTTAAATCATGCAAATACCTATATCCCACTCTTTCCTTTCAGAAAGATTGCCAATTTTCATTGCGAAATCGTTATCCACAAATGATTTTGCATTAACAACTTTACGAAAAGTGCAAACAATTCAAATGCGTTTTTTATTCCACCTAAGAAAAATTTATCTATAAAAATCATAGCACTACTGTATTTTGAACTTTCCAATACCGTTCTTTTTATGAAATAATAAATCCTTTATTTTTGTTACGATAAAATGATTAAGTAAAGAGACTTTTTTTTGTATGTACGAATGAACAAATTTTCGAGAACACTTTATTGAATCAACATAAAGCGCTGTTCAACAAAAACAATAAACAAACAATATGCATCAACATTTCTTCTGACTGTCAAAATATTCTTGAAGAAATGCACGCGCAGCATCATCTTGACCATAGTCACGCACAACTACGCATGAACACCCCACTATCTGAAACATAAATCGCAAAGCTATAGAAAAAAAGAGTTCAACTAGCAAATAAGAAGAAATCAAAAAAATAATTTTTAATTAATACTTGCTGACACCCATGATTATACTGCGCTATAAGAAACCAGTACTTGGAAGGTGATCGAAAGATTAGAACTTATCCATTTGCAGAAGCAAATAGGATTATCATGACTTTTATTAAATTGTTATTCGACTAATCCTAGCCAAAGTACGCGCAACTATGCATGAACATCCCATTACTTGAATTTCACAAATCAGACATACAATTAAGCTTTCCTAAAATTACCGCAATCTTACAATCAACATATGGGCAAAATATTAACCTTTCGAGCTTTCCCTTCTTTATCGTATTTGCATAAGCCAATCCACTCTCCCAACTGTTTTTTGTCCTTAATTTTAACCAGCGGTATTTGATGTTCATTGCACAACGCTTCCACTAATTTGGTATACATTGGCTCATCACAGTTCTCAGCCAGCACACAAAAGTATGCCTGACGCCTGAAGTTTTGGATCAGTATTATCGCAAATGATAAAACATTCATCAATTCGAATAATTTGCATTTTAATTCTATTTTTAATTCACAGCACAGAACCTATGACTTAAACAGAAAAACTTATTATAAAGGCATTGGTACATATTTATCTAAAACCATTTCAAAATTATACTTGTCAAGAGCTTTAGCAGCTTCATGAAGACCTTTAGCCACGCCATCCATGACAATTGCTGATTTCAAAGCTCTTCGAAGAGCAGTTTTCACATCCAACTTCTCATCAACTACCACAGTTGCCTCGGTTGGTGGAACTTGTACTTGTATCTCATCTCTGAAAAGCGCAAAATATGAAATACATTTTAATTTTCAAAATGACAAAATGCTAGCAAGTAAGTTTTTCATGGATAACTCCAAATCCTAATAAGAAACATTATAGATTAAATAAAATTGCAATCACGAACCTCCCTGCTTCCATGTTAAGCAGTTGTCCTCGATGAGTGCAGTCTTATCAACTGAATCGATTAAATCAATACTGAAAATCACTACTTCAAACATCCATTAAAATAACTTTCTACCTCAACAAACCAACTATGAACAAGAAGCGTTAACCCTTTCCCAAAAGTTGAAATATTGGCACAATGCCAGGTTCGAAACATTAGTTTTCGTAGCAAAATAATATTTCAAATATCCATCAGCTCGACATCTTTGACATTAGTGTATGCGCGGATGTCGCATACCGTTTATATGCTGCATATATGTATTTCTATATGCGTGGGTGTGCACATGTGCAGCAATATTAGGAGAGGTAAGAAGTGATAAAATTCACTGTCGATATATACCTTCATGGGCTGTCGATATATGCTTTCATGGGAGAAATTTGGCTGAGGAAAATTAGGATGAGCTACTTTTACAGCTATTTGTGATCATTTCAGTATTGATTTTGATCGCATTTTAAGCAGATTTTAGGAGATGCGTTATCTGGATTAGATTTATGAAATTGGACAGGTAACTAATTGGTTGTGACGAAGTAAAAGTGGAATAATTTGAGTTTTCTTTAAGTTCCATGATGATGATCTTATTTATCGTACAAATGAAGAGCCCAACAGTAGTGATTGATCTGGAAAAAAAATGTTACCTTTAATGAAGATCGTCTGGTTGTAAAGAGATGATTGTTTTCAGTATTCTCTCTATCGAACATGATTCATTCAATCGTGATATTAGCTGTTGGGAAATGATGAAACATTGAAGAAGACGAAAGAAAAGAGTATTTGGTTCGGGAGAATGGAACAGAATGCCATTTAGAAATATTTTCTTCTTAAGATTTTTGATAAAGAACACATTGCTTTTGATGGAAAAATTCTATTTATTGATGAAGATGAATTCTTGATTTCGTCTTTGACTAAATTCTCTTAGCACTTGCAAGCATATTTCCATTTTTTGCGTTGTTAGACGATTTGACCATCTAAAAAAATCATGTTCAGATGTTTGAAATCAAATATTATTCTGTATTTGCAGAGACTGCTTATGGATGTAACTAAACTCTTGCTCATTTGTTTCTTTATCTCCTCTGATAATTTTTTACTGTATGAATTATTTTTATCGAGAGAAAATAGTGAAATTGCTTTCATCTTTTGAATTCATTTTACTACCTCAGTGTTTTCATTTGACATTTGAAATGATACAGAGATACCCATTGTCCTGTTTACAACTCACTATATATATTGCGTACAAGAAAATATGGGTTCAATTAAAGATTTAGCTCCAAAAAAATTTTGCACATTTTCCATTCTTTGAAAATATAAGATTAAGCATTTATATATAGTTTGCAATTAAAGCATATTTGATGACTAAGTAGTATTTGAAAAATATTATTTTTCAATCAAAAAAACTCCAAATAAATAATGGAAATATGATATTAGTGACCTCTGACATATGCATATATTGCTTCTGTTACCATTTCTTAAATTATATACAACATTAAGATTTAAAACTAATAAAAGAATGGAGGAAATATTTCCTTTGATCATCTTGATGTCTAAATGAATTTGTGGATTATTCGTTCAAATTGCAGAATGAAATGTAATGATGCTCGGAGATTCTACGTTATCCTTCTTTGAAATGAAATATTGAACCGTTTAACTGGAAGTTAAATACTTTATTCAAGTAACTGTTGCCTTATGCAAGATAATAGCAAGATTTCCTTATTGTGCATCACTTATTTAGAGTGTAATCGTTGGATGTATGGATCCTGAAACGTGATGAAGACTTTGAAACTTTGTTGCCTTACGATTGGATCTCAATGCGCAAAAGTGATAATGGTTCAATAGCAATTCCTTCTTGCTCAATAAAAGCAGGTAAATTCCGCTGCAACAATCATGTACTGATCAAAGAAAAGGTCTGAAAAAAGAAATCCATTGAATCTTCTGAACACTTAATTTATCAAAAGTTAGTTACCAGAATATGATTCAGCTTTTGCTTTTTAACTGAAAATAATGTAAAGTCTTTTCAAACATTCCGATCAGAACAGTCTTTCAACAAAAATGAATTCAGCGATCGAATTTTTGAATCTCTTTGCAACTTTTTTCGAAATTCATCACGAAGAGCGGAAAACCATAGGATGAATTGAATTTATGGGGAAACTTATTTTAGTTTTGTCATTAAACTTTTTTTTTTTAAACGAATACCAATATCAGAGCTCTTAAAAATTTGCAAGGACGTTTTAAATTTGGTCTGCTTTGTCTCGATACCACATAGATTCCTATAATTTTAGATCTTCGTAGTACTGAACAATAAGCTTTTAGAATAGAGCATGGTAAAGAAAGGAATAGAAAAGATGATTTCAAAAAAGTGCATTCTAAAATAGTCAATCATTCTCGAATTCTTTTATACGAGTGGGACTGATTTTTAGCTCTAGATATTATTTTTTTGAAAATAAACACTTCTTATACTATATTAACTTCACTGAAATAAAAACAAGAAAGTTTTATATATTGCAAAGCATCCCTCAAACTTTAAGAGTTTTTTGAACAAAAACTCATATGGATAAGTGAATTGAAGAATGAAATATATATCACTTTGGTAAAGTATTGTGTCTGGAACCTCAGAGCTCATTTCATCTTTCGTGCATTACTGTCTATGTTCCAGTATTGTGAGTTTGTTTTTAAATAATTTGTGTAGAATAGTAGTGATTAAAAGCATCGCAAAAAAAGCATATTTCTAAGAACTGATAGCAAAAAAAGCTGTTTTTATTGCTTGACTTATAGTTTCTGTGGTTTTGTTTCCACTGTAGCTAAATCAGCATGAATCGAACGAACTGATAAACTAGTGTGACCAACTTTTTCGGGGACTAATACTAGTTTTTAGAATGAAGTCATCATCAAAATTTGCACTAAGTGATGGGTAATTCTGGCATTGTTAATATCTTTAGTATTTCTCTTCGTTGACATTTACTTTTCTAATTGATGATATTGATAAGATAATCGTAATTTTTTTTTGCTACCATGAAGAAAAAAAAGGGATGTGAATAAGTGGTAATACATTGTCAGAATTTTCTAAATTGTTGAAAAGAGAAGAAAATGAAACTCATTCTAAACGCCAAGATTTCATTCATTTGATGAATAGATTGCTCTTATTATGTTAACAATAGTTATAGAAATATTACTACTCTTTACTTCTTCAGTTTTCATGTAATTAGATTATAAATAATGCAAATTTTTAGCAGCAAATGAGTGCGGCGCTCTCTCTAGACTAACTAGAATTTAAGCGAATATATCTTCTCGTATATTATTGATCATTGTTCATTGTTACTTCTCCTTTTCATCATTTGAAAAAGCTAGAAAAATTTAAATATCATTACGAAACTGCCAATATCCATAATGAAATTCAGAAAATTTTATGATAAAGAAAACAACAAACAGCAAAATGATGAGATCCTGATAAACACTCTAGGACAGTTACATTTATACTGGCTTCAATGAATTCAAATCTGAGTTAATCAATAGTTTCTATCTATCAACGCTACTCATCCTCAAATTTTTTAGAGATATCATAAAATTAAATTCTATGAAGTTTTGATAAGTGTTCTGAAGAAATAATTAATTTTCAGAATGGTTGTCAGAATGTTCATAAAAGAATCGTAATACTATATCAAAAAGAAATATAATTATAGGTCTGTAAAACTGACAACAATATATAACACAACCAAAGAATGATGAGAATCAAAGCACTAAAAACCTTAGGTTTTACTGGGCCTCCAAGTTCCCCTTTACCAAAGAATGCCGAAAGTCGTCGAGTTATTAGCAATAACATGCAAATTGTTGATGCAGTCATGAATATTGCAACACTGAAATTACAATAGTCTACAGAATATTAGCGCACAGAAATGCAATACGGCTGAAGGCAGCGTTCCAAAATAATTTTTTTTTTTTTGATTTCTGGAACAAAGAGATATAGTAAGTGCATGTTTGTTGTTAAGTTAGTAGAGTTATATTTTTAGAGATACCACAAATAAATACCTGAAGCCCAAATTACCAGCAGTGACTGCAAATGATTGATTTTTGATGAACCAATAGATGGCAGCAATGGTCCACGGTAATCCGAGTCCAAGAAATACGTTTACTGCATTAGAACCAGTTATGTTGCCAATAGCATTATCAGCTGCGATATCCTAAGAGATCTTATTTCATCAGGATTAATATAGTGATGTATATGTTACCAAATTTTCTTTGTAACTTAACAGTATAATATGTAAAAATAACTACATTGTCTAGAGATATGATCAAAAAAACTTTGTCTTAACAAAAGTAGAATTTGGAAACATTTTGCTGATAAACCAGTAGAAATGTGAAATAAATCACTAAGTAAAAAAATGAAGAAGAAAAGAATGGAAAAGTAATAAACATACGTTTTGAGCGGCAATTTTCGATGCAAATGTATCTGGGAGACTGGTACCCAATGCAATCAAAGTTATCGCTGTGACAGCATCTTTTAGGCCGATCATGCAACCAAGTATGCTTGCCAAATC
This sequence comes from Dirofilaria repens, assembly GCA_008729115.1. Taxonomy (NCBI): domain Eukaryota; kingdom Metazoa; phylum Nematoda; class Chromadorea; order Rhabditida; family Onchocercidae; genus Dirofilaria; species Dirofilaria repens. The sequence goes on from SNRZ01000010.1 coordinate 1,277,688, forward strand.
ACCTGAATTCACCAAGAAAATTTGTGGATTTTTCTCGAAAATTTTTCATTATAATAGCAACAAAAAAAATATTTGCAGAAATGCTCAATATTCAATAAAATTGACCTATGACAGCAGTAATGAAACCAATTAGGATCAATGCACAAAAGAAGGCCAACCATCCGCCCAATATTGTGGGTGGTGGAATTAAAGCTGCCATGACTTTCCATGGAAATGACAAAATGTGCAGCAAACAATCCATCAGTGTCGCATTCTCAGTGTCACCAGCATTGACGCTTGTCGCTTGAATGAGCTGAATGTTATCTTTTGAAATGATAGTTTGGATTTAACAATCGAATTATATAAAAATAGCAATGAAAGCTCGAGTCGCACAAAGTCCATGAGTAATTTTATGAAATATTCCAATAATTATGTTTTAAGTTTAATATTTAAATATCAGTTATAAAGGAGAGCTTACGTGTTCGAGCCACGTATTATAGCCGTATGTCAATTGCTTAAAGTAATGTGATGTTAGTTTCCGAACATTCGTTATATTTTTCAATACATTATCATCACAAATAATTGTAACCACAGCACTTTTATTGGGTCCAATTGTTACTGCTGAAAAGAGAGGAAGTGATTTGTTATTTAAAAAATTTTCAAAAATTCCGCAAACAATTCATATCTAGAAGTGTAATTTTCAAATGCTGCAAAAAAAATCAATGACTATTATCTTCTATAATTTAAACTTGCCAGGAGCAATAGCACTTATCTTCTGTAGAAGAAATAAGATGTATATTGAATGTCTCATCTTTTTCTTCTTTCATATCGTTGTATATTCTTACGTCAATATATTTCTCATGTTCGTTACCCGCAAAGGTCAGTATTCCATCAGTAATTTCTTCATAATCTTCATCACATTTGGCTGTTACATCTTCTGTTTTATAATATACATTGAAAGTTCGCTCATTACACTGACCAAAACAGGTAACGAAAGCCCGTACGTATTTCTCATTTTCTTTCACAATCTAGAACCGAAATATGAAAGTGAATCACGATATTTTTCTATTATTACAAAGAAAAACGATAATCCAAAAAGATCTTACATAATTGTTTTTGACGAACTGTACTGTCGGTTTGTTGATCAAAAGTGAAGAATTATCAGCAATTTGAACTCTCGCCAAATTTGTTTTTCCGATTATGTTTTTTTTCTCGTTTTTAAGCTGTAAAAATAAAATTGATTAAAAGTAGTTACTGTAATAAGTGATGTAAATACAAGGCTCTGCTGTGTAGTTTACAAAGTCGAAAATTGTAAAATATTGATGTCATGAAGAAATATTGAAATTTTAAACTGCTGAATGTCAGGATGAATATGGCAACAAATAGTATAAGATCATAACAAGATCATGATGTATGAAATTCTCCATAAAATACTAATGATTTTTTTTCAAAACAGTAACTGTATTGTTGGAATTATTGACACCTATAAAATTTTTTACCATTTTTAAACGAACATAGAACACATCACCAGGTCGCCACTCCGCATCTTCCACCAAATTCACATAGATTTCCTTGATTTTTTCGTTAGATTTAAATTGTACCTATATAAACCGAAATTTTAAATTTAGTATAAATTTTTTAAACAAATTTTAATTAAAGAAAAAGGATCATTTGAAAATCCATTTCCATTCCAATGACCAGGTAGTATTTTTTATTTATTGAAAATACTTTATAAAAAATTACTGTTTCCGATTTTGGTAAAAAATGAAGATCTTTTTTGGCCACACCGTCTTTTGTTGAATAGCGAAATGTAAGTGTTTTGTCGGTTGGCTCACGACGAATAACCTGCAGATGATGAAAAATTTTAATAATTTTCCACAAATAAAGATATAAGAAGTATCAGTCATTTAAATAATATAAGTTTTACGATGGATTTTTGAACCGCTAAGAAATGCCGGATTACTCATATTAAAGTATCGTACTCTGATAAGAATCTTGTCGTGAAATCATTGTGTTCGATGGAATTGTTTATTGATCAGAATATTAGCGGCAACTGTTATGCAAAAATTAATTATATTGGAATAGGAAGAACCTACTTTTAACATAACTTTATCGCTTCCTTTAGTGATTGAATACACACGAGCCGAAAATTCTATCGTGTCTTCAACTGTAACTTAATGATAAATTACTAGGTAATAATCTGATCAAAATATTTTTCGAATTTTTGAGAATTACATAAGAATTCACCTATAGATGCTTTTTTTGTCTCATCAGCCTCTTCTAGCATTATTTTGGAATCTATTTTTCGATCTGCAGCAGCCAACCTTCGTATCACTTGTAAGCGGTATCGGAAAGGACCATGATTCTAAAATTAATTATATTTTGTAATTTTTCTTAAAATGTGACACTTCGTAATAAGTCATAACTTTGTGTCTTCAATACATAATATTTGATCTCGAAATGAAGACTGCTATCAAACACAATTAGTACAGCACTTTTGATACATCAATTTTTTCTTCGTAATTTTTCTTAAAATAGACAATGAATTCAAACTGATACATAAAATATTCATCTCATCGTTTCCTCAAGTTTCGCTATTTTACTTTTTGCATCAAAAAAATAAAATAATAGAATTAAAAAAAAAAAAACAATCTATCGAAATTATAGCATAAGAATACCTTCATGTACGTTAATTTGGAAGCTAATAATTTTGATTGTTCATGCGGGGAGAGATTAGGATAAACCCGTGAAATCCACCGTAATATATGACGCAATGTTTCGCAATTGCATACTTCATTCGTTGCTTTGATCTTAAAACACTGAATTAATAAATACGAAACGATGATGGAAAATAAGTTCAAAAATGAAAAGGTGACGATTAACTAAGCAAACTTATGGTACTAGTAAGATCCAAAGATGTAACTCCTGTAATGGTTGAAAGATTAAATGTGTATCAACTCATTTTATGACCTTTTATGAATGATTAAAAAAAAGCTTCAGCGGTTAATTGATTTGCTGAATTATAGTACCACATTATTTTCGAATTTCATTTCGTTAGCAAACATTCTTAGATAAATATCAATATCGTCGCCCTTATGTTTCTTATTATCTGCACCATCAATTTGAAACTCCTCTTTCAAACAAGCTTTGTTACGTCTCCAGATTTTGATATCAACGAGATATGCAATTATTATTAAGACAAAGAAGAGACCAAAAGTCACCAATGCTTCCCATAGTTCTACTATGTTTGGTGATATTATCATCAGTATCTGAAAGATTTTTGAGTTATTTCACTTCGAGTGTGGCTGTATTAATAATCATGTGGCAATGAAGATGTGCAAAACATATACTCCAAAAAAAGTTTAGAGGACAATTCTTCGTGTTGGTCAGCCAAGACCAGTCATACCGCAATAACTGATACCAGAAAAATAGATAAATTGAAATCCTTTGCAATGCAAATTGAATAGCATCCATAATTTACGAAACTACCGTACGATAAGCCGCTCTGTTATCAGTGCGGAAAGTCTGATTAATTGCACCCTTCACCGAATGAAGGTGAAGACGAAGTGAAAATTTACCCAGAAAATAATAGAATAGAGTGAAATCTTACAATTAAGAGCCAAATATATGCCAAACAACTAAACAGTGATGTCGTGGCAAAAACAAACGTCTCCTGAACTCGTTTAACTTGTGGCGATGGCACCGCTAAGATACATACAGCCGTGATACATAACAAATTAAATGCTGCAGAACCTACAAATCAATAAAATACGATAACTACTATATATACTTTCTCATCATTTCTTATCTTGCGTTTCTGCAGAAACCAAAGGAAACAAAAATTTGAAAATGAAAGAAATTCACTTAAACTTATGAAGAAAATAATTTTTTTAAATTGTCCTGAGATCTCATATAAATATTTTCAGTTCTCTTGCCAAAAAATCCATGAAAAATAATTCTTAAGTTTAGGATACAAAAGTATTCTCGGGAACAAACCAACAATTGTGCCAGGTCCAAGATCACCACTTCGAAAGTGATTGGCCGCAATTTCAATTACTGAAAGCAAAATTTCTGGCGCACTACTTCCCAGTGCCTAAACAATTTAATTTTTGCATTTTAAATGAATGGAATATTGAGCAACAGTTAGAAAAAATAATCATTTTGATAAACTTTAAAAAATTCCTATCCATCGTTGCTGCTTCTTGCATTTACATCACATTACAAAAATCTGAATAGCAAATGCAAAAATATGATGAGCAAATTAAGGACATACCATTAAAGTTAAATTGGCTATAGTTGGATTCCAAATATGTACTTCTACGCCTACGCCTTCTTCTGAACCAGGTATTTCATCAATCAGACTGTTTCTTCGCAAATGTTTTAATTCAACTTTTCTGAAGTATGTCAATAACTGACTCATTTATCAAAATTTCTTGAGGATTGCACTATTGAAACTTATTAATTAATTTTAAAACCCTCTACGAGTTTGTCTGGTTCAAACCTTTTAGTAATTAATATTACACTAAGAGCTTAGGATAAAAAGAGCAATTTAAAACAACTAACTTGGTTGCTGATGTAATTTTTTCAATCGAACACATGAAGGCATCTGCGACGATTGCAATGCCTAAGAAGCAATATAGCGAAGCAAAAAAATATAAAATTTCATTAGATAAGGAAGTGGATGTAACTGGTATGATAATGCCACCCTTGCATCTTTCTCTTGTTAAATTTGTCTCGAGTTCAAAATGGTCATTCATCATCGGTTTTCTATTCTTTGATCCTCTTTTCAGGAAAGAATTGAATTTCTAATTTTGTCTCTCTATTGCTTAAAATGCATACACTTTATTCTGCTTCTTAACTAAAATTTATTCCAGCTGTATGCATGATATACGAAACGAAGCTGCATTTATCAGATGATAGTTGCATTCGTCAGATTCTATTTGCATGAAGAATACATGAAGAATATCGATGCTGAAATAATCATTAAGATTCTTTAAAGTTCATGAACATAAGAGAGTAAAGCTCGAAAGTTGTCACAATTGACGAAAAAAGTTATTAAATTTTCTCTTTTGGTAAAGGATGACGGAAAAAAGTTTAAAAGGAAAGAAAAAATTGGAAATGTAAGCTAATTACTTGTCTTGAATTAATTTTGATTGCTTTTTAAAAATGGAAACCTATCCTGCGTATCTATCATATCATGTAAATTTTCAATTGTGCGGCCCTGAAAAAAAAACTCTTTTCATCATGTCCACGAAGTTGAAATCTGTTTGAAAGATATATGCACATATTTTTTTTCATATTAAACTCAATTTTTGACAAACTTTTTCTTTTGGAAGTTAAAATTTTTGCTGATATGATGTTCATGTGCTAATTTTGCATCTTTGCAAGTAATGACATGACTGCCCCCAGTATAAAACTTATTTCAATATATTTCAAAATGATAAGTATTGAATTCTCGAAAGAATATTCTTTATTCTTGATCGGATCTAATTTTACTTGAAATTCCTGGGGTAATTCCAGTCTTCGATCATATCAGTAGCACACAAAAGATTTTATTTTACAGCAATGTCATAGCTTTGAAAAATAATATAAATAAATGTATATGGTAAATTGAATTGTTGCATCTAATATACAATTAAGAGATTTGTTCAAAAAATTAAGAAACTCGCAAAAAACAAAAGAAATGAGGAGAATAAGGTTTGACTGCTGCACTTCGTTTACCTGCAACAGTACTTTGAGACTAAGAAACATCGATCGGTTGATAACCGTCTAACGCATATCCATCAGACATTAAGAGTACCTGTATTGACATTAATAAATGTTTTCTCAATGTGAAGATGACAGTCAACAACTGGTTAATGCAGCATTAATAATAAATCGATTACTTCGGAGGATATGTATTTATTTATTTTTGTTTGGGTAATGCAAGAAATGATCAAAAAGGAATTTAGTCTTCTTCGCTAGGACCATTATGAAATTGAAATATAGATCTCTGACTCAAAATAAACTTATAAACATATAAAACCTATAAACAATATTGGAATATTTCTTTGGAAATTTTGAAGACGATAATGTGACAAATAAGAAAGATAGAAAAAAGTTGAAGGCAAAAAAGGCTAAGTAAGCTGATATCGAAGAATGGGACATCAATTCTAGCCTGCTCTGTCACTGCTAATGATCTTTTTCTTTTGGAAATTATCCAATTTCTATATTTCAAAATATAACGGTAACCTACCGTTATTCTTGATCAACTATATCATCTATAATAAATAATTTTGTTGATGTATTCATTCTGTACATCCATCATTTAGCAACTCAATTCATTATCTGATGGAATGAAAATTCTCTGATTATCAAAAAGTGGAAAAATATTAGAACTGAATTTAATAGATATGGAAGTATTAATGCGTCCATGGACGGAAAATTTGGATTGTTGATCGAAAACTTTTGGTAATTTGCTAAAGAGAGTTTTAATTATCCTCCATCCAAAAAAAAAAAAAAATTTTTATTATTTGAACGTAATTTTATGACTTTGTGCTGTGCTTCACGATTGTTTCAGAAATATTTTACTTTAAAGTTAAATTTTGGAAAGAGATATCTCAACAAGTATGAAAATCATGTCAGAATTGTAATAAATTAGAAAGAAAAATAATGAGAATTAAGATAAGAAGGAAAAGTAATAAATCAAAAACAGTTCAGAAAAATTAAATTAAAAAAGGAAGGAAAAATTAAAAAGATCTGTACACATCTGAGATCAATGCAGCGTGATTTCATAGTTAAAATATATATCAATAATAAATAAACATCTAAAAACTCATACAAAACAATCGATAGTATTAATTCAATACCAGATATTACAAAAGCTCCAAGAAACTTCTCCTAATATGCGAGAAGCAAAGCATCATAGATTTTCTCGTTTGATATTGTAATGACCTATAGCGGCTAATTCGAAATCTAGCGACAAATGAAACGAAACGTTCGAAATTTAAACAAACTGCCTGAATCGATAAAAATATTAAATGCTCACTTTTAATTTTAATATTTTTGATGCTATGCGCAATGTTATTATCATAAAGATTGCGAGCTATGTTGAATCATTGATGCGTGGTATTATAAAAATAAAGTATAATGTCTTTGATTTTATGAAATGATCATAAACGAGTTTTGGAAAAAAAAGTTTGAAATTACCTGAAATAACGCAGAGCTAAAATATTTTTATATCTGTTACATTGACACAAAATGCAAATAATTCAAACTATAGCGATATCACCAGACAGTCAATACTTGCTCGTTTTATCCGTAAATATTGGCATCATATTCGAATTGATTTTAACATTATTCCAATAAATACAAGAAATGGTGTCGCATCGGAACAATCAGAAGACGAAATGATATATAATACTATAGCAAATAGACGAATTGACATCCATACTAAATAAATAACCCACAATATGTCAGATGAAATTATAACAGAATTCTTTTTTTGAATGCAAAATTCTCGATAAGCGGTACAGTTTATCATTTACATTGCAAATGTATCCTCAGCATTAGTTTATTCTTCGATGTACTATTTCAATTTATAAAAATACCTTAAAAGTCTTCAAGCATTTTATGTATAACTTTTCGCTTATTATGATGAAGCCTACTATTTTCTTCAATATGTTTCGTCAAGCCTTCTATATTAGCTTCCTCCTTCGTGAATAATAATAGCCAAGTCAGACAATAAATTTAAAGATTTCATAAGAGATCTACACTAGAGACACTAAGATACATGATAATGGGAAATACCGATATAAGTACCAAGAAAAGAAAAGAGCAATCAATGTCCACAATGTCCACTATATTCGGCACTTTCAGATTCAATTATTTTTTCAAATAAATTTTTGCCAAGCAAAACGTTGATAATTTATATCATAAGCATACTGCGAAAGCAGAAGATAAGAAAAACGTTAGTTTGAATAGCTCATATGACACTGAATTCACGATCATTCAAATAAGAAACAAAAAAGAGAATTAATCATTTTTCATATTTTCGAAATGATATAAAAAAGTTTCTCGGAAGAACTATTTTATGAATATGATTTTTAATAACTGCCTTAGGGGTTTAAATCAAAAGAGAATTATTGGTCATAGAAGCAAAGCACAGTGAGAGCTTTTAATTCACTGAAGTGCTCAATTATTAATTAATAGTGGAATTCCAAAATTGTAGTGGCAGGCTCGAAAGATAATTCATAAATTATCATAATATTCTTTTCCATTCATTGAGAGAAAATGGACCTGGCAAATAGCTCATCGCAAAAAGTCCTTTTGGGAAGAAAAGCATTTATTAAAAATTAAACTAGAATGATGAGCATTGTGAAAAGAATATAAAACATAGCACTAATTACAAAAAGAAAAATAAGGAAAGGATATATTAACAAAGTTTTTTGGGAAGATGAAACGCCTACGCAATAGATTTATTTTCATGACTAAAAATACCTCGCTTTCTCCAAGTACTAATTACTAATCGTAGACAAACTTATCTGATTTCCATAACAATAAAAAATTTTCAAAACAGAATAATATTATTGCCTTGAATTCGGTATAGAATTATTCTCGATATCCTTATAAGTTCTTATTTTTCTGGCTAATTTTGCTTGCGTATATTGTTAATTATTAATAGCATAAAAAAGTTGTTCCGGATTCTCCATAGCTAAACTATAAAAAAAGCACTTCACGAAGCAAACATCTGAGATCATAAAAAAATCTAATTTAATAATTCATTTAAGAATAGTGCTTGGGACAATTTGATATTGAAAAGGATTGATTTTTATGATTAATTAAGCATCCTATTTTTCGAATGTACAGTTTTGACTTCCAATATCAAATTGTCTTTTTCCCGAAGCTATGTCAACTGGAAAAGAATGGCATCCTGTACACCACTGGAATGTGTAACGAAGCAAATAAATTGGAAATAGGATTATACTTGAGCTCTCATTCGTTGAACCTGAAATGAAAGGAAAAAGTGAAATAAGATGTGTTAAGGAATTTAAAGTTTATGCTTTTACATTATCGAGAACAAACTTCTGCATATTCAAGCATTGTAAACAAATATTTATGCGAATAGTAAATGCAAAAGATAAGAGGAAGAAGTAGGAGCAACTAATAAAATTTCTTCTTCTTTCCAAGACTGTACGATCGGGATGATTTAGATTTTGTCTTATAGAACACTCAACATTTTAGTTTTAAAATTTTGTTGAATATGTAGAAGCATGATTCTGAGCTTGAACCTTGTACTTTGATGAAAAGTATTAGCATGCAATAATATTAACCAAAATATAAATGGAGTCGTGCAAGGCGTCACACCTTTCCAGTGATCAAAAATAGAGAATGTCTACCAAAGTGCGAGAGAGAGAGGGAGATAGAAAGAATTCCACGAAAATTCGTTTTGTGGTCCGGGTCGAAATTCAGAATTGTGTTTTGATGTTTCAGAATCAAATTACTGCCTTCGTCAGAAAACAATTATTTAGTTGTCACAACATTACTTACCACCGTACACTCAAACTGCAAAATTAAGGAGAGAAATGAAAGGAAGGCACTTAGATTTAAGAAGCTCATTATGAAGCTTGAATGTTTCAACACTGATAAAAAAAATGAAAAAAGCAATTTTTGAAAGTTGGTAATCCGTAACATTTGATCTGAAATCAATCGATGATATTATTTTCTCCCTCCGTTCATTTCTCATTCTGCAAAACAATCACAATTATACCGAAACATCACAATGGCATCAAAAAAATATATATAAACTATGAATGAAATGAAGCTTCTGTAGTAAAAATGTAACTGCAAAGTGATAAATCTTAAAGGATAACTTTCATAAACATCCAAATTGTCTTTTTGACGATAGTTGGTTTCAGAAGTTGATGGAGAAATCCATAACATAAAAAAATATGGACAAATCCTCACAACATATAACTAAAATCATATTAAGGAAACATGCATATCAATATACTATACATACACCACATCCTATTAATACCAATTAATTATTTCGTTTATTGGCATTGGAAAGGTCAGTAATAGCAGCAAAGCTTGTGATTACGCCTGTTCAATCAATAATTCCGACTCATTAATTATCAAACATTTATGTTTGATGCTGCTGTGAATTTTGTTTGATAAATTTTACTTAAATAAACTGAGAAAATTTTGTTATAGTGGAAGGTTATCGATCGGAAAGCGCACAGCTAACAGTGCTTGTTTCAGAGATATGTCAATTTGATAACAAAAGCAGAGCGACTTTAGAAATAAACTGAAACTGAACGAAAAATATTACTTCAATTGTCCAGAAAACAAGACGATATCCAAGCATAACACAGAAATGAACGATTATTCAAGAAATATACGGCGAATTTGATGGTGGACTAAAGAAGACAAAACAACGATACACAACAAAAAGTCTGCTCTTTTGACTTGACAACACAGAGTCCTTTTAAAATTTTCGATTTTTTTTGAACAATTTATTTTTGCTCAGTACGGTTTATCTCTAGGACGTTTCAATTGCACTTTGAGTCGTTTCATGCCAATTTGAAAACCATTCATCGCCTGAATTGCTGCCATTGCTGAGGCAGTGTTGTCATAGGAGACGAAACCTGAATTGATAGAACGATTCGTGGTACAGTACTATATTATTGTTATGTTGTTTGTGTCAACATGTTCATGTTATCCAAGTATTTAATATGTCTTTAAGTATATAGTTTTCACAAGGTACTTTCATTCATCCGGTACAGCGTGTTACCTAATTGGCGATGTTTCTCTCATAATCCAATGAGCTGAGATGAAAATTACAATAGTATGTGCATCTTATGGATCTAGATTTTTTCGAAATGTGAATATCTAAAGGTAAGCTTACCGAAGCATTTACTTTGATTGGTGCTCGGTCAATAAAGACTTTAGCGCTTATTACATGCCCAAAAGGCATAAACATTTGCATCAGTTCAGCATCACCAAATTCCTGCGGTAAGTGATAGATGAATAAATTGCATCCTTCCGGACCCAAAACTGAAATACGCCACTGTTGGTTTTTTTCTTCTTAGTATCCTTTTATCTGAACATTTTAACTTCAAATGAATTTAACGGTTTGATAACGGAGAATTGCATTATATAGATAGAAATCAGAGTTTCGATTGTACTTCATAAGTAAAGAGTGCAAGACTATTTGAAAGTATTTATTATTGAAATGAATTTCAGAGAAGTATGGAATAACGACCTGACAAAACAGTCAACTACAAAGCAGTCGTTTTATATTGCTCAACGAAATTCTTCAGGAAGCTGAAATGCTACACAAATAAGCTTAGGAGAAAGATACAAGAGAAAAGCAAAAATCATTTCCGGAGGCGGTTTTATCATTTACGTTGATCTTATTCTCATTCTGTTCAATAAATAAATTTAATCCCGTTGTTCCGGAACTGGAAAATCGTAAATCAATTTAGTCCAATCAGATGCTGGCGAAGCTAATTGAATAAGCAAAGCAAAATGTGACAAAATCAAATTTCTATTCGAGCTGAAGTGATTTTCGTGTACTATCCAGCGAAATTTTGAATATCTTTTCCTACGAGTTTTTGCTTAATAGAAGCGAACATATTGTTGTAGAACATAAGTCGCCATACTAGAGATTTGATCAGATTTCATTCTTCCTTGATTATTTATACGACTTTTTGTGAAAGAATGAAGTAAAATAATATTTTCCAGACCATAACGATTTTTAAATTTTCTAAAATTTACAAAATTTCTTGTTCAACTTCAATAGAAATGCTTTAAAAGCACAAGGAAGGCAAGTTTTAAAAGTGCTTTTTTGGCAAGATGTTTAGAAAAATAGTATCATAATTTCTTCACACTGCTTATCGTAAATATTACTATTTTACCGCATCTTTATTTGTCTAAGTTTGATAGTTGTTTTCATTGATTATAAACAAATTTATACCTTCTTTTTGTGCGCCTGGAAAAAGAATGGCTGCTTGCTGAAGGGCAATTGCTTGTTGTAGGGCTTGATTGTATGGATCTATAAAAAAAGCGATTTCAAGCCCATCATTTTCTAATTCAACGTTGATCATATATTCATCATTCCGTGTTGAAGCCTTAGAATCAGCAATTTTATATTTAAATAGTATCACAAGTTTTGCTTCAATCTTCATTTTGCATTTATTTTAAATCATGTATTAGTAAATGCGCCTTACTTGCTTGCTGTTCAAGATTCATCACAGGATTGTAAGCTGAAGGCAGCGTGACCGCAGGTATTGTTCCGGCAGGCAATGTCCCATTAGTTGGTAATGTGTATGCCGTTGAATCAACAGCTACTGCTGTTGCAGTACTTGAAGCTACAAACTTTTCGTACTTATATCAAATTAATGGTCAGTTGAAAAGAATTATCAATATAGACTTTATATTATGACACACTGGTCTTAATAGATCCAGAGTGTATAATAATCATTACTTTTTTGAATGTGATCGCAATATGCATCAATATATTCTTGAAGTATTAATGATTACTGTGGATCCAACTTCTTTTATTTCATATAATACAAAATCGAAAGCATTATTCAAACAAACTTACGTGCATATTGTGTAACGCTTGCAGCTGCAGCTGCAGCATAATCAACAGGTGTGTAGGGTTGTGATAATGTAGAAATTGCTTGAACAGAGTTAGCCTGTTGTAAAGGAAGTGCTGAGAGTGGCTGCAAAGTGTGCTGTGTCAGGAATGTTGCTGGATTTGTTGTTCCTGCCAACCCCGCTGCCGCTGCTGCTGCCGTTAGCTGAAATTACAGTTAAATTCGAAAGATTCTTGCAATAACAGAAATCAAGCAAATATAGCGAGAGAAGGAAAGAGAGAGAGAAAGAAGGAGACAGAGGAAGAGAGAGGAATTGAAAAGCAAAATACAAAATTCATATTTCATCATTCCATTTTTTTCCCCCTCTTAATTTCAATCTCTTTCACTCCTTTGCGATTAATTAAAAAAACTATGATGAGGTATAACTGCCATCTTGTTAGTGGCACTTATTGCAAGACGGCAATTCTCGAGCAGCCAAATGTTACATTTTAATGTCAATCACTCTTAATGGTTATTATTGGACTACCATTTATTAATGGTACTGTCATTCTCTTTATTTGACAGCTTCTCTTCTCTTCTATCTTTTCTCTTTCTCTGTCTCTCATTAACTATTGCTTTTCTCTTCCCCTTTCACTAGTTATTATTTTTTTTTCTTTCTCCTTTCCAACTCTGTTTCTGCACCAATCGCCTTCTGGATTATGCAAATCGTCCACCGCACATAATAAGAAGACAGATGATGGCAGAAGAAGCAGATGTTACGGTCATTTAAATGTAACATTGAATAAAATTTCTATTAATTTTGGATAAGCGTAAACTAAAATATCATTTATTGACAAGTCTCTCTCAGATACTTTACATACCAGCTGTGATTGAAAACAGAAGTCACTAAATTTTGCCAAGATAATGAAATAGGAATTGATTGCTTTTATAATTGCGTATGAAGTTGCTTAGAAAAACCTACCGCTGTCTGCGGTGCCATAGCGACAGGAAAATAAGGCAGCTGCCGCTGTTTGAGCTGCTACAAGAGCTTGTTGTTGCAGAAGCTAAAGTTACAAGAAACAAAATTAATATTTATCACATTTGTAGTTTCTCAAATTCGAACATCTATAATTCTTTTCTAGAAAGTAACATAGCTACGTTATTATTTCTGACTGTATCATAAACCTGTTGATATGCCGTATTATATACACCGGCTTGATTGATAAGTACTGGATTCAGTAAACCCATTTGAGCAGCCATTTGTTGCATTCGGCGTAATTGTCGTTCTTTTTCTGTATCAGCGAATTTGACGACCAGCGATGAGGAAGCACCTGGCATCGTTTGACTACCATGGAGGGCATTAATTGCCATCGCAGCTTGTGAATGTGTCGCAAATTTAACGAATGCGCATCCTTTTGATAAACCATCGGCACCACGAAGTACTGTTACCTAAAGTTTCATTAAATATTTGCTTGAACTTTATTTGTTTCTTTTTGAAGATGAAAAGGAAGGGAAAAATGATTAAGAAAAAAGGTGCTGGAAAAGGAAAAATAAAAGACATCGTAAATTGGAGAGAAGTTGGAAGTATCATAGTTAATTTTTGTGAGATTCAGGAGACAAATCGAATAAATACATAGTTTCAATAATTTAATTAAAGATTATGCAAAAAGGAAGATATTAAAGAAAAAATTAAAATGATTATGTGAAAATAGTTGATTCCATTGCACATTCTTATTCAAGCGATTGGAAAAGGAAAAATAAAATGTATCATGAAGTGATAAATAATAGATAATGATGATGAAAAGGAATGAGTTTAAAGCAACTTATGGTTTCAGAGGAAATGATGGAATTTGACATATTAGCAAGAAAGGGAAATAATAATAAGACATGATGACAAGAGCCAAAAGAAGAAAAATAATTCTTTTCTAGATAAATTATAAGAAAAGCAGAGGATATGAAAAGCTTGGAAAATGTAGGAATGAAAAATTCAAAGAATATGAAAATAAATGAGAAGTTTCAATCATTCTTCTTCTCGTCCATCCTTCTGTCTTCAATGAATTGGAGATGATTGAAAGGCATTGCTTCTTTAGCTATTAACGGTATCATATATGTCGTAGTCAAATTTATTATTTTTCAATAGTATATTTTGAAAAAAAATATTTCTGATGTCAATGTTAAAAATTCGATTTCTATTGGAGCAATGATCATTCATTTTCAAACTTCTATTGATCAATTTTAATTACTTTTAGTACAGTTTCACGATTTGCTTTGTCAGTACTTGATAGATCCGAATTCTGAAGGAATGGTTTCAAGACATTTCCAGTAGCAAGGGAAGCTATAGCTTAAAAATTTAGGAAAAGAAACAGTGAGGATTTGGATCAAATTTTAGCTTTTAGATTAAACGTCATTGTTCACCAATAATGAATTAACAGTATTTTCATTCATAATAAATATTTTGAAAAAGATCTGAAATTTGACATTTGTACCTCATCAATGACACCGAAGGAAGCAAATAAAGAGCGGACATCATCTTCGTTATGTTGTTTAGAGAGCATACCGACAAAAAGCTTTCTTTCTTCAGCATTTTTTGGTGAATCGGGACGACTTTCATTATCTGCCGGTTTTACCTGCATCGCACGATTCATCTAAAGTTGGATCACTTTTGAATGTATTTAGTACTATAAATATAAAACTATGCAAACTGTTCTTTGTGATATATTATATAATAGAAAAATAATAGCATAACTCCAGATTTTCATTTTAAATCTGCTAGTTTATTCTAGAAAACTGTTAATTTTATGGTAACTGTCAAAGAATTTCCAAAAAAGCTGGAAAAAATCTATTTTAATGAGTTTTTTTTTGGAAAGATGGATTCAGGATAAAATATCTTCAGAAAACTCATATTATTCTATACAAAGTATAGAAAATCTATTTTATTTTGATTATCTCCGTTCCAATTGAGCTCATGTCTTTAAAATTCCGTAGCATGATATTCTCAGAGATTGAAGAAAATTTTTATTGAAAAGACCTGAGACAAATACTTCATTGAACCAGAAATGATCATGCAATATCCTTCAGTTCTTCAGACTTGCGACGTGAATCTTTGAAAATTTTAGAAAGAAATAGTACACGAGAATATTTTTAAGTATTCTGAGCTCTTTGGAATTCATTTACAGAGTTGATAAGTTAGATTTACAATAATATGATTTGTAAACATTCAGGCACATCATAACCAAATTCTTAAATATTCTTCAAGAGAATTAATTGTAGAATGTTAAATGTGGAAAACTTGAAAGGAGTGAACATTTGAAGTATTTTTTTTTAAGAGACAAAATTCTAGATCCAAAATTTATTACTTGCCTGAAGAGTTATCGTCAATCAAGAGAGCATTAGACAGAACAGTAAACAAATGACTATAGTGATAACGATTATTTCCTTTGCTTCATTGCTTGATTTATCGTAGGTTTTGTATAAGCATACACGACACCGATCAGCTACTGATAGCAGCACAGTTGTGAGTGAGAACCAATGGGAACTTAGATTGAGCAAAAGATTGCTGGGTTAAGCAATGCTTCGATACCGTCGACATTTGTTTAATTTTCAAATTGAAGATGAAGAAGAAGAAGAAAGAAGGGGAAGGAAGCTAAAATAAATTTCAAGAAAATATGCATAGCAAGAGAGATAGATGAAGTTCAGCTCTTCAGATGCAAAGAGCAAAAAAGGTTCCACCCTAATCAACAAGAAGAATGAACTTCTAAATCCTTTCAGTGATTGGTTTAGACTGGCATTCTTTCCTTTTACTTTAGATGCTCGTAATGAATTCACGAATAGCAACGAAATTTTCAACAAGGTCAACAAAAAGAAATTTCAATTTCCAAATGTATATTTCCAACACAAAGCGAAATTTTGCTTCTCGAAAGACGGAATACTTAAATGTAGAAGATTTTCCCTTTTTTTTCAATTGACAAGTAACAAAAACTTCACCGAAATTATTCCCAGATGTAGCTATTTCTCTGTCAAATACATACAAACGCATACATTGATAGAACTCTTCATAAATTTCAAAAAGTATAATGGAGTTATCCATATTATAAGACGATAAGAACAATGATCAAAAGATTGGTGTCCAAAATGACCAATATTTGGCTCATTTGTTTACCTTTTTAAACTTCTTTTTCCAAGTCATAAAATTTTGGATTATAAAAGGGATTACGCTCTTAAATACTTGAAATTTTCAAATAATGAAATGAGTAAATGGATAAGGATACTACCAAACTATAACTCAGGCTCATAGGAATACGACCAAATTATAATTCAGGCTCATGCATTTAAAGCATGTACATTTCTATCTAATCTATTTATCTAAATCCAGACTATCTAAAAATTCTATCTATCTAATCCAGGCTCATTTCAATGCATATTAAGAAAATATTCGCTTTAATAATGTGTAATTTAATAGTTGATGAGTTTATTATATAGCAATTCAGAATATACTGCATTTCCCTGCCTAAATCCTCAATTATTGCTATTAATCAAAATCGTCAATTTTTTGAGGTGACATCATAGATTAAAAATAGTTCTAAAATAGAAAAATGAATGAAACAATGGTAATTATTTGGTCTGAAAGATGAATGTCAGTTCTTGAAAAATTCTCTAACAATTTTCTAAATTATTTACTTTTTTCAAAAAATTTAGAAACTTAAAGAATTATGAACTATTAATAAACGATATATACATATAATTATGAAGCATTATGCGGATCGAAAGAAATCTTGAACATATTGACAAATTGCTTGTTTTGTCTTCCATTATATAATTAGAGATCTATTTTACTTTAAGTAGGTAATATTATCAATGAGCTGCAACTAATTAAAATGGTCAGTCTCGTAAATCAAATTCAAAAAAAATCAAAAAAACCTGTGATCAAATTATAAATCAACCTATAATTAAATAATGAATTCGTTAAGAAAACTTATAATCAAATGATAAATTCATTTAAAAGTAAAGTCAGTGATTAATTTGCTTGGCAGATCCAAAACATGTAGGAAATGTAGAAGTCTGTGCAAAATAATTGAATATGCAGTTTGCTCCTTATATTTATTTCTGACCACTATGTTAAACATAAAAATTGCGAATTAAAATTATTTCAATTATCTTTTTTAATTTGTTTTTTCAATTTAATTGATCTCTCATTAGAATTTTAAATGAATGCAAAAACTAACTCCTGGAAGTGTCTTTTGATCGTGTAGAGCAGCTTGACATCTGATGGCACTGTCGCGATGGCAATATGTTAGAAACGCACAACCTTTGTGTAGACCCGTATATTTATCTTTCAGAATTGTAAACTCATAAATTTTGCCGAAATTCTCAAACAAATAAATCTTTTTCTTCTAGATTGCGTGGAATCTGAAAATAATTCAAAACAGAAGTTTTGAAAAAGCGTTAAAATACTAGAAAAGTTTAGAAGCAAACAATTGTATTTCCATCCTAGAAATAATTGTAGCAACTAAATTAATTAACGCTAAGTCTAATCTTTGAGCATCTTTTTCTGAGTAAACGGATTAAAAAATTTCAAAAATTCGAAAGAACTTCATTTGCTGAAAATTATCTTTTTTTAATAATACCCCTCTGTCGAAGACTCAAATGAAATTAGTAAGTGATTTCTCAGTTATGGTTATCAAAGCATATCTGATTTAGCAATTTAAACTGAAACGAAATAGTTACGTTTTCGTTATTTGTTTCATTATTAAAACGGCAGCTGTACAAAATTTCAGGTGTTATAAATTTATATAAATCTAAAAAAAAATTTTTTTTCATTATTGAATTGCTGAATATTCAAAAATAAAATTTTATCCTCAATTTTAATTATCAGAATTACAGTATCTATTAGCAGTAGGAAATGGACACATGGTGTTGAGATCGTCAAGTTATTGATTATTCATACTATTTCTTGCATTGTTTTGGTCTACTGTATTCTTTGAAAACTTATGAACTTCATGAAGAACACCTTGACATATTAAACCATACAATTCTTCTAGAAATAGTCTAAACATTTCAGTCTAGTTAAATGAACATAACTATATGAATTTACAACATCAAAAATTCCAAAAATTCTGCGTAAAAAAAATACAAAAAAGATTCACTCGTTCTGAAAAAGCAATGAAATGAACTGGAAGCTGATTGGCTGATACATAGTAAAAATGATTGCATACGTCCTTTTCTACAGTAATCTGCATAAATTTGAAAACATATATCTGGATCATGTCATACGAATTTGAATTTTCAAATAAATTCACTCTAATAATGGCACTAGCAAACTTTAAACTTTCTAGGTCTTTATTTTAAAAAGAGAAATGAATGAAATAAAAATAAGAAAGCTCATTGAATTGAGAATATATCGGAAAAAGAATGTATCGCTGGATGTCGAAGATCGTGTTAAAAAGTCTTAAAAAAGAAAAAAAAAAAGAAAAATTGGTTTAAACAAACAGCTTGACGATTTTTATCGAAGAAAAAATCGGAAGAATATACCTTATCAATATGATAGACATAAACATTTTCTTTATTTTTTGTTATATGCAAATTGTCAATGATCAGACTTAGTCTTCAATAAAATAACCGTACTTTAAGAAAAGAATAAAAGGAAAAGCAAGAAGATCTACTTGTCCAACGAAGAGCTTGATAGTATCCGCATCTTTCACCGGGAAACCATTACTATCAGTTGATGAAGAACGACTCATGCCACTATCCCCATTCATTTTACTTCTTAACTGCTGCTGTTGGTTCTTATTTTGCTTTGGATGATGTACCATTTAGATATATATTGGAAACAGAATTACAGAAATAATATTTTATTAGTTTGAAGATAGCTTGCAATAAATTTTAATAAACTAATAGCTTCGAAATAAAAATATTTAATAATATATAGTAATTCAAGAAAAGGTATTCAATAGGAACAAGGAGGGGAGATTCTTTCAACTCCGAGTTTTCGAGTACTGTGAAAATTTCGATATATTGCTAGTAGCGATAAGCTATTTTCGGATTTACTAACAATTTTCCTTGAAGTTAACAGAAAACATCAAACATGTATATACTATTATTTGACTGCAAATAAATAAAAATGCAGAATCTAACGATATAGGATCGCAAATAACAGCAAATTTTTTCAATTCACAATAATAATAGTTAAGAAATACATAGACAATAGGAGGGATGTAAAGCACAGTATGTTGAATGCTGAATTAAGAATAAGCTTCATCGATTAGCTGAATAAATTACAGGATTCAAAAGCATTTTTGTGCAGATTTTTATTAAATTCTGAATTTACTAGCGAAAATACCGAGAAAATGTAAGAAACACACCATATCACGAAAAAATAACCACACACCACAAGAAAGGGACGAGGAGGAGGCACATACTGACGGCGACAACAACGACTATGACTGCTTGGGAGCCTGAAATAAGCTTACATGGGTTGGATGTAATGTGCAAGGCGAACGAGTTATATTAGTTGTCAATATTAGCCACAGGCTTCTAGCTATCGCCGTTTGCATGCTGCAGTATAAATAGATTGAATTAGACAGACAACAAATACATCATGCATCTAAAGAGATAATAGAAAGAGTGCATAAACGGATAGATGGATGGATGAATAGATGGAGCATTTATCTGATCGAGAGCAAGGGTGACATTCATTTCTACTCTTTCTTGCTTGATATCTCTCATTAATCATGAAAGCTTGCTTGCTAAGAAACGCTTCATTAGAATGGAGAGTAAAGAAGAAAGCAGTCATGCTTGCAATTGGTTTATCGAACTACCACTTGGCTGGAATTCTTCATTTCTAGTCTATAAAATGGACAGAGAGAGACAGATTCATGGATTGCTGGCTTTTCTAGAACTAGATGAAAGATTACTTTCATCGATAATACTGCAGCAATCAGGTAGCTTCGTTGCATGAAACCAAGCAAATTAGATTTGCATAAAGCTGAAGCTTTCGAGATTCATGAACCACAAACTTCACTGTATGCAATCATATCATTTTCGCTCCGGCACAATAAGTTGAATTACATATGCATACACAATACACACACATACACACATACACACTATACAGATACGTAAATACACACACACACACACATACACACAGAACACACAAATACACAGCAGCTATCCACTCTCTTTCTATCTAGAAATATTCACTTGCAACTACAATATCGAATAAATCATATACCCTCGATAATGAGATATGAGTTATCACAGTACGCTTGGAGTAGTTTCGAAAAGTCATTTTAGACATCTTTGTAGTATTGAGAATAATGATATCGAAAGCATTGTTCTCCTTTTCAAAGTTAATAGATATTCTGTTTCTTTTCATGGTCACGTGCCAAATGATTTTTTATAAACGTAAGTTTGCAAAAGAATAATTTAAAAAACACTTTGTTTATGCAAATTCAGAAAGTTCATCTCTCACATTAGGTCATGTCATAAATTTCTAATGTGCTATTCTTTAATTTAACCTAGAAAAAAGACCGAACATTGAATGGAGCCTATAATATTTCCATTTTCAGCGTATCATAGTTCATTTGAATCGAAAAGTAATTTAAAAGGTTCCGAAGAAACATGAAGGTTAATAGGTTGTTCAACTGATCATTACGTGCATTATTTGATATTAGCAATCTCAACTTGCCAACTTGCAATTCATTGCATGTTCTTCTGAAGTCAATTTTATGAAAAGAAGAAAAAAATCTTTTTCTGCATCATATAAATGTAAAGTTTCGAACATCAACTTTTAGTAAGGAGATTACTTAAATGAATTTGCTTAGTGGGATTGTTCATTTCCCAGATTAGAATGGTTGAAAAATTATTAAATACATGTCATGAATGCAGTTTCTATATAGCTATATTGGAACATGCATTAAACCAATAACCTTATTCAGTCATTCTATCAACCTTATTCAGTCATTCTATCAACCTTATTCAGTCATTCTATCCGAGAACCGTTCTTTTTAAATTAATTTTTCACTGCGATACTGATCTGTCAATATTTTCAACAAGATATCATAATCCACTTTTCATATAACGATGCTGTCTATCGAATAACTATGAATAGACACAATGTAAACGACAAGACAAAATGTCCGATAAATTTTTCTATAAGTTTATAGTTTAAATTGTCATTAAAATCTTAAATGGATCGAACAGAACCACAAGATTATTACTTCATCAAATGATCAAATATTTATTATCATAAATGTTCGCATCTGAAACCAGTCTTTTTAAATTATGGGCCACTTGATGTTATTTTTCAACCAATATTTATGACAATTCAATATTTAGTTGGTTCAGTTAAATTTAAATTCAGTTCAGTTTTTGTAGATTTAGCTTTAATTTATTCACTTCTTTAATTAAGTTTCGACTCCAAAGAATTATTAATAATAAAGTATAATGATGCATCTTTTCTAAAGAGTGGGCTAAAACATTATTTATATGTTAGTTAGTGAAAGTAAAAGAATTGGTGATAAGTTTTGTCGAAGACCCAAACACATTACTTTCACGTCAATTACGTCACCATGAAGAGAGAAGAGAAAAGATGATTCAAAGTGGTAGAGATGATCGGAATGAATAATCAGACGTGATCGGACACTGTAGGAAAAATTGAAGTTGTGTTGCAAAGTATATTAAATCAATTACTATCAACTTAATTTATTATCATTTTTATTAAAGAATTGTAGAGTTTGGTATCTCACTACTCGTATGATAAATATTTGGATAATTAAGCTTGAAGTCAATACTATCGTTTCTTAAAACTGTTTAATATAATCTTGCTGTCGAGGGGAAACCGTTGTATAGTATTCTTGCGATGCCTCAATTAGTTTCTGTTCGCCGTTTCAACTCCCTTTTACCAAACAAACAAATACATCAATCAACCACTAACTATCTCTCACTTTAACCGACAGCCGTTCGACATTTGATAATACATTCTTCCACTATTAGTATTCCTTTTCCTTCTTCTTCTACTACTATTATCACTACACTATTCTTCTGATGGTTTTGTTATCGAGAAGGACGATATGTCGTGAAACTTGTTTATGATTTAGTGGATGACGTGTCATGAAACTTGCTCATGACATTAGTGTTGTGAGAAATCAACTTTGTAATTTCTTGATGCCTAGCAGTGCTTTCATCAATTTCAGGACTATTAAAATCTCCGGTTTTAATATTCATTTTCAACGTATTAATTTTTTTGGAATTGACTGAGAAAAATTTCCATCCTTGACAGTATGCCAGCACCTTTGCTACTGAAACGAGATTGGCAACGAGATCATGTGTACTTGGTCCAGTTCCCTCGATCAGGATGTATTCCAAGTTTATCGATGTTCGCCTTAAAATTAGAAACCTGGCTTCGGATAGCTAAAATTCCGTATTCGGTAAGATAAATATCAATTTAGTAATTCCTTAAAAGAAAATCAAATCGAATTGTTAAAACTTGTTTTGCTTTCGCTCAATTTGGATCTATCTAACCGTAGACCTTAATGTCACTATCAATTCAATTTCTAAATATGTTTTTAGTTTTATCAAATTTTTATTTAAAACTCTTAAAATAGGAGGGGATTGATTAGTGTGCTACATTCATATTCCTTTGCGGTAACAATAAGCAATGTAATGATTTCTTTTGTTCAGTTGTTCAACAATTAGTATCGTTCATTTAAGGAACAATCTAATCGATATTTTAAAGATTTGAAGAATTTGAATAGTAGCGATATTGCATCTCATGTTTTAATTGCTATTAGATAATTGTGCTTTGCAATTTGGATGCAATCTACTTTCTTGGCCTTAAACATATATTTAAGTTTAGCTGGAGACAAAATTGCTCTGCGATATAGTCATTTGTCTCTGATGCATATGCTAAAATTCTCAAAATTTTTGTTTGTGCTTTTTGATCTTTATGAATATAAATAACATTTCTTTACAATGCTATATTTATTAAATATTTTAAAGCAAAAGAAATTATTAGATGGCCAGCAAAATATTGTTGAAATAGCATTTTTTTGCTTTTTCTGTTTTATCATTTTCCTTTGACTTTGCACTTCTATGACGAGTTAAAAAACGATAAGGAGGTTCATTCGATATTCGATTCATCTTTCTTTTGCAAAACATAAGCAAAGAATTCATAAGGCAATGATAAGCAATCTAACAAATTTCTAAATGAGAGAAAGAAATGAACTGATACATGCGCTGAATAAATAATATATTTGCATTTAATTACAATTTTGCAGAATATCAGCAATGAATTCACCAAATTTTCGTCCAAAAAACAAATTCCATTTATTGAGCTCAACGGACGACAGATACCTGATAGCAATCATTGTATTGAGCATCTTACTCGAGTCTTTAAGGTTTATTTTGCAAATTTTATAGTTCCTTCATAACTTTGTGAAAATTGAATTGATTTATACTATATTATATATTGCTTCCAGTCCTCTTCCCTAAAACTTTTTTCAATTTTTCCTTTTTGGAACTAGCATAAAAACATAACGGATTAAAACTTCGAGCTTTTCCAGTTCGGAACACTCTCCCTACATGTTCTTTCTGAATTTTAATTTTAGATTGATTTGGATGAACGACTGAACCCAATGGAAAAAGCACAAGCACGAGCTTTTGCTTATCTTCTTGAAGAATCTATAAGATGGTAATTTGATAATAGTCACATCTCAGAAATTTTCTGATTTTTCAGTTAGTAGTTCGAGTGAATAACATTTTTTTGCAAATATTATTGCGTAGGATTTCATTTAAAGATGATTCCTTGTTTATAAATTTCTTCTTTTCAATCAATTTTATTGCGACGGAACAAGATACATTATCAAAAAGAGTTTACTGCGGTAAGAATATCCATAATTTCATTTTTCTTCCCACGTCGTCTATGCTTTCAGATTCAAACTTTTAATTTTTCTATTCTTCTTCTTTTACCTTATTTTAAAATTAAACAATTGTCTTAGAATTGGACGATGAAATTAATTGGGAACGAAAGAGTTGCATGAGATTTTTGGAAATAATTAATACGGAAATGCAAATTGAGAGGATAGAACTTTTGATGCGTTTGCAGACATCTATTTATATTCTAATAATATTCGTTTATATTCTGCTTTAGGGTTGTGGTTTATAATCGAGCCAAAAACAACAAATTCATGGCAACAGAGAAAGGCTTTATCAAGCACTTCAGAGGTGCTAAAAAAGCTTTTTTTCAATACATATTTGTTGAACAATTACGAAAAAAGGTAACTTTATAAGAAAACACCTAATTGCTTATCTGTTTATCAGATAATGAAAACTTATCTGTTTTTTATCATATGATAAGCCACAATGATCATCAGACCTGTTGTCATGTTATTGAGATGTTAAAATACTGAATTGAAGTGCTTTCTATTGAATACAAAAGTGATCGAGACTGAGATATTATATAGATTTGGAAGTTGTGTTATTGGCAAGGAATTGGCAGACATACAACTGACGAAGTGGAAAGTATTGCAAAAAAAGATTTAACAGCCCTATCCATTTTTCTTGGTGATAAGCAATACTTTTTTGGTTCAAAACCCACTACGGTGAGCTTTTTCGTGGAACTAATCAAAATATTAAACTCTAAAATTTCGTCAGATACACTTCATTAAGTCTTACTGATTACTACTAAATACATTTTGCAAATTTGCGGAGTATTTAGCCTCAAAATTAAAATTAGTAACAATTTTGGTATAATAACTTTGGCAAATTCGACACTATCATTAAATAAATTATGAAAACTAATGAACATAAGAATATTTTAGCTTGATGCAGTTGCTTTCGGCAACTTGACTCAGGTATTTTATACACCGATGAATACTGATATTCTTCGAAAATATATGGAAGAAAATACTCCAAATTTAGTCTCTTTCATTCAACAAATGCGTGAAATGTATTGGAAAGACTGGGATGAAGCCTGCCAAACATTGTCTCTTGATACTGAAAATGATGCTATCATTTGTAGTGATGGCAATAAATGATAGTTACAACAAGTAGCACTGCAATTAAGCAAACATTTTAATGAAATTGCTTGCCAAATATAAGCATTATTGAACATTTGATTGATATCAAGAATGTTGAAATGAAAACTGTGATTAAAAAGAACATCAAAACAAAACGAATAGCTTGCAAATACTAGTTGAAAGAAGCTAAGTGCTTATTAAAACACTGCAGGTTGGCTTCTAGAATGCAATTATTAAAGCTGCAAAAAATTAGATTAGGCTCACCTATAAATCTCTGATAACAAAAATTTAGTCCACATAGTATTTTCTGGGAAATGAAACTGCAGATCAGCCTGGAGCTTTTTACGTAATACCTTTTTTATGTGGTAACAGCTTTTCGAAAGATGATTTAAAATAATATATGCATATGAACATTAGGAGTTAAAGGTAACACACTAATTGTGTTGGCTATATTAGAATCTTCTGAATGTTAAGTATTTAGAGGGTTTTACAACATCACTTTGTTAATTTCTCCATTTTATTTTTATAATCATTGAAACTGTCCAAGCGTAAAAGTTCATTGTCAACCTTTTCATTTGCCACCGCCTTCATAAATTACTATTATTTGTCTTCTGCTCTGCTACTACAACTTTCCTTTAAAATATACATAGGTAGAAAGGGCAATGCAGTGATATTGATTAACAATTCTATAGTGCATTAAAATTATCAAATTTCACAATTTGATTTAGAATTCGAAGTGGTCATTTAGTCTCATCAAAAGATAGAATTCAAGTGTTTTTTTCAAAAACCTCAAGTTGGCATACATTTCAACGATGCCATTACATTATGCCTACCCCTACTTAGCATTGAATTCACGGTTTGGTTCGTCCCAGTTCTCCGGTATAGGCCATCAGCATGGAGATAGCAGTAGCAGATACATCCTAACTTTTACATACTATTATGCATCCACTTATTCACCATTTCAAATTACCGCTTCGAATGGCATCTCCTGCAGGAAAGATCGCATTTTCAGAATGCATCTGGAATTTCGATGTCAGTCTCACGATGTGAAGGGTGGGGTGAGAGCTGCGACGAGGGAAGATGCAATTTCTATTGGATATTAATAAGTATCGGGAGCGTTTATATCAGATGGTTGTTCTGGAGGCATTTGTACTCACGAAATCTTCAAATAGGCGAGAAAGAGGCGAGAAGGCTGGGCCTGTTAGTCAAAGATAAAAAATGTTGCTGCAAGTTCTGTTTTTAAGAGTTTTAGTTAGGGAGCTGAGCAGAGTTTGGGAAGGATAATTCTTAAAGTGTTATTTCGATATTTGTAGAAGATTAAACATGGGACCGACAGAAGAACGACATCGATGGTCTCAGAAGCTCGAGAATGTGCTAGAAGATCGCGATGCTTTGGAAGCCTTCAAGAAATGGATGAAAAATGAATCATCGTTAGCCGAACATCCTATTAACTTGCACTTTGCCATTATAGCTTACAAGTAAATGCCGTTTAGATACTTATGTTGTGTTATTTTGAGTATCGATACTGATGACTTTGTAGAATCGAGCAAATCATATTACAGACTTTTTCACAAAGCATTTTCTATTGTAGTAGGCTTCATCCTCAGTTTGACACTACACAGGAAACATTTTTACAAGCCAGTCTTCGTATTGATAATCTATGTTGTAATTATAATAAAGATAACTTTTTTTTAATAATTATTAGCAGATGTTAATCTAGGCGTTTATCTGACTTCTGTGCATATCATTTTTATTTTTCTTGTAATTTCATCTTCTATCATTGTTTGAAATGTTTAAGAAATATGTGCACGATGAAGAATGCTCGTGCTGCAGAACTTGCACGTAGTTTGCACCAAAAATATATCAGTTTAAAAACCGGTGTTTGTTCTTTTTTGCACGAGGTATTTCGCTTTTTCTGAATATTATTTATTTCAATGACAATAGTTACTTAATCTTGTGTCAGTCATTTTTAGACCAATGGGAAAGTAAAGAATGAATGAAAAAAAAAGAAAAAGGTAGTGAAAAAATGATTAACACCAGAAATCCTTATGTAATTCTGTTAGATTTATTTTCCAGTATTTTAGGATCTCCGGCGCGAAGTAAGCTTTCGAGTTCATACCTTTTCATCTAATGAGCCGGATCCAACAATATTCGACTGTATAATTCTACCTGTAGAGCAGTATCTGCGACAACAACATGCTCAGTTTGTTTCTTCCGAAGAATTTATTGACGCTTACAATCGAATGGAAGAATATACGCAGAAAGCACTCCGTATTCCTTCTTCACTGACATCGAGTCGTAAGCAACGGAAATTATATGCATATCAACCAACTCTTACTGCCGAAATGTTGCTAAAAACGCAACATGAGAGGGAAACTACGTTAGGTGAAAGGTAAACTTTTGAGAACTTTTTTTTTCAACTAAGCAGAATAATAAATGTTCGAATGAGATTCGAATTTTCAGTAACAGAGTTTGTTCATATGTCCTAGAGTGCTGTTGAAGAGTAATGTTCTTTATTTCTGTTCCAGTGAAGTAGAGAAATTATATCGACCAGTAATGAAAACACCATATATTTGCAATGCAACAACTAGTAAAAATGATTCTGCAGTATCTTCGACTTTCTCAAGTGATGCTAACGGTCAGCACCCAGCCATAAAATTAAGTACCATCCGAGAGGAACAACTAAAAGGCAATCCAGCGACGCATACATTAGCGGTATCTTGAAGTACAGCTTATTTTAATTTTTGGATTTCAGGGAACGAACTGAAAATCGAAATTTTTGATGGACTTAACTTTTGCAGTTTTGAATAATGAAAATGAAATCTATCTGTAGACTTAGTTGAATGATGTTTGTGAAGTCCTAAATATTGTTCTTGTTAATTACTTGTAAAAGAAGGGCAAAAAATAATGAATTATATTGTCAGAGAGTGGAGAGAATTGATAATGGATCAATGGTCACTCACTGTACAGAGGAAGGTCGGCGAGCTTTCGCTGCACTACTAATTGAAAAATTAAATATTTTAAGTGCCCGTCGAAAGAGGAATGATGTTATGAGCCAGCAACTTCGTGCTATTGAGGTGAGTTGCAATTATTCTCAACAAAATGGTGATTCACATAGAAATTCATTTCCTTTTTTTTCGTTTTCAAATCTTTCAAAATCTCTTCAAGTAAACTGAATGCTAATATTTTTTGCAGAGTCGTAAGTGCTCTGCACGCGAAGTCGTGAATGATGTTGAACCAACAGCTGCTGAAGAAGACGATGAGTTGGAACGATATGGCTGATGATTCTAGCAAACCATCACCATCGTATCATTCTCCGGATTCTCTTAATGCCCAGTCACTCCGTTTTCGACGACGATCACCACGTACATCTCTCCTGAATTTCAATAAATAGTTAAAATATAGAATCAATTATAATAAAACTTGGCAAAAAGTTTTCTTGTTTTCTCACCAATTTCTGATATATTAGTAGTGTATCTATTATAGTAATATGTGTTCAGTATTTTTAGGATCAAGTTCACCAGATCGCTTCCGACAGTATATGGCTTCACCCATAACTAATGTATTTTATGCACCGAATCCTTATAGCACAAATGGTTTTGCTCCACCACCAATTAATCGACACAGTCGAATGACAAATATTAATCCCGTAATATTGAAAGGTGCACGGTAAGCATTTGTGAATTGCATTTATTTACTTCCACATTTACCAAGAAGTAATAAGAAATTAATTGCAATGAATTTATTATTCTTAATTGATAATATATGCAAAAAACTTAAGTCACCAAATTCTTTTATAAGTTTGTAACGTTTTGTAATAAATTTCGACTGGAAACTGACAAATCACTTTTATATCTTTTGATTAACGAAGACTTGCACAAGAAAAACCGTCTATGCATTCAATTAGTTAACTAGAATTTATTATTTGGATATCAACAACTGATAGAAAATGAGATGGAACGCATCCTACTGGATGTATTTCTAGATGTGATATGAAGTCTATGGCTATTTATGATACTTCCGGTATTGAATCAATGGCTCCATCATCTGTAAGTGAGCGTGATGAAGCAGCACGCGCTGCTATCTTTCAGAAAGCACGAATGCTTTCATATGGTGGTTGTGCAAGCAGTAATTCAGGTCGTAAAAACAACCACAAACAACATCACGATTTTAGTTCACTATCGTAAGTTGACTGTTATTGTAGCATTGGAAGATGTTGCGCACATTTTTTTTTCTTGCTGTTTTATTCCCTAAGCACTTGATTTTTTATTTCAGTAGTTTATTTTAGTATTATAAGTTTCTCCTTATTGTTCAGGCGTTCACGAGGAGGAACGGATTCAAAACAATTAGTAACTATTAGCTACAAAGAAAAAGGACGTGTGCCAGTGGTTGCGCATATTCCGACACATCCAATCACATTTCGAGAATTTCGTAAATATTTAGGAATTTCGTCAAAATCAAGTTTGCAGTTAGTTTTTTGTGCAGTTGTGACAAGGAAGTCCTTATAGCATATGCTGATTATTTGATTGTATAAATCTTTTTTCTTAAATTACATTTAACTTCTATTCTTTCATAAGTTTCAGATTTTATTTCAAGACCACTTGTGAAGATGGTAATTCACCCTATCAGTTGCTTCTTGTGAACGACGATGCTACAGTATTGCCAGTATACGAAGGTCGCATAACAGCTGAATGAAATCAATCTCTGATTCCGAATAAAAGTCTTTTTGTATTTTGATTTGTCTATATTGCTAATAGGAAATATTTATTTTCTCTAAACATCCAATATAAATCTTTTCGTAATCTTAAAAATTGACAGTTGTTTCAAAGTTTTTTCTTAAAAAATTTGCGTAGATTTTTTTCTGTTGACATTGATTTAAAACTTGCAATTACTTTTTAAATGGGAATGATTGCTTATTTCTCATAAATATTTCCTTCATTTGCCTTCTTTCTTCATTAATTCAAATTTGTATTGCTTTTCCTTTTCTTTTTTTCATTCTTTGCATTTTTTGAAATCTTTGTTCAAATTATTACTTTGAGCCATTGAGTTAAAGTAAGAAACTAGAAATTTGAGGCAAAATTAATTTGCTTTGAATGGTTTTTTTTTTTTCGTGTTGAAAAATTTTTAACGATATTTTTGAGCGACTAGGATTCCTAATTTTGTAATTGTTTTTTTCCATTTATTGTTTTGAAATTTATGCGAAATATTACTGTTTTTTGTGATTGTAAATATCTTTGGAGCATAAAATTTCCAAATTTGTTAAACATCGCAGCAGTAGAGTTTTTTATGAAAATGTTTTGCGCTTAGTTATCGTCGGAGTATGTTATTTTTCCGGTGATTTACTACTGTGTTTTTTCTCTATGCTATAATTCTGTGTTGTACTATTAGTTCTGAAAAATTCAGTATAAAGTTATTATTATCCCAAAATTTACACCTATTTTCGTGTATGTTTGCAACAATTTTTTGCCCTGCTAAATTTTTTAATGGATTTTTATGCTCTTTTTTCGTCTTTGGATTATTCAATACGTTTGTTTTTTCTTTTTGATTAACAGTCTTCTGAATTTTAATATACTGTGATCTGGAGATTTTGTTGTTTTTTACATTTTCATACAGCTTTGATTTCTATAACAATTTGGCTTGTTTTCTCTTTGTTTGGTTCGTTACAAATGTCACAAAAGAAATTGCTGTTGAAATGTTGTACATTTGTTAGTATTTATAGATGCTTAGTTTTTCTTTTGCTTCGAATAAAAGTACATAAAAGTGGTTTCTTGATGTTTAATTAGTTTGCATTATGTCTCAACAACACGTTTGAAGTGCTTATCGAATTTGTACCGTTATTTCAAAGCAGGAATTCTCGCAATACTGAAATTGTAAGGATTTGACACCAAAATACTGACGTTATCCCGACTTGTTTAATGAGAGATCAAATTATGATGAGGTAGATTTATTTTAATAACAGGCACTAAGCTCGGAGTCGTTGAATGTCCAAATATTTTAAATATTTTATTAAAAGTGGTTTTGAGTTGTCTTGTAAAAAGTAAAAAGTGTTTTCGTTAGGTTGGGTGATAGAATTTCTGTGACATTTCTATGAGATTAACAAGGGAAAATGAGAAAAAGAGCTGTTTATTAGTGTACTTAGTGAATGCAAAGTAATTGCTTCAGATGATGAATAGAGACGTTAGCATTGGTGAGAGTGTCAGCAGAGAAAAAGAAATCCATGAAAGAGAAATTGTCGAGATTTGGAAACATATGGATGAGAAGCTGGAAATGAAAGCCAAATCGCTTAATCTTACAACTATTAATGTGAAATCCATATTGCATGTAGGTTTTTTTTTTTTGTTTTTCAATTTCTAGCATTTGAACAAATGACATTACGAAATAAATTTAACTAGAAAAGATTTTTGTTACAAAAACTTACAATGTTTGTTTGCAGCATATGATAAAGAATCCGCATGTGATATCCGTTATTATGGGATTAGACAAAAGTTCTACGATTACAGATCTTAAGTTGACAAGATCGAAAACAAAACATTTGTTGGGACAAGAGACGGTAAATCATACAATGCAAATTAGCACAAATTTTAATATTTGTCAATAATAAACTTACTGATTTTAATTTGTTTTGATTTTTCTTTTGCTAGAATTATTTGAAATTCTTATTCAATATTTTTTTTTCATTACTTAAATTGTTTTATTCAAATTTATGAATTTTTTTAGTATGTTAATATGAAAGAAGCAAATACTGTGACAGTGTCTCGTGCCTCAAGGACTTTTCTTGATGTTGATTACAATTCTAATGAAGAAGAAGATGATGATTATCTCCCTGAGCAGGTATACCATGCTATTTCTAGCTGTTTTCTAAAAAATTGTCATAGTGATTTTCAAGATTTTATTTGATCTTTTATTCTTTAATTGAAGGATTAATGAAATCAATTTAATAACTTTGCGAATACTTTTTTATAAAAATAAATTTTATACAAATCCTAGTTTTGCCTTATTTTTTCAGAATGATGCGAGTGAAGCAGAGGCAGAAAATGAAGGAAATATTACAGAAGT
Organism: Dirofilaria repens; assembly: GCA_008729115.1. Lineage (NCBI taxonomy): Eukaryota > Metazoa > Nematoda > Chromadorea > Rhabditida > Onchocercidae > Dirofilaria > Dirofilaria repens. Next base: position 1,310,302 of record SNRZ01000010.1, read on the forward strand.
TTCATTTGAGATTTTAAATAATGCTTTTCAGGTGGTGTATCTTATTATCTCTTTGCATTAATACGGAGATTCCAAATAAGAAAAACATTTTATATAATTAAAAAAATATATAATATAATTAGTATTGGCTGTTTTAGACAGAAATTAATAATGGTGATGATGATATAGCACCCGCATTACATACACGTTCAAAACATGAAAGTAACGTTTGTTCAGAAGATGTGCCTAACTTTGGCGATGATGTTTTATTGTATACTGCAGTGGATGATCCAGAATATGTGGAATTCATTTCAAATTTGAATGATCCCTCAAAATATGATCTTGATGGTATTCATTTATTGTTTATTGTTCTAGACGGTTATATTTATCATTTCATCTTTGAATGTATTGACACAGAATATGTATATTTATAACTATTCGTCTTCATAAAATTTTGTAGATACTGAGGATCCTGAATATAATTTTCTTTCCGATGCAGATGCTGAAGATATAACAGAAGAGTACGAAGTACGAAAAGATCGCGCCACAGAAATATCTTGTAAGTATATTTTCAATTTTATTAAAGATATGCTACTATACATGAAGTTTTGTTGTATAGAATTAATCATTAAATTTAAAAGACTGATTGTTTTTCCTGCAGTGCGAGAAATTGAAAACTTGTTGCAAGATTTGCTAGAAGCCCGTTTGTTGTCTTCACCTCAACACTTGGAGCAAACTGTTGATTCTGTGAAGGTGATTTTTAAAACATTCTTTCAAAATGAAATTGAGAATTGATATAAATTATATGATCCCTAATATTTTTTTGCCGTAATATTTATATTTATATTAATCAAGAAATTTCAGCTTTAATTGGAAATTTATTCCAGAAAAAAACACAAAATTCATTCTATTTATGTATCAAATTTTTTAATAAGACTCTATGGAAAATATATTTTCTTTCCATATATTTAGGATGAAAATAGATCATTCCAGTCAATTAGGCAGGATGACCATAAGATAAATATGAAAGCTAAAACAGCGCTCGTGGAATCTTTAACAGGCAATGTTGAACCGGTCACTGTTCTTGTGGATGCATCACTGGATGATTTTCAAAAAGTTTCGACAGTGTCTTCATCTCTTTTATGCACTAGTGTTGAAAATCCTCCTTTATTTTCATTTTATGAACTTCAGCAGCTTGTCGCTCAATTTGAAAAAGTAACTATCAATTTTCACTTTTCTCCTGATCTCTTGTTAGGCCCGTATGAAGTCTTTTTGTTTATTCTGATTTGTACTTATTATCCTACAAATTTTTGATAATTAAAATTCTTGTTCATTGTATTTTCTTTAAAGTTCAACAGCTTTTATTGCCGAAGATAATCTTTTTGATCACTTGTTATATATAAAAAAGATTATGTTTTTATTTTAGCATGTGCAACTTTTAACTCAGTTTGCAGTGGGCTGTTATTTCGAAAAAGCAATGGTCAAAACATACAATGCTTTCCAAGTTATGATTGTAAGTTTCGAATTTTCATATAATCGAGACTCTTTGTTTGATGAAACATTGTTTTATCATCCATGAATTCCAATGAATTCCTTATTTTTTGCTTGTTAGGCAGAAGTAGCAAATTATTTGTGATTATGCTGTATAAAACTTGTATTATTATACCAACACACTGTTGCAGAACGAACTAAACAATTATTGTTTGGAGCGTCCAGAACATTCTCTATTTAATGTTGTAAATTTGGAAGCTTGTATAGCTACATGCCATGATGCGATAGAATGTGAAACTATCAGTGATTTTACCCATCGAAAATCCAAAAAATGTGGGTTGAATTTTTAGAACGGATGATAGATTTTGAGGAATCTGTATATATTTCAGGGAAAGATAAAAGTAATTTGTTTTATCATGTCTTGAATTTTTCAGTGCAGCTTCCATTAGCAAAAACAATGTTCGTCCTTTCTCGAAGTAAAGCGTTGCTATTTCCTGAATTACTACCAGAAGTATGATCTTCTTGTTTTCTTAAATAATGGATCATCTACACAGAAAATTATCTTTTGTTAGCAATGAATGAATTATATTTAGGTTCGTATGAAGATGTTTCCTACATTTTATCCATATTTTATCCGAGAGGAAGAGTGTCTTCTAGCCCTTGGTTTGTATCAGTTTGCCCATTTAAAGCAGCTTTCCGGAAAACGAAAATGTTATGCTTTGATCAGTCAGCATTTATTGGCAAATAAAATACAATCACAGATACGGCTACATTTGAAAAATTTTCGTCGCAGCAACCAACCTGTACATACACTTTTTATGGTAAGAAAAATACCCGTTCTGCTTGAGGATTTAACGAATGATTTTGAGGAAGTCATCTTGGTTGACTTTCTGCAAGTTATTGATCCCTTCAACTAGCATGCTAGGAAAATTTTTATACAAGGTTTTAAGCGAAATAAATTTTCAGAAAGCTGAGACAGGAATAGTAAACATGATTTTTCCTTTGGAAAACAGGTTGACGGCGATTTCTGGTCCGCCGTATTTATGGCCACGATATCTCCAACCGAGATGGCTCAAGGTTCTATTAAATAGAATTAATCTTAAATCATGGACTTTGCAATATTCTGCACTTTAATTGTTGGACTGAAATAATAAAATTTAGATTTTGCAGGAACTTATCGATAAACAACAGTATGATTTAGAATGTGAAAATCTTGCATTGGATGGTTTGGTTTTTGCGAAAATTAGAAATGATAGAGATTTTCCATCAGTGGTAAGATGTCATTTGCTGTAATATACTAGAATTGTTTGTGCTAATGAATTGTTTTTGATCGAATTTCTGCTTTTTACTGAACTGAATCCTTTGATGTCGGTAATCGAAATTCTTCCAAAATTATCTTAGTTAATTCTATCTAGCTATTTCAGCTCTAATTATCTTTTACAGAATCGTCCAGATTCAGATTATAATCTTCTGTCTAATAACCTTCTCGAATATCGCGAAATGAATGCCGGTTATTGTACATTCAATAATAGTGTAACGTCTATACCAGTCGTTGCATATGCTGACAACAGTTCAACTGAACTTGGTTGTAATAGCGCCAGAATGAACGTACTCGACAGTGGTGCGAAAATTTTCATTTTTTATTATCTCACAATGGAAAAATGCGAAAGCCTGCAAAATCAGTATTATCATTGGTCCGTTCACATTATGCATAAAGAGAATTTTTTCCAGAATACACCGGAATTGATGGAATTTCATCATCACCTGCTCGCAATCTTTTGCTTTTTGCATCCAATACAGTGTGTAGTGAATTAACGAGTCCACCATTCTCAGACTCGCATGAATCAGTAATTATGTCACCCATAAATAAAAGGTCGTTACCAACCTCGCATCACTCAGCGCTTATATCAGTTGGATATAACAGATTACCGTTATCTAACTCATATCCTTTGATCACTGCATCGCCAACAAGTTGGAAGTTATCGCCGTCGAGCTTGTGTCATTCAAATATTAAATCAGCTGCATATAGGGAATTGTTAGCAGCTTGTTTACAACACTCAACAGTAATATTATCTGAGAGTGGTATATAATTTGTTAAATTTCGCATTAAAATTTACTGAGTTTATCGTTAATTTTCATGTTTGAGTGAATTTTATTATCTTTATTCATTACACATTAAGCGTTTCTTTTTTCGAGATTCAAAAAAAGCGATAATCCATGGTATGAAGATTTTTTTTTATTTCTTTTTAGAATCTCTGGATCTTGTTGCACCATTTAAAAAGATGCCATCGACTGAAAAATCAGATATGAACGAATCTGGAAAAAGCCTTGATTCGAATCGATATGAAGTTCAAGTGATTAATAAAACTAACGAAAACATTGTACCAGGTATTTCGAGTGAAGAAATTATGGTGGATTTATCATCTTTGTCAAATTTCAAGAATTCCGTTTGTTTGGTGCAATCGCCAGGAAAAATAAAACATGATAACTGTGATGTTTCATCATATTTGAGCACTCCCCATTTGGAATATTCACGTTCTGTGGAGGCTGATGCACAGCACGGAAATGTCGGGATGAAATATGACAGTTCTTCATATTCTTCTGTTATTATTGAAAAAAATGAAAAAGCTTCTGATGTTGTAAAAGGTATTTCAAAATTATTTTTTTCTTTTTTTATCTGTTTTCTATTGATTATGTTCGGAATTAACAATTTTTGTTGCAATTTCTTACTGCATCATTTCGACATAGTTCCAAGAAAATGTTCTTATGATCAATTTTAGGTTATGACCATGAAGATTGTCAAGAAAATCATTCGACTCAGTATATAAATCGAAATTCATTCCATTCTTCGCTTTCTGATCCGGGAACTTCTTGTGAAATGCTGGAATGTTCTTCATTAATATACAAATTATGTATGAACATGCTAGTTTGACAATAATTTTCCAAAAAGATATAAAAGTGAAATTTGTTTCATGTTTACCACCATTATTCGATACGAATACGGATGTTGGCAGACAGCGTCGTGTGGCTAGTTTTTTAAAAGAATTATATATGTATTATATTTTTTTCGACCTCTTTCATATACTATAATCAGCTTTTTTTTTGTTATATTTGTCATTTTTCCAGCAAAATGGGTTCCGAATGCTCCGTGTGGGGATATTGAATGTTTTAGTCCAGCTAAGTACGTTTATTATTTATATTTCATTTTATGTTATATGAATGGAATTGTAAAATAGATTCTTTAGGAAATATTGTTTTGTAAATGGACTTTTAAATTTAAAAAAAATTCCAGATGGATGCCAACAAATTCAATATGCTGCAGTAGTCCAGTGATATTCGGCACAGAAAATAAAGCTGTTCAATGTGATCTTATAGCTTCCAGCTGTAGTAATAGGGTAACACAAATTCTGCAGTGTAATGGAAGCACCAAGAATGATATAATAACTGAAGCTGTCCAACATGATTCTGTTCACTGCAATGGTCTTCCTCTTGCACAAGATAATGAAGAAGTTGGTGGAACAAGACAAGAACAGAACGGACAAACGATATCGAATGATGGAAATCAGAGTAATGGAAATATCAGAGATGAACAGCAACTACCGATTAGTATAACAGATGGTAATAAATCATCATTATCGGGCGATCGAGAAGTATGTTTTTCTTGCAAATTAGTTTATTTCGTTGATTATTCCGTCAAAACAGTTTTGTTATCATTATTTTGATTTGACTTTAAAATAATCTTATACTACAACTATGATAATTAATTCTATTATTTACTTCCTACATAATTTCGAGGGCGATAGTAGTGACGGTGAAGGAAATGGACCTATAGATGAAGAAAAGCGACGAAGACGTATACGCTCTCGCAAAGATCGTATAAAAGATGGATTGCATGGGATGCTTGATGTACAACATCGTGCACTTCAAATAAAGTGTATGGCACATGTCATTTTTAGTGATTTTGAGCAACGTATGTTTATGTATCAAGATAAAGTAAGAGCTCTGTGCGAGCTGATTGCTGAAGATTCAATGACTCCAGAGGTGAGTAGCTTTTTTTGTTTTACGAATTATTTGCGTTTCTATGGTATAAATTGATGAAAATTCATTATCTAATTTCTTGAACTCAATTTAATTTCAGATGTTCGAAAAGATACATGATATTTTCGGCGAAGAACATGAAGCGATATATTTCCTTCTTTCCTTTCTCTTTCCACAAAATTTGCTTCCAGCAAGTGTTCTTGAAAATCCGATTCGTAAGGCATATAGTGATGCGTTGGAGATGATATACAATATTGAGGTTTTTCTCTTAAAATTTCAAAAAATTTTTAATTTTAAATATACTATAAGTTGTTATGGATCTCGCTTTGATGAGAATTAATGAGTAAATGAAATAAGTGATTCGGCAATTTGCTTTGGAAATTTTTTGCTCTGGAGAAATCATCAGTTAATCAGATATTTTTGGGAACTTTTAAACTTCTGTAGTCGCTAAGATAATTAATATTATTATTTACGCATATTTGTTAATTCCTTTTCATTCCCATCAAATCTTTTCTTACAGGCATTTGCGTCATTTGGAAACACGAGGTTATCCGCACGCACCATATTTCGCAATGTACGTGATCTCGGTAAGAAAGATTTTTTTTGCCTGTCACGTTTATTAATTATTCTTAATTCTTTCTAAGTTTACATTCAAGACCCTTTGTTCATTTACAAAAAAGTGCGCTTTATATAGCTGTTTTATTTAGTGGTGGTAAGAGGTAGGAAGAGAATTTTTCCAAAAAATGTAGTCATATAAATTCAAAGTTTTTTGTATATTTACGACAGCTTCTTCAGTAAACTTCAAATTTAGCTTTGATTGATTTTTTTCCCCTTTTTTGGTAAGGAAGGGTCCAAGTATTTTTGAATCAATTGGGAATTAATTTTCAGACTCCATTAATTTTCAGGACTGGATTGTACTTGTGAAACCTTAACAGCTCGTATGTCTGAGCTGATTGGTAATAAGGGTCCATTATGGAAAATTATTTCGCAAAATATTCCAACAAATATTTGTCAATCGAAGTAGTTTCAATAGATCATTTTATTCAGTTTGCTGCTTCTACATAAATTTACTCGTTATTTATTAAGCCTATTCTTTCTAGCATAATGAGTTTCTTACTAGAAACAACGAAATCATTTAGTCAATATTTCTGCATATCTGCGTAGTGAAAGAAAAACTTTTCGTTATTTCATCAACTCAGTGATTAGATTCTTGATCGATGGAAGATTTCTGTAATAAAACTGGAGTATAAATACAAGTATTTTCAAACAAATTTTAGTTATTCCGTAACGGATTTTGAATATATTGATCTGTGCAGTTGGAAGAAAATGGATGTTCCTTTTGAAAGTGTTGATCTTACAATAGCGATTGGCGCTGAAATGGAAAAGCAACGTTCTGGAGTTTTTGTTGGCTTCTTGCGCAATCTCTTTACCGAGCGGAAGTGAATTTTCTTAATGAGTTACTTATGCATTTTATCATTACATTTTATCATTGCGTTGATAATGCTGTAACGCTTCATTTTTTTAAGCTGCATACAATATTTTTGCACAAGTTAAGATAAATACTGGAGAATCGAACTTCAGTTCAAGAACTTGAACTCATATTTTCATTTGTTCCATTTTTTTTTAATTTGGTTTAAATTTAGCATATTTCAGAGGCAAGTTGTACGAGGTTGTAGCCGAATGGAAGCAAACAAAAATTACTCCATCAGTAGTTCCTCCTCGCCGTCGACCTCCAACAAGAAAACAAAAAAGCGTAAATATATACCAAACAAAATAAAAATTGCAAAGTTATCAAAAATAGGAGTTTCGGGAAAGGTACCTGATATAAGTCGTCCATTTCTACGAGAAGATGTTTTAAATATAATTTCATCAGGGAAAAATGCTACAACTGTGCAGTTTATTCGAAAACGGCCTATTCAGTCAACAACAATTGTTGAAACAAAGAAGAAACGAAAGAAATGTGAAGAAATTCTAGCGAAACAGGGAAATATCTTTACCGAGAATGGAAATTCTATAAGTAAAAGTGGCTCTGCGCAATTCGTTCAGTGCAGGGCGTCTTGTCCTGTTACAGTGAATTCAACGAGAAAATGGACTATCGAAGAAGACCGAAAAATTTTGTACATCCATAAAGAAAACGAATCTGATTTAGATCTGACATTAGCATCAATACAGTTAGAACTACCTGAAATTCCAGTTGATGAATTAAGGCAAAGGTTGGCATTTTTGCTAAGCCTTTTGCAACGTATGGATGAAACTGATAACAAGCAGCTGTAGTAAAAATTATGGAGTTTTTATTATTTTTCCTCTCTAGAAAGATCTTGCAAAATCATAACGAATTACTTAATAAAATAACTCGTTGATCAAATTCATTCTGAATCTTGGTTAGCAAGCAAAACTTCCGAACTTTTTAACATCTCGGTTCCTCATACATTCTTCTGTTGATCTCTTTTCAATTCTCCATTTTTTTTTTTTTTTTGTTTGTTTGGTGCTGATTTCTGGGAAATTTATTCAGCGTATTGTATTGAGTGTTTTCTACAATGCCTAATGTAAAGCTTGTAAAAGTGAAATTTATATTCAATTGTTTTTTGGGATGAATAGCGTGATTTGTTGCTAAATCTGTTCTTTCTGAGAATCCCAAGTTAGTTGTCTTACTTTTCCCAGAAATGCGTGATTTAGATGTTTCAAAAATGTTCGTCTCGATTCTTAAATCGGCATAATACAAAGAATATGTGGCTAATATACATTAAAAAGTCTTTGATTTATAACTTGATTTGCTGACCGATTTGATTTTAATCCTCATATTAAGATATTTTAAGGTTTTTTAATTGTGCTTCTGTTCTCTTTATACATATATATTGTAAAAATTAAATATTTTTTGAACCGATTTTAAAACATTATGGAAGATGCTAATATTTTTCTTACAGCCGATATATTAAAACGCCGTTTTTCAGAAGAATCACGTAATGCTAATCGTATTGAATGCTTATATAGTGAAAAAAATTGAAGCAGGGTTTTGATCGTTCGCAAAATATTTTCTTTACCCTCTTGCAAAGTGCAAATTTTTGTAAAAAAAAACGAAGAGTGATCACTATTACTATCAGTCTTTATTTTGCACTTTTTTCTTCTGTTTGTAACCACCAGTTTCCTGCGTTGCTTCACTTTTCTCTGTTACGGTATAATTACCCCGTGGTGGTTCTGATGGATTCTGTGATTGAACTATTGAGCTGGTACTATAGGATGGACATGGACAATAGAACGCATCTTTCCCTGGCGATCCAGCAATACCAGCCTGAAAATAAAATGAACGGTTTTGACTTCAGCAAATTCCAAAATATTATTGCTGAAAAAGGATTAAAAAGCATGGAAAAAAAAATTTACTTACTATTCCCGGATCTCCATCTTTGCCATCACGTCCGTCACTTCCAATTCTACCATCTGGTCCTGGGTCACCTTGTGGTCCAGGTTCTCCATCTTTACCGTCAGTGCCTTTTGGACCTTCTGGTCCGCGTTGCCCGGTCGGTCCTTTCTCACCTTGTGGGCCAATTCCACGTTTACCATCTTTGCCGTCGCGACCCGGATTTCCCTGTTGGCCATCAGGACCAGTTAGACCAGCTTCTCCTTTTGGTCCTGATGGACCTTTTTGACCGGGTTTGCCGTTCTTTCCTCGTGCACCAGGAGGACCTGTAGGTCCAGGTGGCCCTATTGGGCCGTCTGGTCCAGGTGGTCCTTCTTTGCCAGGTGGACAGTCAATGCAACCACCAGGGATGTCGAAAGTGGCCAGCAAAGTAACTCCCGGTGGCCCAGGGATACCGTCTAGACCCTGCAATCCATTATCACCTTTCTGTCCAGGTTTGCCAGGTGGTCCTGGTGGTCCTTGTGGACATTTGTTAGGTGTTGGCCCACAATCTGAAAAAAGTTTTTTTTCGGTAAAAACAAGTGATTTCGATAAAATTAGTAATGCTGTCTGTACGATCAAAGAAAAACTTACTGCACTTGCTGCTTTGCCGTTTGGCTCGAAATATAGAGTTTAACGTGAAGGATGTCGTCTTTATACCATCATATAGATTTACATTTACGTATGTTAATTCACGTCGTGCGTCTTCTGCTATCATCTAAAGATATATTATTTTACTTATGTTCAATATTACATTAAAATCATTTTTAGATTATTTTAGCACATAAAATCATTACGTTTTTCATAGGATATTTTTGCTTCGTTTTTTAAATAGTCTTGAAAACTTACTTTGAATTCTTCCATTTCCATCATTACATTATTGTATAACTTGCTGACATCACGAAAGATAACTGCAATGACAGTTAATGACAGTATAATAGCAGAAACACTGCTAATTGTTGCCACAATAAACACTGTCTTCATGCTCTGCTCTGAAGGGTATGAAAAACGAGACAAATTTTAATAAATCTGAAAAAAATCGATGGTTTGAAATAGTTTATTCAATCTAAGGAATTAATAGTCAGTGAATTATAATGTTTCTATAGAATTTACCGATTTCACAGTTTTTAAACTATTGAATGAATGATATTTTTTGTGAGCGATGAATTCTGTGAAAGCAAATCGAGAGCCGGAGATCAAAGGATATTTAGAAATCAGATGCTGAAAGCTCGTTCGGAAAAATAGTCCCCGAAAAACAAGGAGAAAATGATTCTAAGGTCGTTTGCGTATGATGTTTTGAATGAGATGGAAATTTAAAGTCTTAAATTTTCAGGAATAATTGGGTTACAGAACCGAACAATGTAGGAAGCTTCCAATTTTTTGGATACTGCTAATAGTGAAAATCCTTCCGAATTATCGCGAAAGGAATGAGCATACAATTTTCCCTTGTTGATCTTAAACTACTATGCATTGTAAATAAATATTATTAACCATTTTATATTATCAGCTTGATGGTTCAAAGCAAAAGTCGTCCTCGTTGTTGATATATTCAACCAGCTCTTATTGGTTTTAAATTTATTTTATAATATTTCTTATAAATAATGTTGGTATGAGTAAGGGAAATTGTTGATTAGCTTGTTTTTCTAAGAAGGAATTCTCTGTAATAATTTCGATGCTTGATTTTAACAGGTTCTTCATAAGCGAATTTTGAGCATAAAATTATGAGAAGTAGTGTAATATGCTTGCAGACTTGTTTATGATTAAACAGACAACAAATCTAGTATGAAATCTCAAACCTCTGCGCAAGAATAGCCTTTCTCAAAAATAATAAAAAGTTGTTGACATATGGATGATATTATATTAGACCGATTCCTATCCAATGGAATTGCTGTACTGACTTGGACTGTCTTAAACAACGAATATTTTCATGTTTAGTCGATTCATTCAAGAATTGAAAAAATGATTTAAAGAAAGTTTTTAAATTAATTTATCGTAGTGTGAATGAATTGTAACAAATGCTTCAAGTTATCGAAAAGAACACAAAATGATAATGGTTCCTGGATATATCAAATAATAGAAAATTGACCATTCCAGCACATAAGTCTCTCTTTTATTTGTTTGCATGAAGACTGACTGAAAAAAAAATTGCAGGAAAATTTTTATTTGCAAATCGATAGCTATCAGAGTAGTGCAAGATAGCTGATCATCACAAGCATTCTTAAGCAACTGTCCCGTATGTTTTCTTTTATAGTCAATAATTTCAATGATGATAAGTATTCGTACTGTTAGGTTTAAGTGATTATTGAACTTGTTAGCTATGCTGTGACGATTAAAAAAGTGTATCAGTGACAATAAACCACTATCTCATCAAATCTTGAATGGCAAACTAAATTGTAGATGTAAATATAAGATTTTGATGAAGTTTCTAAACTTTCTATAAAAAAGAACTGTATCTTTTTAGCTTTAAAGAAAGAAAAGTTAGTGAGGTTTCTATTTTGATTCCATGATATAATTTGTCATTTGAAGCATCATCATTTCTGGTTTTTCTTAGTGTCTATCACATGATATTAGCCATTTTCATTCCATTCCATAGAATCCAATTTTTCCACCTATTCATTTGCTTGAAGGACACTTTTTCACGAAAAAAACAATCGAAGTAACGGACATCACGCAGCATTTAGTCGAAAAAAAATCAAAGTAATAAATATATTTGTTTTCTTCGTTAAGATAAGAATTGATTGCTAACAGAAAAGTTACGAGCACCTCTTGGATTATCATTATATTTAGCTTGTTGTTTGAACAATAATTTACTGCTTTATTCTATCATCTTGATCTCCTCAACATTAAAAATCTCGATTGTGCTTTTTCAAGTATTCATGCCATTCTGCTATTTCATTTTCATTCACTGGCTGGATCATCTAGGATTATGGTATTTTATTCATTTTCAGGACTAAATGATCACCGAAAGCTACAATCTCATGTTTGATACTATCCAAAACAATCATTAGAAAACTCTTATATTTTTAAAATTTATTTTCAAAGAATGAATTGTAACACAGGTTTTAAATCAAAAGTATCCCGAAGATTTCTCGATTCTGCTAAATGATCATAGCTGTAACCATCCGGGAATTTGCCAAACCATATTTTCTAGGATCCCTAGGAATTTTTATTTATTTTATTATTATTTTAAGTGAAATGAAGCCCAAGACAACATTTTCTGAAACGGGTTTTAGGAAACGGGACTACTTGAACATGGTGCATATCTGAATAAAAATTATTTAATATCTAGAGATATTCAATAAAATTATTTAATAAAATTAAATTAAACCAAAATTTTTAATCTTACTTCGAGTCACACAAACATGTCTTAAAAGATAACTTGGAATCCGTACTTAAGTACTATGAAGAGATATGATACTTAAATTTTTTTTCTAATACAATCGAAAACAATGAAATATGATTCAGAATATCGTTCAAAAAATGAGCAATGAGCCAGTTGGACTGATGAAATGGAATCGGTTCTTCATATTGCGCAGTTGAGTCAAATGATGATCACTTTTACATACTACCGGGTGGAAATATAACATGATGATCAGAAGAATACATAAGATAGTTTTACTATTATCGAAATTTTTGAACTATATTAATTTCACGAAAATCTCGATATAGAACAAAACTTGCCACAATTTCTCCAGACATTGCGAAAAACTCGTTACAAACGAATAAGCAAATACAAAATGATACTGGTGGAAAGAAAAATTTTTATTTTTAAATTATAAATATGGTCAATTTTGTTGAAAATTCATCAATACCTATTTTTCAAGCGGCAAAAAATGAAACTGTTGGGAAAATACTCATTTTGGAAGAAAATAACATATAAATTAACATTTAACACGAACAAGTGGAAAAGAAATGATGAAAGATCTGCATATTAAAAAAATTCCAATCAAAATCAAAATATTAAACATTTTTAAGCTAGATTCCTTTTTGAAAGGAAAAAAGGAATGCATTAGAATTCCAAACAGAGTGAAAATAATAATCTAAAGTTTTATGTGGATATACTTCTGGTACTCTCTATTCTTACTGCTCTTTTTTCCTTACGGGAACTTAATTTGTAAAAATGGAATTTTAATTAGTTCCACCAATTCTAACTCAGAAAAACATTGAAAATAAGGAACATTCTAATGAAGAAAAACAAGAAAACACCGATTAGGATATCATCCAAGACGGTAAAATTTTAGAATTTTAAACAATCCGTTTAGATATGTCTCACCCATAATTTGATTAGCCGTAGACAATATTTACAAAAATGTTAAATTTCAATTTTAGAAAACGAATGGCAGCAAAAATAAAGTAGAAAAAAAAACTCTATAAAGCCAAAAAAAACTATACAATGATTTTTTTCTTGATGAAGAATTATCCGAACTTAGTCTCCGTTAAAATCTAAAAAGCTTAAATTTTTAGTGACTGATTCCAAATTTTTGGATGTATCTTGTTCGACGTTTGTATTCAGTTCAATGGGCGTAAGTAGACCAGCAATGCCACGAATTGTGCCATCCAAGCTAGAATCTCCTTCCTCAATTCGTTTTACTGGACGAGTGAATTTACATCTCCTACAGAAATAAAAGGGGACGTTGATGACAATGAATAGATATAAAATGTGATGGTGTTAATACTCAACTAATCGAAATCTAATTCTAAATTAAACTCATTACATAACGTCTATAAAAAATCACTTCCGATTAATTTTTCTTCATAACTTTATCAGCTTATCAACTGTAAAGAATAACTGAGTGGAACGAATGATTTCAATGAATTTTTGTTCTCAGGAAATTTCGATGACTTAAACCTATTGTAAAACTGAGAAAACAATGATAGTTTAAAATTCACAATAAATTTTCTCGTGCTGTCAATGGCAGAAAATTAAACTGAAATAATTTTTCGTAAATTGAACATAGGCAAGCATACATACCTTCCAAGATCTTTTTTATATTGGCACATATTGTCAAAATTAATACAAAATAAGCTGCCCGCAATGAGCAGATCAATGCTGTGTAAGCCATTTTGAAAAGCTTTTTCAATATCATTTTCGTGTCGACACTCATAACGCCACCATCCTCCACTACGAGCCTAGATAAATATGTTGTTACTCACACACAAGCATATTCCACTACTTCAAAAAATTTGATCACTTTATCGGAAGGGAATAAAATTCCCTAACAATATAATTCATAACCATATTTAGAGAATGATCATGTTGCAACAATAAAGTACTTACTCCGTAAAACCACTGCACTTTGACCGCATTTTTCTTCAGATTATCAATATTTTCAGCCACAATACCTACTGATTTGGTTGCAGTAGCTGTTCTGATTGTTTTTGACTAAAAATGACCAAATAACTGCAGAAGCTTCAACAGTGCTTGAATTAATTATTCGTGCAGAAAAAGTAGAAAATAACGAACCTGATTAGTGAGCGTCGTAAGTACCGGATTAAGAAATACACTGCAAGAAATACGCTTCCGACAGAGTGGACATGTTCCATGTCTCAAGGCCACTCCTCGAATTTATTGGACATTAGAAATTCAATAAACTACCATACTGAATATATTGAAAATCCTTTTCTATTTCCAAATTGTGATGCATTACAAACTCAGAGATAGATACGATAAATATCACCATGAAGCTTGCCAAGTAAGGAACAAGAAGACAAACCTTTGATGCATAAGAAACAAAATTTGTGTCCACAGTCAGGTAATTCGGTTTTGTATGCGAACTCTTGATAGCAGATTGGGCATTCATCATTTTTCTCTGCCTGCTGTTGTATTAAGGAATTACCGACCTCAACTATTGATCTTTCCATTTCTTCAGTTCTCGCTGCTTTTGTTTCGCAATTCATTGCGACTAAAGTTTTTTTGAACCAACTATTCGTTTTAAAATATGAATCTAAGTTTGGTAATACTAAGAAACAAGCCGTGGGAAACCACTACAAAAATTAGCATATTAAAACATCAAGGTGATGACGGATTATTGCCAAAAAAAATATTATTAATAAATAGAAATTAAAAATATGATGGCATCAGCTTTCTCGAACATTTCATCCCTGAAATATGAACTACAACTTTCGAACTGTTACTCAGACAAAAATTTTCGATAAAATACTTCACTAATTTATTAACATATTACACTGTGCTGCCTTCAAGAATCCTTTACTTGATCATTAAAGTAAAACCGAGAAATGCATTGTAAGTGAGCTAGAACGCAAGTCATTAAATAACAAATAATTAGCCAAAAACTATAGTGATTTTGTGCTGCAAACTGCGCACTTTTGTCCCTTAGCTTGCACCTTGGTTTGATTTTCCACTTTAAATTACGGTGCTCGTAAGTCTTTTGTTGTAGAGATGTTAGGGAAGTTTGTACTGGGTCATGCGTACGTCATGTTGTATGGTGCTGGGAAGCACTGATTGTTTTGGATGCATTTATTCTAAATACGAGTACGTATTACACTTATTTGAATCAAGATTTTTCCTACCTATTATGTCTTAAAGTCGTGTTGATATGTACTCAACGTGCTCTCACGTCTTCGGAGCGGATAGTTAGGCTGTAGTTCTTGTACAAGTTATACAAGTATAAGTTTACTTTAATTTGCTCGTTTTGGAAATATTCGATGCGTTTTAATTGTGATTTTCCAATATTCTTAAATATTTGCTGTTATACATTTTTCTATTTGTACTTTCATGCAAGTAAAAAACTGATTTTGATTATTCATTTTTCTGGTATTTGAAAATATCATGGATTTAAAATATAAAAAATATCCATAAGCGCATAATTACAACATCTTGTTTCAGCTCTGGATATTGAACACAGGAAAACTCGGAAAAGGAAGTAGTGAATCGTAATATAGCGCTGGGCAGTGAAATTCAGTTTTTTCTAAAAATGGTAGAAATAATTTTATTCAATACTAGAAAATGTCTCGAAATTATCATATTTTTATGATGGTTAATTTTATTTAGACTGGTGTACCGTATAAAACGGAGAAGCCTATCACTCTTGACAATACCGAGCATCGCATTCGTATCACCCTAACTTCACAGAATGTGTACTCGTTGGAAAAAGGCAAAATCCGTATTTTTGCTCATGATGGTTAATAGTAAAAAATCGTAGCACGCATTTTTTTTTTTACGGGTCAAATACGGACTTTCAAGATTGAAAAATTGGAAGTAATAATTGAAGTAAAAACTGAAATGAATCTTGTTTGTTGAGGGAAAAGGGTGAAAGAAATTGAATAGCGACCAAATTATGCTGATTTGGATTTCATCGAATATAATCCACTTCGGCGTATTAGATGTTTTAATCTTTCTGTTCATGTTACAAAAGCAAAAATGTGTATTAATGCTAATACGCTGTAGTTTAGGAAGGAATTTTCTATACATGTTCGAAAAATATTTTAGTTTGTGAACAGCTTATTAATGGAGCAAAAGAAAAGAATCTTGTTGTAAAGGGACCAATTCGCATGCCCACGAAAATACTTCGTATCACGACACGTAAAACACCGTGTGGTGAAGGCTCAAAAACTTGGGATCGTTTCCAGGTTCGTTTGTGCAGGCTTTTTCATTGAAAATTAAGAAGATAGGATTTCGACTTTTTATTTCTTTATTATCATTTAAAATTTTTCTTTGTTTCACCTTTTTTATTTAAGATGCGGATCCATAAACGTTTGATCAATATGCATAGTCCAAGTGATGTGTTGAAACAGATTACAAGTATTTCAATCGAACCTGGTGTTGATGTAGAAGTTACTATCAACGATTCCTAATTAAACGAAATAGGAATAGTAATTGATGTGGGACTATAAGGATGTGAAAGTAGATTAAACTTCATTGGTGATGTCTACATAGTAAATATCGTTTTATCGTTGCTAGTTGTTGCTATAAAAAAAATGATTTATCTCTAGTTTGTTGTATTTTTGACTTGTTTTAAAATTATTTTTGCAAAATAAATGCCATTTTTGTCCTCTTATTTTTTATTTGCAATGGTAGATGAGTCTTGTACATCGGCTTGCGTTAATGTAGCCATGAGACGTAAAATGGGAAGTGTTTACGAGTGTCCATGTCCTACTTATGGTTTTTTGTGGCAAGTGCGAAAAAACATGAAATCAAACTGTCTATTCATCGGTCTGCTCGTGATATCTCATTATAGATTATCCATAGGCAGAATATTGAATTTCTTGGTGAGTACATTACGTACTATTCAACAAGTTGGAAAATGATCTTCATTTTTCCAGATGCTTCCTAGATGTTTGAAAAGAAAATTAAGAGGTCAGGATTTTTCTATTGTGTAGCCTATAGCGGAACAGTTGAAATAATTTTACCTGAGGCAGCTCCAAAATTATGGGTACTTCCTATAAATTTGGCAAACTTCAGTATTATTATTAACACAAAATCGAATTTTATCTGTCTGTCTTTGTATTCTAAAGTTACCGACAGCTTCTAGGTTTACTGTTGCTATATGGGTTGAACAAATATACTTCCTGCTTTTCAATATGTGTGATTGCCTTTTGAATTCTTATGGATTATTTTTATTCACTGTAAGAGAAAAAAGGAAACATTCGGAAGTAAGGATTGTGGGACTGACAACAGAATGCACAAATTTCTCAAAAGGACTTTGAAAATTTGAAGTATCCATGTGAATTTATTGTCCACAAAATCATATTAGTATCACGAAGCAGTTATGATTCAGAAATATTCTCAGGAAATGTAAGTAAGCGATATTGCATGATGGGATCGGTCGAAGCCGGTGTGTGTTTCCCAACAAAATGAAGTGAGCACTTCAGCATCAAAAAAATAAATTGGAAATTTTGGATGACGTTGAATGAAAGCGATCTTTGCTCCCAGTTATATCATACTCATGAAAAACAGAATCTGTTTGTCTCACTTTTTTCCTATCTTTATATTTCTCTTTTTTCGATGTTTTTTAACGTAATTTTGCGATCAAATGCCTTCACACGTTCCTTTTTTCATTCCATGTTTTGTTTAAAATACGTCACATCCAACAATAGACAGTCTGAGAATCGTAAGAAAAAGGCGCCGTGGGAAATATTTCACGGATCTGTCATTCACGTGCTAACGTTAGTAGACGTATTTCAATAAATTACTGTATGTGGTGGACTAGTTATACATAATAGGCCATTTTGCCTAACAAAGTGCACTGCAGGCATTGAAGTGCGGTAGACAAAGCATTAAGATATTAAGGTACTGTCCGATCTCGACCGCAACAGGTCAATTGTTGTTGCTTCGTTGACCTCCCACTATTCCCAAGCAATCCAATTCTGCCCATCAGTGTTACTTGAGGATATATTCCCAGAGAAGGAAAGCTCCAAAACAAGTCCGGTTTAAAAGTACTAGATGAAGAGAAAGAGAGGAAGGGAACAGAAAGTTCGGATTAACATTTTTATGGGATAAGTATCATCTGTGTGTCTGGTGTTTATTTGAATTGTTGGGAGCAAGAACTGGAAGCACGGCTGAGGAAGAGGAAGAGTGTGAATAAGAGAGAGAAAGAGGATATACATGCGACATTCTCCTTCTCTTCTCTCTGCGAAATCATTGTGCTACGATGGATGTGGTAGAGGAATAGGGCGGCCCGTAACGTGTGGGTGAATGCCTGCCTTGAGTGAGTCTACACTGACGAGAGATAGTGCCCGCCAATGAAGAAATAGCGCCCAAGAAGTCACTAGTACTATGCATGAGAGATCTTTGCGGAAAGGATCGCAACGCATCGTTCTTCCGAGTAGCACGCATTGCATCGACAAGTTACTTCACGATTCAATATCGCCGTTGGTGGTGACAAGCGATCGAGCCGATGGGTTCCCTACGGAGGAACGGTCGGCGATGCTGCGAGAAAAACGAGATAGGTCGACAACGGAATACATCCAACGGGCTTTATGCGGTCCGTTGTATTCTTTCGATAGGGGTCGACCATCCGTTGAATTCTACCATTGCATGGGCGATGTGAAATAAACCGAAAATTTACCACAAGCAGAGATTCCTGACTTCGATCGATTTCCTATGGATGTATTTACTTGGGGACTTCCATTCCTTCCATCTCTAACCATGTATCTCTGCTTCTCTCTCCCTGTCTCTCTCTATCTCACTTTCTCTGTATTGATAAAGTGAGGTGGGCTGAGCTACATTGCGCTCCCTTTTCGACTGCTACTACTGCCGATGTTGTGCTGCAATATGACGAGCAGAGCAGTATAACCGATGGACGATGGCAAAGCACTGAGCCGAAGAATGGAGTACTGATAGGCTCGGGGCATGTATCTGTCGCCGAAAGTTGGGTGATTGGTGGCTGCCTTGGGCGTACTTACCCACTCTTTCCTCTTTTGGCCGTATTTTCTTGTAGATCGGTAATTATTTGATTTTGGAAATAATAGTCTTTGATGGCATATGAAAGGCACTGAACTGAAAGAAGGGAGCACAGGGTTGCTTGATGACGGGAGGACGGACGATTATTCTTACTGAAGATCTACGGGAAAGAGTGAGAAGACATCCTATCGCGCCAATAAATATTTGAATTTTTCGGATCGCTAACATCTCCATTAAAATCATTGAGGTCTTTCTCTAGGGACGCAACTAAAACTCATACATCCATAATGACATTATCATTATTACTGTTGTCCCCAAATTTATCCTTTTTTTTTCTCTGTATTTCTGTCGTCGTGATCTTTTTTGCTACTTACTGGCTAATTATTCTTCTATTTGTGCACCATATTACTGTGTCTAGGACCATTATTATATCGCAATATCGCCACTATCTCTGTCCCATTATCGTTATCACTGTTTCCACCCGCTCTGTCATGATCATGATCATCATTTCAATAACAGTGTTTCAACCATTATCATTAATATTTCCTTATCACAATTATTAGCACATTATCACTCCTATTTTAATATTCATTCCCTCCTTTTCGTGTGATAGAGAAGATGGGAAAGTAAAAAAATTTTCATAAGCAGCGAGTCTACACTACAACAGTATATTGATTACATCTATCACTGCTAAAACAGTGATATTAGCTTAAATTGAAATGAGACAAAGTAACGCTCTCTACAAATATATGATACGATTTGTTTTTATCCACGTATTTTTTTAAATGTATTTAGTGATCGGATCTGTGCACTACAAATATTGTTGAGCCGGTTATCAGTTTAATTTGTTCCTTTATACTTTAATTACACTTGCGTAATTATACCTGCGTTACTTGCAAAGAATATTCACGCTGAAAAAAAAAGTTACACGTATTTGCTCCATTTACATGCAATCGTCATGGAATTCAGTTTTTCTGTTAGTTTTGCATGGTTTTCATCTTAATTATTATGTGGCAGAATGCAACTGTTTATACCATTAAAATTCACATCACTTTTTAACATTATTCTAATTAGGATTTATACTATTTTACTGTTTTCCTTCGTTTTCTTAATTAGGATCATTATCTGGAACTATACGCGATTATGCGTATGGATATATATGCATAAGTTTACTCTTTTGGACCCTACAACGTTTCTTGAACTATTTTTTTGCATTAGAAAAGCGTAAGTGCCATTTTTTTATAAATCGAAGAATAATTTATTTTGTGTGGCTAATTAAAATGATTCATTCAATACGGCGTTAAATTTCCCTTTTTTTGAAATCATTTATTGGCTGTGAACTTAAATTGCGGTGTACCAATATCTAATGCTTGAACTTATTAAAATTCGAGAAGCTAAAGGATGCCAAAGATGCAGCAGTATTAATTTCATGGTTACGGACAGACTTTATTCAATAACTTTTTAATTGAACCTTTCATTTATTCGTGCTTATTTAAGAATCCCAGCAAAGGTATTTTAAGATACCTAACCTATAATCTCTGGTCGATCTTCTAGTTGTTTTTACTGAATTCCAAGAATGAAGGGGAAAGTGTTGTTATTATCTGTTCAATATTTAGCACTTGAGACATATTTTTCCTGAATTATACGTAAATCTTTTGTGTCTGCCAAAACATGGCTTGTATGATATGGAATTTGTCCATGTGGATCTCACTGACCAGTACTTTATTTTTCTATGAAAATACAACTGATTATTTTTTCGCATGGAAGTAGTGAGTATGTGGAAATGCTAGCAGTTATTATAATGGTCACTTATTAATAGATTAAATGTAATGTGTTATGATTAAGTAGTACGGCGATGATTGGTAGTATAATAAGTGATGAACAAATTCTCTGTACGTGAATGTTATCATTTACCTTATGCAACGTCTTTGGAGTGATCTTTCATGTGCAAGTTGTTTTTGAGTTCATCTATGCTTCTTTAGCTATTTTCATTAAGTTTTTTCAAGTCTTTGTTAATTCCAGTGCGTAAAAAAATTAGCTGGATATAGCTTTCCTTCCTAGAATAATACATGCTCAAGTATAAATTTTCCCGTATAATTATCTTTCAAGAACCTTAAGCGCTTGAATTAAAGAAATGTATAAAAGACAAATGGAAAGTTGCCGATTTAATTAGGCATGTTTATCATAATTAAGCAACAAATTGCGGAAGCAAAGTTTGTGAAAAATTTTGAACAGTTTTTGCTACTGAAGAACAGAGAAACTTACTTTTTATAACGGGATGGCAGAGAGAAAAGTCATTTGAGAATGAAGTTGAGAATGCTGCATATAGTTTCAGCCTTGCGATGAATGATTAGATGTAAAATTAAATGTAATAAGAAGCCATCATTTAATATAGTAAAAGTTGACGAACCTTAAAACGGAAAGGATTTAATAACTCATGGAGTGTTTAATCATACTGCTGACTTGAAATTAGATTTGCAGTTTACTCAAAATAAGCTTTCTATCCAGTTGTATTGTTAGGAACATCTCCGTTGAAGAAAAATTTTTTTTTTTGTAATAGGAATGTTACATGATATGTAGATAAAGCTTCAAATGCAGGGATTATTTCAACGTATCTCTGCTACCTATTTGTATTTTGGAATCAACGTTACTTATCTGTAGATATTAAAATTTGTTTTTTTCTAGTGTATAGGATGAACATTGATCTCTGATATGAACAACCGGTGTATGCTAATAGGACTGTTTAGTTCTAATTATGATTCAGTAATTTCATACTTGTGTGTATGGTTTAGTATCTCATATTACGTCTGAGAAGAATGCCATTTGTTTATAATGCCATTGAAATGCTATACATACGCTTCTATACTCTTTCAGCTAATATTTTTTTCTCTATATGTAATTGGCACATTTTCAGGACACTGGACAGAATTTTTCGTATTATGAATTCCCACTATCAGTGGCATTCCTTCTGTGCGCTGATATATATATATATATACATATGTATGTGTATGTATGTATGTTTGTATGTTGGCGCTTCGGTTATTTTTCAATGTTACTTTTTTTTTTGTGTGAATGCTAAAAAATGAATGCAAAATTAGAGTTAAAAAATAAGCATGGCGAGTAATGATTTGACGTCATATGGAAGGATGGGAATGTGTATTTCTTTTGATTTAATATCAGTCAGATGACTATTTGTTACAAGTCAGTGTCAGTCCTGATTGTAGAAGAAATTACGGATTTTTTTTACCTTTGATATTCTTTGCAGGATATTATTGGAAAGATTTATTCTTTTATAACATTGTGTGTTTTTTTATTTCCAGATCTAACAGATCATATATTGAACTAAGCAGGAAAATATCTCGCCCTGTCAATTCTATAAGCACATTGTGTGGGATTGTTGTAGTTGCTCATTTCCTCTTTGGATGATATCTATTATAATTTAATCTTGCATAATTCTGCGGGAACGTTTTTCATAAACAGAAGGCAGTATGTATTGATTTCATGCATGCATTGAAAATTCATCAAATTTTAGGCGCTGCGAAGTAGACTTGCCAAAAAAGGATACGCAGCATCGATATAATTAATTTTTTCGTTACTAATATGATACAACTGTTACTCTCTCATCACCGTTCCATTGCAACTGGTTGATTTCTCAACGTAAATAACACTGGTACTCAAAACAGTTATCCGCTGCAAATCGGGTTCAAGTATACAAGTGGATGATATTATCCGACGAATGTTATTATTTTCTTGACTGAAGGGTCAGCCCGCCTTGTTTCTTGATTTAATTTGGTAGTATTTAGTATACATTATTTCTAGACACACATTTGTGATTGACGTGATCGAATCGTTGAGCTGTATTTTGCAACAGATTAACAATAGTAACGGTCTGAACTTCAGTGCGTTTTCTTATTAGTTGAGTCGGATTGCACGACTTTACAATTTGATTGAAGATTTTGCTTTCCATATTTCATAAGATTATATAAATCTAAAATACAAAATCATCGTGCAGCGATGATTACAGAAATGGCTACAAATGCAACATCTCAAGGCACTTGCGCTGCTGAAA
Organism: Dirofilaria repens; assembly: GCA_008729115.1. Taxonomy (NCBI): domain Eukaryota; kingdom Metazoa; phylum Nematoda; class Chromadorea; order Rhabditida; family Onchocercidae; genus Dirofilaria; species Dirofilaria repens. The sequence goes on from SNRZ01000010.1 coordinate 1,333,636, forward strand.
TACTCAAATCGAGCAATGAAATGTCACCTCAGGTGAAATTATCAATTAATGCAAATAGAAAACAAGCAAATCTTGAATTGAGTAGTTAAGATTTAGTTTAATCAAATGTGATATATAGTCGTAGAACGTTTTTTATCATTCTAGTGATTTTGAACATGTATGAGGTGATATAGGAAGAAAATTTTTTATCTGGAGATGGAAGGAGTATTTATAAGGCAGTCAGAATGTCTACGTACGACGATAATTGAAATGTTTGGAATTTTGACAAAGTCTGGGAGCGGAGAACTAAAATTTAGGAGTTCTACATTGTGAATCATTGATGATGACTAAAAAGAGTAGAAACCTGGGGTTATTTGACCGTTTTCATTTCATAGCATTGAAATTCGGTTTCTGAAATTTTATTGCTGCTTTTTTTTTTTGAAATATCCTATATTATTTTTCAGCAGCAACAACAACAACATCAAACAACGACACCAACATTGAACAATCTACTCCGTAAGTTCCAAAACTGGATTAGATAACGATGCAGAAATTGAAAAAGACAAAGTTCCAGAATTTATTTAATTGTTCAACAAAATATCAAAATCTCAGTAAATCAAGATAAAAGGTACTTTAAATATTTTTACAGCTTCAGGAACAGATGGTGGTATTACGCCTGGGACGCCGGTGTACAACATGACGTCACAAGGCCTACAATCGCAGAATGTGCAGCAGCAAATGCAAATATCACCGCATATTCAGCACATGCTAGTTCCAGCGCAACCTAATTTTGCGTCTTCGGTTTGTTTTGATGATTAGGTTGAATGAATTACTGAAACTTCAGCAACATAAGAAATAGTCTTTATAGTTTATAAGTAGTTATTGAATTTGTAAAATATGGGAGATAAAAGTAGTCTTTCGAATCACAAGACTTTCACTTTAGATTAAAATGTGTAGAAACTATTTTTTCAGTTGACAAAATTATTCTCCTTTTTTAACATAAATATATGAGATATTTAAAAAGTACCAGGACAAGACTAATTTTTAAAAGGCTAAATTTACGGAAAGAAGAAAACTGGAAATCAGAAATTATTTTGTAATCCTATCATTTTTCTACCATACGCTTCCGAAAATTGTATAATTGAACATTTTAATCCTTTATTGTTCAAAACGCATGTAGAATATGTAGAACATTCTAGAACTGTCACTAAATTGCATATTTTAACTTCATGAGATTTTAATTAGAGCATATTTATAACATATATAATCGCCCTTAAACATTATGGGATAATGCCTATAGATTTTTAGTCTCTTGTCACTTGTTTATTCGCCATTCAAAACGTGGTTTGGAATTGTGAATGAATCGATATATTACTCTAAGAAATTAAAATACTCGTTTAGAAAATCCACTCTAGCAAGCTAAAGAGTTGGATTATAATAGTTTTGCATTATGTAGAATACCATCTTGAATTATCGACAAGTTATTATGTTTATATATGATGCGCAATTTTTTCAGACCGTTAGTAATCTGTAGATAATCAAAGTAAAAATAAATGTAGGTAAAAAAAAATTATAGAAAAATTTTGTTTTTGCTTTAAACATATGTAACGCGGTTTTTTTAGAAATCTGACAGTATTGCTAAGAAATGTTTTTAACGCAAGAAGTATATAGTAATGCCTGAAAGCTTTAGTTTCTTTTTCTCAACTCTTTCTAGTATTATTATTGCACTGAATAAAATAAATTTTGGTATTTTTATGAGAAGCGTGGAGAAATACTTGCTTTCTGTTCTGGTCCTTTCGAGCTTGATTTTTTTGATCTTTTTGTATTATCTTAAATCTATGAAGTTTGACTGTATCACTAACTAAATGAAAGTGATGCTGTGGAAAGAGTTTATGTCCTTTGGATGATGTAGTCAATAAGATGAAGGGCTCGACCTCTTACATTACAGTTGCAGAATTTTTTATCTGTACGCAATAATATCAGCATCACTTGCTTAATTCGCATACGTTGTTATATTTTTAAGGATTAGATGTAAAAATATATACACATATATTTCACACGTTACTATTATTATAGTATCAAATTCTTCGCTCAAATCTTGGGGCTATAATATTGAAGATACATTTTTCAGTTCTGATATTGTTCTGATTCGTCATTTCTATTATAACTTCTATACTTTTATCGTTTGTTATCATGAAAATTCGGTGGAATTTCCTTATCATAAGCTTTTTCTGTTTTTCTAATCTTAACACCTGAATCCTACCGATAGCGCTTTAGGATTTCTGCGCAATAACAATTGGTCTCCAATATATTACAACTTCTCTGTTTTAAATTTATGTCTCGGTATTGGTTAGACTTCACTTTTATTCTCTCTGGTACAAAAGAATGGATGGGATTGTTGTGCAGCTCATTTATGTACTTGTGTGATGGGAATTTTGATAGTCGTGTGAAATCAAGAGATATCATCTTGAAAACAAGTTGCAGTGCATTGATCATTTCCGCTGTGTTCAATATGTACGGAAATGATTATATCATATTCACTCTTCATTATATGTTGAAAGTACTTCTATAATTTATTTTTATCCATCTTTTCCATTCTCGCCTTGTTCGCTTCTGAATATCATAAGTGGTTTTAGCATTTACGAATCTTGGTTTTTGTTCTTGGAAAGAGCTCTGGTATTTCACGACGTTTAAGAAAAGTTTCTTATTCCGATATATGTGAATTCTACGTTTGGTAGTAATCATACATTAATTATTACTCTTATTTTATAGAGAAGTGGAAATTGCACAAATTTTGTAAAAAATATATGTAGCGTTCCAAGATTTATGATTGAATACAGCAGAATAACAGACGATAGAAATGGCGACGGCAGTTCATGAGAAGTTGAATTTTTGCTAGATTGTTGTTGGTAGGTATGAGGATTTTTTTAGTATTAAGGATTCATTGGTATCCAAGTACTTGAAATGAAGGAATTTTCTACTGTATTCATGTCGAAGTCAGAACTTTTAAGTATTTCAAATTGAAACTGTCATATTTTGTACAATGCTTAGTCATTTAATAGATCATTTCTGATATCATATGTATTATATAAGGCAAAGTCGCTGAAGCGTAACAGAATAGTCAGTGAGACGTATTCATCTTGTTACTTACCTGTATTTGGGATGGAGTAATAAAACTTGGCGAAATTAGACTTTAAATACGCTGAATTTGCCGTATTTTTGAGAGATTTAAACAATAGATAAAAAATATATATTAGATGCAACCCATTTACTTCATTTTGAGTTCTAAAGAGGTCGAAGAAATATTATTTACAAGGGAGGTGTGAAAGAAATAGTGATATCACGAGTTCGAGTTCAGAATATCGCATAGTTGTATGAAGGAATTGGAATTGGAGACTGGATGTGAAGTGACAGCTCAATGTACTGCCTTTTTGATCATCGACCAAAAATTCTTTTTTGTAAGGAATAAAAATTAGCCTCAATTGCTTTACTTTATTCTATGTTTGATTGATGTTTTATACGTCAATCGCAGCTGGGAACTGAATTTCTGAAATTGGTGGGTTACGGTAGTAAAAAAGTGAGGGAAGGGGGAAAGCAACTCAGCCCAAAGCATTTCTATCTTTTAAGAGAGAAAAGGACAAGCCTAAAATCCATCCTCCTAAAATCATATTTTCCCCTCGCTCTCTCTCCATTTGTTTACAAGTAAGAGTGCATCTCTCCCTTTGTTAGCTCTGTAGCTTTTTAAATTTTTTCGTTTTCCCAGCGGCAAATTTTTTTTGCTAAGGGACTGCTTCGTTGTTCTGTCACTCATACACCGATGTAGCTATGGAAGAGGAAGTTGAATGTTGTGTTCCTTATCTAAATGAAAGGTTCGAACATTACAATTGTGAACAGAGCAGAGGAAGAATATTTGAAAGTGGAGAGTCAGACGTGCAAGAAGAGGAGAGAGGAACATATACTCTGGAGAGAGCTTAGGATACCATCAGTATTATCATTGAATGAATGTCTGAGAGGGGAAACTATCCGAGCGAGGCCAGTGTCGTCTCCCAGTTTCATTCCAAACTTGTTGTTATTTCTGAAGGGACTTTCTATGGCGGACGATGTATGTCTCATTCTTCTAACTCTCTAAATCACTTCATTGCAGCTGTTTAACATTAGCGTACTATCTCTTTCATCCGTAGACCCTTTGTACTAGCATTCAGTATTATTCGAGCGATACATTATAGGAGAGAGAAATTTCGTTCACTCTCTGCCGGCCTCTTTCATTAAAATGTGAGATAGATGGCCCCTTCAGTACATTTCCTTCGATTTACCGACTAGGGTTATGCAGTCATCGGGTAGCGAGCAGTAGTAGCAGCACTCTATTTGTTCGGCAAGCTCCCGTCCCTGGGGTGGCATCCATTATGAATATGGCCCTTCCATCACTGCATCGAATGCACCGATCGGCGTGCTCATGTAGATAGGATGCCCTTCAACTACACACACTCACATCTATACACTCACCCATCCCAATCTCCGTATCGACGTACTAACCATCACTACATCGAGACACATATAAGTGAGGGACACGACATGGAGGTATACTAGAGGATCGGAAAGGGGAGAGGAACCAACTTGAATAAATTGTGCGTAGTGTTGATCTATCGTTGCAATGTGGGAACGTAGTAGAAGAAGGAAACTTCACATATGTGCTGTTTATTGGGTATGATTTACTGCAATGCTGCTGCTGCCGTGGTTATATGAATGATAGCGATACTGCTGGCAGTTCACAGTACACTATTGATTCCAATCACAATCGTGATGCGCTCGCATAATCATTAGACAGCACATTATAGTAGAAATGATAAGATTGATAGAAATGTCTATGCGTTACTGATATTTATCCAGTAACAATGACCAAATTGACGTGTCCGTCGATCAGACTGATGGTCAGTCCTCTCTCAACATTTCTTTTACAAAAGTAATTATACCACCTACCAAGGAGTCGATCTGCTTCATCTATGTAATACCCAGATTGACGATGTTCATATATCGGTATGTTAAGCCCATGTGTATATGCAATTGTGAATCGTCTAAAAGCTTTGAAGTCAGAAGATGGTTTAACAGATAACTTTAAGAGCACCATAAATGGAAGACTCAACGATTATTTTAGGATGAGTGGAATGTTGTGCAGAGAAATTAATAGAAATATACAGAAATTAAAGTATGTAAAAATATTGCCGAATGAACAAAAATTTCCCTTTTTTGGAATTGGAGAAAATAATGTCTCTTATTGGCAGATATCATTGTAAATCATTCAATAGATATATGTTATTAGTAACGTTAATTGATTAGTAAAGCTATTTTCGATGACCCGTCGAAGTGTTATTTTGTCGACTTTATACGAAGGCAAGAAAAATTATTAATAAAGCTCGAAATTTGAAATGATTTCTGGAACTTATGAAGCTACACTATATATGTTAGACAGGTTAGCGGAATTACTGGCTTACTTATGGCGGTTGCTCTATAGTAATTCAGTAAAGGACGTTCTTCACTGCTGTGTGTTAAAGAAGCTTGTGAATTGCTGGAGGTGAAATAATAAAATACGTCTCATCGTATATGATCGATCCACAGTTTTGGGGATTAGCTGGATTTAGATATAAGTATTTAAAATAATGGCAAACTTTATTGCATTGAAAAGTTGGAATAAATGATCAGACTTTGGGTGCAGTTTATTTAAAAAAATGAATTTTGAAAGCATAAATGAGATCATTCGTATTAACAAAATACAGTGAAGTAGAGAAAAGGAAGAGGTAATATTTAATCTATATTGGACCTTGATCTTAACATGCTTCAATTGTAATTACTACTCATTATACTTATCTCGTGTAAAATAATGTGAAGCATATTGTAACGAGTGCATTGGAAACGTCATGCAAGTAGATATAAGCGATGGAGCAACGCTAAGTTATGCATACGGAATAACATAATGTAGAATGGTTTCTAGCTGCTGCTTTACTTTGTAAACGAGGAATTCCCATGCACTTTTGTTTGGTTATTTAAAAAAAAGAATGAAAGAAGGTTTGAAGTCGGAAACACGTGGTCATATAAAATGTATATGATGCGGAGTAGGGATAGGGGATGGTTATGGGTCGTTGATGTTCTTAGGGAGATGGGAATAATTTGTATGTATGATATGACGACGATCATCAGATGGTTTATAGGGTGGGAGATGGATAAGAAGCCATAAGGAAAGGGTGCGAAGAATAAATGTTCATAATAATTGCACACCAATAAGAAAGACTAGTGGCTTTAGGTATTGCCGAAATGCAAAACCTAGTGACGTCGTCATCAAACAGCCATTTTAATAGCTCTTATTGAAGAGATAGGAAAAATGGAGTAGTTTGTTGGAAGGTTTTTTTTTTTCTCAGTGATTCTTTTTGTCATTCACAATGTGTTCATCATTTTAATCCGGAAAATTGGCAAAGGTTGATGAATTTATGGTTTATTGTAGCACGTAGATTGAAAGTTGGAAAGTAAAAGTTTCCTTTAAGGTTTTAAAATTTTATACTGCATTAAAGAAATTTCTTGGCATGGAATTAGACTTTTATTGATGTCTTTAATACATAAGGTGTTTCGGAAAGTTTTGGCGAAGTTCGAACGTAATTTTCATATTGAAAAATTTTATGTAATAATTCAAATGGTAAGTCTGATCATTATCATTACAAAAAATATGGAGTGGCTGGGGATTTTATTGTCGCTGAAATTTGTTGCATAGATAAATTTCTTTGTCCTGTTTACATGTTGTTGGAGTTGTTATCTTTATTCCATACCTTCTCGGTCATTTTATCTAAAAATGAGTTCAGGCTTAATTCGAGCAATTCCTTGCAAAATTTTTTCCACACTTTTTGCAGCAACCGTCACCCCTTGCTAATGGTAGCTACAGTAATGCGGGGTCGGTTACTATTCAAAAAGGTAGTGTGAAAGGGAAGGCGGCTGGAAGATCGGATTCGCGAGATGTTGTATTTTCACCGGCTGCTGGCCAAAATGGACCACCATCGCAAATGCCATTGCACGTACAAAGTTCGCCACTTGGTACTGCAGTATCTGGCGCTCTCCGAATGGAAATACCTTCATCTAGTTCCGCACTGGGTATTCTATTTCGTTTGGCCTATTTTTATATATTAATTTTATGATTCATCTGAACATTGTTTTTAGCATACCTAACATTTAATGCCACCATTTAGTTTTTGTCTTTTAAGTACAATTTACTATTACGCAGCTTTTCTAGAGAATTCTTAACCTTTTAAAATCCGACATTCCGTTAGATTGGAAAAGCTATTTTTACTGTTGCTGATTGTAATTCGAATACCCATCTCATAATTTTTTGATTTTAGCACCTCAACAAATGCAGCAGCAGGTGCCTAATCAGCAAAGCATGGGTCAAATGCCATCTTCTGGTTAGTTTTATATTTAACTGGGATTTTTATTCAAAATGCAGAATAAGAGGAAGTTCATTTTTTTAATTCGATAATTAATATAAGATTAAATTTTGCGCTTTTTTGTAGCTTATTCGGCTGGTATGTATCCGTCTTATTGGCCGTCTCAGCAGATGCGCTATATACAACCAGGAAATGTGCACCCCCATTACTATCCAGTGCAGAGCCAAGGCCCCATGCCACCATCAGGTAATTTTAACTCGTAATTTTATGCATTGTATCTATCAACTTTAAGTAATGATCCATGACTAAAATCTTATAATTTATATTATGTTTTCAGCCTTCACAGGATACAGTATGCCACAAGGAGCACGTCAAATGATACCAGCAAATTCAGCTAAAATGCAGCAACCATCACAAATAGAAATACCACGTTTGCCGAATGGGCCGATGCCATCTGAATGGCAGTCGAGAATAAATACTCCAAAGTCTCTTTCAGTAAGTGCTAGTAAAAGCTTCTCTGTTATATTCACAAAAGAAATTTCTGTAGATTTATTACGTTTACGTAATATTGTGATGCCTGCACATCTTTTTCTGTCTGTTAACTATTTGCATATCAGCGATATTGTATCATTAATAAATCTCTCTATCAAACACTTTTTATTTTATTTATTATTAAAACTACTAAATTTACATTATCCTATATTTTTTGCAGGAATCAGTACAACAAACTTCTGGACAGTTGTTAACTACGTCTTCTGGAATGACAGCACCAAGTCCAGGCGGTACTTCTTCAGCTGCCGATGAATCACTAGAAGATTCTAAATCTTTACCCGGTGCTTCACCGAATCCATGGCCTCATACACCGTCGCAGATTAGTCAAGGGCATGTAAGCATTATTTTAAAAATCTTGAGAGACTTAATGATTTAACGAACCACAAAGATATTCTTAGTTCTTGTTATATTTTGCTTCATGATTATATTTTTTGCTTGTAGAGGACTCCGGTGCCTGCAAATCGACCAAATACACCTACAGTAAATAAGCGACAAGATCCCACTTCTATTATTGATAGATTAGTGAGTTGATTTTTGCTGTTTTCATATATTTAATTTAGGTTATTAGGATAGATTACCAAGCGAAATCGAGAAACTAAATTACGGAGTGGAATTACAATAACCATAACAAAACTATGTTGGGACGGTTTTTTACGTTGCTTTTAGGGAATTAATTAATGTTATTTCAGGTGGGACCCATAACTCCAATGAACCCACAACACATAATGCCTGAGAGAAGAGCCTTCTTCGAAAAATTGGTCCAGTTCTGTGAACAGCAGGTAGAAATTCATTTGTTCCAGTAAGAAAATTACAAGGGACAAAAGATTTATTGTTATTCATTCCGATCCTGCGGAGTGTTATTGAGCTCTAAATACTGGTACTTTAGTAGATTGTGTCTCTTCTAAAATTATCAGAAAAAACATGCCTTTTCAACTTTTTTAGGAGCAGTCCTTACAATTCTAGTGTTTTCTGTTTTTAGGGCGAACCGATTATGCAGGTTCCACAAGTTTCAAAGCAAACCGTTGATTTACATCGTCTTTATTTAGCTGTAATGAAGCGTGGTGGTTTTGAACAGGTAACTAGCATGGCAACAAGATCTTTAAAACTCATTGATTTCTCGAATTAGTGGATGAAATTTCAAAAAGCTTACTAATTCTTGATTTTTTGTTTCATGTAAACCATTCTTGCAATTATTTTTTCTAGTGATTTGGACTAGATTTTAAAAAACTTTACTTCACCGTGAATTTCTCTCATTGCAATCAATTCTCTCAGTATTTTTCAGGTAACGCGCGATAAGACATGGAAACAAGTTTGTACAGAAGCAAATTCGGAGATGTCGGAATCATCTGCAGCTGGTTACCAGTTAAGGCGACATTACCAGAAATATTTGCTAGGATTGGAATGTCTGGAGACGGGCAAAAATGCTAGCGAAGTGGTTGCATTTGCAGAACGGTTGAAAAAACGCCGAAAGGATAACAAGGATCATAATGCTCAGCAATATCCAGGGCCTGGTAAGCTTAAATCAGTCTTTATTTATAGTAAGCCAATGGCGATGAAGTTGGAAATTATAGCAAAAGGTGTTGAAATTGATAGTAATTGGAACTTCAATGACTGTATAATTTTCCATTTTTTCAGAAAGGTTCGACAAGAACTGTCTCAATTTCCTAACGGTTTATGTAAGTTAGGGACAGTCTTAGAATTTATGACGCTTTATTGATCAACAAGGTTTATTAATCATTAAATCCTAAGTTAGGAAGCCTAAGGGTGTCTTGGTTTCATAATTTTCATCTGTGAAAATTCTGAAGGAAATATATAGTCCACATCCCTGAATTTACTCAAGATTCAAAATTCAAAATTTGCGTTTTATAGGCCTTATCGTAAACAAATGAATCAAATGCCTCAGCATTCATTAGTTTTTTTTCTTTCCATAGTTGTAAAAATTATTTTATAAAAGCATTGATGGTTCTTTAACTTTTGCAGCTTAAGAATTTCAGAATCTGATTCCATTTCTGTGTTAATTATGTAACTATAAATGATGAATATTATTGATACTAAACTTCCATTATTTGTATCTTTCTAACATTGTAGTGGTTAGCCATAAGAGGAAGATGAGACCGGCTGACGGTGACAGGCTTTTCTTTTTTGCCATGAGAGAAAATGAAATAATTTCTCCTTGTTTGGAATTACATTTTTTCGTTTGCTCTCCTCGTTAAAGCAATGAAAGACTTTATTTATCATTTCCTTTGCCTGTCTTTGCACTACTGAAAATAAGCATAAAAGAATTTCAGTGTATTTATTGTTCCATAGAAAAATGATCAGAGACTGAAGATATTGCAAATCATAGATTAGTCATGACTAGCACTTTCTTAACTTTTTCTTTTTCATTCTCCTTTTTCATTTATTTCATCTATTTCTTCTATAGCGTTCCGTATTTGTGACGTCATCGAGATTTCGTTTGTTTTGGCTTGCTGCCATCATTAAACTATTATTCTTCCCACAAAAAATTTATGACGTTTTTTTTTTTTTTTTATGCGAGAGCTTCTTTTTTGACATTAAATAAAAACTTGTATTGAAAGCAAAAATTGGGAATGTTTAATCTTTTTTAGATTTTTTTTTAGCGATGCATAAGATAAGTCTTCAGTTCTAAATGTTTTACCTTTCATGTCTATGACATAGACACTGGCATCTTGTGTCACTTCATGCTATCTTGATCTAAAAATATTTTAAATCACATTCTCATTTACTCATTTCTCTGTGTCATTCTTTACGTCAAATTAATTTTCGTTTCCGTATTTCCTCACAGTCATCCATTTTCTTGCTTATTAGATTTCTCATTAAGTTTTTCAGACTTATTCTTGGTTGTCGCATCCTTTCACGAACTTAGAGTGAAATGCAAAAAACACTTGGGTATTTAATTCTAAACTTTTAATTGCCTTCATCTTACTAGGAAATGGGATTATCTCAAAATGAAGGAAAGTGGAGCATTATGATTTACTATTATATCATTGGTAACGCTTTCCATTCATTTTGACGAAAATCGATTGAAATTTAATCTGTATTATGAAGGACTGGTTGACGCCACTAATATCAAGCATCCACTAATGTCAAGAATTCGAGAATAACATCTTTTCTGACGAATTTTTACTGGGACATTAAGACGGGTTGATATTTGATACGAAAAGAGAGCTGGTAATAATATACAGAGATTTGAATAGTGTTCTACTCATCGCGTGATCATAAGTTGTATGCTACTGTTATTTTACTTGAGTGAATAAATTTTTGATGAAAAACTGTTTTATTCATTCGCTAGATTGAAGCGAAATTATGCTCACTTGAAAGGTAAAGGGAGATAGAAGATCCGTTATTGATATCAATGTCTTGAATGCAGGACTTTCTGTTATCAAATTCTTTGAGGCTTAACCGAGACTTGGATGGCAATAGCATCCGATTTTTTATTTGGAAATTTGTTCTGTTTGACTACATGGCTTTTGTGGATTTTGGAAAGGAATATTTGTACTATCTGAGCTATAATAGCAAAAAGTTGAATGAGTAAAAGAAGAAAGCCGCGTTTACTGCTAATCTTATGTAATATTTTATGAGAGTCATCTAAGCTATAATTTTGACTGTATAATAGAATTTTATTTGATCATTATTTTATAAAAAATTTTCATTAATCTATTATAACGAAGGGATAAGGAAGTTGTGATCTCAGTAAATCTATTTGTAATTTGCTGGACTTTGTTTAAACTATTGAATAGGTTTTTCTGGCTTGATGATTACTCTTCCATTTCCTTGAATTGCAGATAAAAATTATGTGAATAAATCCAACTTGCAGTTAGTAAATATAATAAACATTTACTTTTCTAGTTCATGTTTTCCTGTATTTCAGTACAAAGAGGATTGTTCCTATGACTCAAAATTTAGAACTCCAGAAATTCTGTTGTATAAAATCTAGTACATGATATAGTATTTAGGAGAATGAGATGGATAACAAAATGTTAGAATAGGTATTATTGAACTGATGCAAAAATAATTAGAATAAAACTTTCCTATATTTATAACTTCAGTATATATCCACTATGCCCAAAAAATTTTTCTTTTTTACAAGTGATATATTATTTACTATTCATTTCATATCAAAACCTCGTCAAAGGAAACTGAGTTAAGGTGATTTTTTTTTTTGATCATAAAACGACATGGTATAACAGTATCAACCAATATCTGAAATCTATTATTATTTGCTAGCATAAAGTGGAGTCTTTCGAGTTTCGGCAACGGTCTTCTACATGTGTTAGAAGATCGTTGCCGAAACTCGGATAAAGATTAGTTCCTTCAAGAAAAAACTATTATTCTTATGGTTCTTATTTTAACTACTATGATTATTGATTATATACCTAGTTAAAATAAAGTTTACTGGAACCCACGTCTTTAGAATATAAGAACTTTCATGAAGAGGAAGCGTAGAAACGAATGACATTTATGAAATCTTAAGGAAAGTGAATAAATGCCTTCATTTATTCGGAACGAGAAATGCATTTTTTGCTTGATAATCTCCAAAAAATTCCTTACATTTTGAGATGAAATGTTGATTCACTTCCTAACCAATCATCATCATTTTCCTTTATTAATTTTTTTTGATTCCTGAACTGTTTTACTTCTACGCAGTTTCTGCAGAGAAACTGTACTTGAAATGTTTCGGATGCTCATTAATTTCATAAGGAGTTTAAAAATATATGGATCGTTTTTTACATATTCATTTGATCGATATAGATGTCTGAAACACTGTGAAGGAGATACTGAAAACTGCACGGGAAAACTCAAGGTGGAATTACTTGTTGAAGATCGGAAGGTAAATAAATTGTGTTCACTAGGACAATTGTTTTCACGTCGCATATATGTCTGAGTAATTTATTGATAATGTTGAATGAAATATGCGTTTAAGATATTTGATGATTTTATGAAGGGAATGGATGTCAGTAATTTGCGGTCTAATAAGATTGAGCCGCATCATGCAAAATATCAATGTATTTAACCTATCACTACAATTAAACGACTGATTAGGTCAAGCAAGTGAGTGGAACTAATGAAGAAAAAAGCAGCAAAGTTGGCAATAGCAATATGGGGAGGAAATAGGAGAACGGATTGATTTTGTTTCTCATCTAGCTTAATGAGCTAGTAAAGTTAGAGTTTAAAATACTTTTTCTGCTCATGAATCTCGGGTTGGTTAATTTGTTTGTTCCAGCTAATAATGCGAGAACACTTCGGCTTTAAAGCAACGACCGATCGGAAGGTATAGCGAGCACTATTTATGGAATGGAACAGTTTGAAAAGAAATAGCAACATCAGCTGCTGGGAGCACAAATGTACAGGCTAATCTGAACAGCTGAAGTCGTTTTATCTGTTGAAGTAGTTGAGCCAATGGGATTTTATTTTCGCTTCTGATATTTTTCTTTATTTTAGTAACGGTTTCCGATCGAAAGAAAAATTAATCCTTCAAAATTTCTGTTATTATTGAAGCTGTTTTAAAATATCTACATAGATTGTTTTTACGTGACCACTGTATTTTTTGACGTTCGCAGAACTGGATAATTGTTCTGATTGCCATCATCATCGTCGTCAAAGATAAAAGTCATCTTTTACCTAATAGGATATAGTATATGAATATATTCATATTCACTTTATTGTTATTTATCCATTATGACCTAAATAATTTAGCTGTTGTCTCTACTATATAAAAAAGTTGATTCGGTTTCCACTGATAATGGTATGGCAAAATTACGTAATTTTTATTAATCTTTGCGACTATCTTAATTTCGGTAGTGGAAGGAAGCTTCATTTGAGTTTTATAAAATCACTTCGTTTTATACATCAAGTATATCTTTCTTGCATGTTTTTGCATCAGTTTTAACATCTAAAACAGATTTTTGTTTTTCCTCCATTAGGCATATCTGTCTTCGATATCCTTTATTGTACTAAGTCCTTCAGTTTCCGTTGTTTCGTGTGGAATGTTTCAGCAACAATCTACGCTTTAATTAGAATGTTGCCGATAACAGCAACATTGTGCAAAATCTTTGTAGTAGCTGCGGTATTCAGCATCTGTACTGTACTTCAAGCTTGACATTTACAGTGGTGTCATTGATATTAATGCATTCGCATTATGTATTGCATATCAGTAACGACAATAGGATTTCATCTGTTTAGAATTATTAAGTGCAGTTAAATTCTGAAAGTTTTCAAATATTTTAGGGAAAGAAGCAATCTCAAAAGGTATAATTATCGGTGGTAAGTTCTGTTCAATTGTTTGTAATGGAGCTATTAAGTGTTAAAGGAAGACAAATCATAAAATTTTGTCTCTGAAATCGATTCATTTAATGCGTCAAATAGTTTTCGAGAAACAAAACATCTGATTTGGATTATGTAGCTTTTTTTTGCAGCATCTTTTTTTTCTGCAGTATCGCATGTAGGTCGTTTGAGCAGACACAGTTTAGTCCAAGGCTATTTGTGTTTTTAAGATTTCGAAATTGTTATCCTCAAACATTTGATATATCTTAAGCTTATTTAATTTATGAATGGTATTGATAATTTGGTTTGAATTAACTACATCTACTTCAGCTATTAGATTTGTATTTCATCAGAACTAGCTGTGACAGAAAACAGTGGATATTTCGTGATATCTTTTGAAAGAGATTTATTATTCGTCTTTTATCCTGTTTAAATCATTATTCGTTTGACTGCTGATCATAACATAACTTTTGCAGCAACCACAATATATTCATCGAGATTTAAAAATTGGTAGATAATCGTTGAAGTAGTAGAATGCTATTAGATTGCATTATTTACTTTTCAACTTGTGTGTTTATGCATAATGAGTGATGTGGAATCTAGCTTTTCATTATTGTTTTTTAACTTCTGGATGTCAAGCATTTATAGTGTTTTTTTTTTTTCTCTCTCTATTATCGGACTGCATTAGTCGATTTCTGCCTTCTTTGATAAGTTTTTCTTGTTTATGTTTGCAAATTGACTTCATCATCATTTCGCTTAACCATGCAGCATTTGTAATAGCATATCTTTATCGGTATGCCATTTCTGTTCCTGAATTAGGTCATCGCTTGTTCTCCTGTGGCAATTCTAGTAATATGTTGGGATCTTTACGGCATCAGTATTTGCATGTCTCAGTACTTTACATGAGTTATAACGAAATTTCTAATATAATAAGGGGAGCAACATATCAATTGAATTGACTTTTTAATTCCCTCTAGGTTATAGTGAAAAATTTTATATCCTGCTTCATGTTAGAAATCGTTGTTTTTTTTTTTTTGAAAAAAATAGAATATTTTATATCTCAAAAGTAATTGAGAAAAACGGATTTGTAGCAACACATGTCGCAGTTAGTAGTGAAAATAACACTTGCAATATGAGGTCCGATATCAGGTTTGTGCTTTCCACTCAATTTTCGTTTCGTTTTGCTTAGTGTTGTATTGAAATCCAAAAGAAGTCAAATTTAGGCCAACCAGGTCCAGCAGGATATGGTCATTTGGGAGATCCGAATGCAGCTTATTTTTATGGCAATGTGGATCCGAGCATGCAAGGACGACTGCAAGCTCCGATTGCCTGGCAACCGCAAGGTTATCCATCTGGTCCTGCTGTCACTGGTCCTCCAAATGCACCTTTATATCATCCTGGTATGCGACCTAGTGCTCCAATGCGATCGCATTTGCCACCCCAAATGATGCAGGTGAAGTTTGGTTTTTTATTTTCCCCTACATATCAGATTCAACAGTGTGAAAAGATACCGTAATGTAAGACCAGGATTGTTGGTGAGAATTTATCGACTATAGTAGCGTTTTATAAGCGTCAGTTCTGTATGGAATAAACAGCATAATTGTTATTTCAGCAAAGTCCAGTAATAGATGAGCAACAGAGGTATGAAGAACAGCAACGGCAGCATTATTTTCATCAACAACAAGGAGTATATACTGTCCAGCAACAGTTACCGCGTACAGCGACTCCTTCATCTACTTTACAAGTCGGGATTTTTATCAAGAATTTTCATTAGTCTTGAAGAGCAAACAGTTCTTGTTAATTATTCTTGATAATATTAGGTAATCTAACAATGTGAAAACTGATTCTTGTGGGATCAGTTAATTATATTTGTTTTTTTTAATAATTGGAGAAAGACATTTTTCACAGCTAGATTTAATAGAAGTTCTTTATGTTCATATGTCATCAGAACCAATTATCTTAACATATATTTATCTTATATCCAGGCTGACAATCAGCAGGGCCAGGGTTCACATAGTCGAGCACCTAGTACAGGTCCACCATTAGTTACGACTCCAGATAGTAATAGCAGACATTCAGCTGAAGAGAGTACATCTTTGCGGCCACCAAGTCATCCACAGCAGGTACCAAATGCAACAACTTCCTGTAACATCCCTCCATCCATACCCATGCAGCAGCAACCTTCTGGTTAGTTATTTATATGAAATTTTGGTTTCTTAATTTTTACGAATCGTTAATATTTTAGATTATCTTACAAAAACTTGTTTGCATTGGTTATAGTCGTCAATCGATTATGTTTTTCCAATTATTAAAATATATCTTATTTTAGATTTTCAAATATACTAAATTTTTTGCAGTGCCGTATTATGGGCAACCTCACACACCTCAAATGTATGGTGCAGCAGGTCTGCGTTCGGGAACTGGCCCTCCCGGAACATTGTCCATGAAAACTGGTAGTTATCACCAAACTTATCCACAGTCTCAGCCCGGATATTCCACTCATAATTACCAAGAAGGTTATCAAACAATGCATCCTGCTGTAGCAACTCAAATGTACCAGCAGCAGGTCTTTTTTGTACTCATTTTAAGTCGCTCGAATAACTAATACATGTTAGTTGAATAAATCAGTCTGGACTTTACTACAGATGTGGAACTCGCAACAAATGCAAAGGTATTCTGGACCGCATGCAAATGTACCAACTTCATCTTCAATGGGGAACACTCAAATGAATGTTGCAATGGTGCCACGGGTTTCCGGAACTCTACCTCCTGAAATGCAGCAGCATTATGCTGCAAGGCGGTCGCCCTTTTGCTTGCAGACACCTGGACCAACTATAGCTACAACTGTTCCAGGAACTGCTGCTCGATTAAGGGTTTGTAATATCATATTGTTTTAAGTAATTTTCGTCACCATATAACTGCATTAATAAGGTTTTTTTTTTTTTTTTTATGAAAAATCAGAAGAGTGGGTAACTCTCTTTAAAAAAAGAGAAGAACATATATGTATATCCCCATTTCAAAATTCTATACTACCTGTCATTAAATGATTTTATCACCCAAATCGATAAAAAAATTGTAGTATTCGGCTCCACCGTCTAATTCGATAGCCCATCAACAGTTGCAGTCTCAGTACCCATCGAATTCCATGATGCAGGTACTGTTCTTTTTATTTTGCAAAATCTTTCAAAATATGCAAATTTTCACTATAAATGTTAAATTACGCTTTCGATGAATCATTCATCTTGTAAATATATTGGCGAAGAGAAGTGAAGTGTTAACGCTTTAGGTATTCATACGTTGCGTTTTTCTTTTTACATTATTTTGAAAAGTAATTTGTATTATTTTTGTTGTTTACGCGTATCATCAAAAGATGTTATTTCTTTATATTGCAGGGCGGTCGTGTAGTTGTGTGCCGCATCGAATCCTTTTCCGCATATAGGACCATCGACATCAACAGGTTTCACAGGAGTACATGGCGTAACTGGATCGTTGGGACAATCAACGTCAAGTTTAAATGTTCTTCCTAGTGGCATGCATACGAATGCTTCAGGTGCGGGTGCGGGTGCAGCTATGGCTACAATAATGCATCCTCCGTTTTCCCAGTTCACTCAACCTCAATCTATGCAGTTTCCAGCAGGCAGTGTTGAAGCAACAACAATTAGTCAACGAAGAAGGCGGAAATTGGTGATGAAAGATTTGATGCGAGTAAGCCAAAAGCGTTTAATATACATTATTACGATAAATGGGAACTGGACAACTGTATAATATCTTGTTTTGCAGGTAAATACAAAACGTATAATGATGGCTTTACGCAGCGGCTTAGAAA
The DNA here is from genome assembly GCA_008729115.1 of Dirofilaria repens. NCBI lineage: Eukaryota > Metazoa > Nematoda > Chromadorea > Rhabditida > Onchocercidae > Dirofilaria > Dirofilaria repens. Next base: position 1,351,696 of record SNRZ01000010.1, read on the forward strand.
CAGAAACAACATGGGCGCTGAATGCATTGAATGTTATGTTGTACGATGATTACGCTCCACCAACAGTATTGAATCATACTCCTGGACTTTTAAATGTGCTCGTTGAGCATTTCAGGGCATATTTGTCTCTTCTTTACCCGAAAGTATTCGAGGTTTTTATTTCACTCTCGGAAATATATTGTGAAAAAAAAGTAGACTCATGTAACTTTAACTTTTTTTTAAAAAATTTTCGTATTAACGAGTAAGATTTTGAATAGTTTAATGTATTCAGGAATCTGTTTGCCACTTTATCTACTCTGAAATATTAGATTATCTTATATATGTTTTTTATAAAGTTTAATATATGTCTTATATAATAATGTATTTTTTAGGTAGGCGCAGAATCGAAAGCACGAACAGCGGATGATGAATGCAATGAATTTTCGCTGCAGCCTTCAAAACAGGAACGTACAACAGCGTCTTCATTGGTTACATCACGGAGCTTAAAAAATGAACCGACAAATTTTACAAAAATATCACGTACAGGTCAGTTTTGTAGACGATCGACAATGACGAAATTAAAGTAAATTCTATGCAATAAATTTTTACATTAAAAAAAATCTCTAAAACTGAAACAAAAAACGCAATATTGGAAAAAGGTTAGGGCAGGAATTTTCGCGATTAACTGAGATGATGCAAACGATCTACTGACTTTCGTTACTAGTTCATAGTTTTACGAAATCTGTTTAGGTCGAACGGTGCATATTGAAAAGAAAGAACTACCTGAATGTTTGAAACGTGCAAGGCCAGTTGGATGGTCATGTGACATTTTAGATGGTATGTGCTTGTTTCAGTTATTAATAGGATTGCTTATTAAGTCCTTACAAATTTCATGGCGAGGTAATTTATTAAGGAATTTATGATAGATGCTAGAGAAAGGAGTATTTTAGAAAATGTTGTAGCCATCACTTTCCAAAAAATCATTATCTTTACGAATTTTGAAAATTCTTAGTGTCATTCTTTTGCATTTCTAGAGACTCTTTCATTAGTTTATCACGAATCGCGAATGTCAAGTGGATTAGGAGGTGAGACATCTTCATATCTAGCAGCTCGACTGGTCGCTGATATTGAATTCGAGAAACAGCTCAAGAAACCGAGATTTTTTATGAAAGAAGTAAATGGAATGTCAAAGATGATTGAAGCTAACATCGATGAAGTGGCATATTATAGCAAAATTGATAAAGTAAATGAGTAATGTTCAATATTTTTGGTCAGAACATTTCTTCACGACTATTCTCACCATATTTTTATGAAGTGTTCATCACCTCTCATCCCGCTATGATTTTGTGAGGGGGAAGGGAGAGGGTTTGGACTTTTGCACAGATTTGTTTTTCGCTCACTTTCATATTTCGTACCTATTATTGTGTTTGCAGTCAATGCGAATCTTTCCGTCTAATATAGAAAAATCTGGTAATGAGGATGATTACAAAAAAGTAGTGGAGCTGAAGACTATACGACCAACGGCACTTTGCGTTCGTGATGAGTCGCAGTTGCAACTTGTATGTCATAATCAATGGAGAAATTTTATTTAATATTTTTTTTTATGCGTATATCTTCAACTAGAACTGAATGTATTTGATTGAAAGACATTATCCTTCATTGATTTAAGTGAGATTTCACTGAAAGTGTATGCAGCCATGAATGTATGTTGCGAGATATGTAGATAATTATATATGTATATATTTAAAACTTTTTCTCCCTTTATTTAATAGATTTTTAAAGCATCGAAATATTTGCTTGTAGGTAAGGCGTTGTTTGGCAGTTTCGAATGTTTTGCGTGGCTTGTCTTTTCTGCCTGGTAATGAAGGGCCAATGGCTAAACATATTGGACTTTTGTATATTATTGGAAGATTGTTACGGCTTTACACGGATGAAAGGACGTTGAAACTGCCGGATCACTTGTGAAGCAGTTGTCAAAGAATGTGAGTTTTTTATTCGGATGAATCGATAAATTACTTATCTTTTTATGTTTATTTTACTAATTTGTTATGGTTTCACTTGTGGTATATGAATATATTATCCGTTTTTCTTAATAAAAAATATTGGAAACCAAGAGTTTACTTTTCCCAATGAAATATGGATTTCAGGACGAAATCCAGCAGTTTTAGCTGTTGGTACACTTTCGGAAGCGAACCGTCGTTTGATGGAGCCTGGAGATTTACTGGAATCAGATGATGATAATGCTTTGTTGCTTTTTGAAACAGCTTGTCAGTTGCGAGAGGATGCATTTGTTATTCTAGTACATATCAGCGTTCAGGTGTGTGTGTTTTAAACAACTGATGATTTTTTTTTTTTTGATTTGATATTTAAAAATTATGCTTTTTAATTTGTATTTTTCAATACAGAATTTTCTAGCTGGATTTGGTTGAGTTTGAATCAGATGTTGCATGGCCATTATTTGATGCGCTTATCCATTGGTGTGTAAGTAAATCTGCAGAAGCAAAAGATCCGTTAATTTCAGCTGGTGTATCACCTAGGTGCTCTTTTTTTTCACAAGTTTTTTAGTACAAAAATCATTTTGTACGTAACCAATTCAATATGACATGTATCGAAAATTCCTGCTCACGTAAATTTTGTTTGATTAGCGCTATTGGTTGATTAAATCTGATTTAGCATGTCGTGATTGCATTCATTGATTTCTTTACAGCTAGAACATTGATTTGTTTGCAGAAAAATATATTTTTATTTTAAGGAATTATGCTTTGGAAGCTTTGTGCAAGCTGTCAGTAATTGAACACAATGTTGACCTTCTTCTCTCCACGGGTCCGTGGTCGCGTTTGGAAAGCTTTATCAAAATGTTGGTCGGATTGCTTGCGTTAAATGAAGAAATACCAAGCAGGTTAGTGTGTGTGGACTTGCTTATTCTTAAGTGTCATTTAACATGGGAAAATACTGGTTGTTAAAATGATGACAACTAAATACCGGATACATTATGAACTCTGGGAATGTGCTCATTGAAATTATAAATCTAGGAAAGAATAGGGGACATTTTAAAAATGAATGGGTTATTATGTGGTAACTTTTTTGTGTTGTTTTTTATATTGTATTTTTTTCACTAAGTTTTGCTTTTTCAGGGAATTTGCCATTGTTATACTTTGTGCTTTGTGCACTATTTCCGAACCAACATGCTACGTTGTTGCAGCCGAATCGCCAGCCGTACATTATTTGGTAGCATTTCTTGAAATGGGTGATGCAAACATGCATCAGGTTTGGAATTGTCTTAAAAACTGGTATTTAGTGTGAATATTATTAGTCGGAAAATTTCTATTACGGAAATATAAGATTATTTCTGTTGGGAATGCAGAAAGAGTGGGGAGTCAACATTTTTCCCTTTTTATAGAATTTGATATTCTGTAGATCTAGTTGTTCCTAAAATTGTTTAAAATTCAAAATGAAATTTCAGATAGCTCAACAACATGGGATCCAGGCACTTCGAGATAATCCGGAAATGATGGGTACATCAGTTCCAATGTTAAGAAGAGCAGCATCTATACTTCAGCAGCTCTGTAAAGTGCCAGCTTGCAGACAACATCTCATTCGGCATCAACAAAGATTACTTCAGTTCACAATGTCACATCTGGCATGTTCATTGTTCGATTATATTCATTTACTTGTCGTTTTTTTTTCTCTACTTTGTTTTAAACCATTAAATCTGTGCAAGATGACTTTATTGTGGAGATCGTATTTAGATTATTGATTTGGTACCATTTTTCATGAATTTTCGGAAGCTTAGATTCTTGCTTTAGATGGATTCGCGAGTGGGACAAACTATTACGAATGTGCTGTACGCAATGCAGTATTTTTCGGATAAAGATAGAAAAAACATTGAAAAGGGCGGAAAAAAAGATGACGAAGGTTGCCAACGAAAAGAGAATATAAGACGTGAAAATGATGACGTGAAATCTTTGAAAAATGAATTAGAGTCAAAAGATTTCTCTGCAAGTAACTCCACGAAATGTCCTGCGGAACACAATGGTATTCCAAGAGGTAATATTTTCTGTTGGTGTTGTTCTTTTTTTCAATTTCCTTATGCGGATTTTCTGAATAAAATCAGAATATGGTATGTTTTTTTGGATTCCTTAATAATTTTGATCAGATATGATTTTTTTATGGAATATAATTTCTCTTTAGTAATAATAGTTACTTCAATCATTTCATTTAATCTGTTCGCTCATTAGATTGTTAGTAGTTCGAATACGAGACAAATAGGCATTATTCATCAGTGGATATTCAACCTTATTTTCTGCATACGTTGATGTGTGTAAGTCCTTGATACCCTAACTCGGTAATTTGTTCGTTTTTTAGCGTTAGTGGAAAACGCGGATGCTTATGGAGATTACTTGAGGCAAACAAAGGACGATACATCGCTACATGCAACAAAAAAGCAGAAATTGGAAAATGGTCTGTTGAATTACTTACCAAGCACTAAGGGTAATATTACCAGTCCTTCAGCTCCAAATTCTCTGAAATCTTTGGTGAATGGTGATGTGAAAGCTGCTGTAACATCTCTTCAAGCCGTTTCCAGAAGTACGCCAGCGACACCAGCCGGTTCGGTACAAGCGGTTGCGTAAGTATCCTCCAGACTTCGTAGATTTCTCCTGTCCTTAATCCTACCGAAAGATGGCTTTCTGAGACAACAGTGACGTCGTTCCATCGTTTCTAGAAGCAGGAAAATGGGCTCAAGAAAGTATTCATTATTGTTTTAACGGGTACTGCTTTTTATTGCTTTTGAATTCTGTTAGGCGTTCCTTGTGTTCAGTTTATTATTTGTTTATCTGACTCTCTAATTCGATTAGAGCAAATAAGTGAATTTGCCAGTTTTCGCTGTCAGTTTATAGCTTATACTGCGGCAGATTTGTAGACTTTTAATCAAATTATAGCATCATGTTTTAGATTGTTCTCTCGGCTCATGCCATTTGCATTCTTTATTGGGAATCACAAATACTCTTTCTTTTTTAGTCGTATCCGTCTTCGGTTTCCCTCCAGGTTTGCTCGTAAATTTTTTTCATAACATTTATCGAAGATTATTAAAAAATATCTCTGAATGATTATTTCCAAATGTAGCTTGTTGTTTGTGTTTACTGGTACGTCCGTTTCATTGTCTTTTATTGGTCGAATCAATAAATTCGACGAAGTATGCGGTGTTTTTTATCTTCAACTTTTCGTGGTAATGATGAATTTATATGTGTATATCAGCACCATTCGATGATTTCATATCCTATTCCTGTACTCGTTGATGTTTAATATTCAATCCATTGTTCTTGGTTATTAATTACTCTTTCCGGAAGGGCACAACTTATTGTTTTTCTTTGTTTATTCTTGTGCTTAAAATATGCCTTTTTTCCACTCACATGCACATACTTTCATGTTTTTTCCAAAAAAATATTTTTTTAAAGAATTTTTTTTCAAGAGGACAATGGCAGTTCCCTTTTTTCTTTGGCTTTGTTGCTTGTGTGTTATATGATGCCTGACTAGCAGTATGAAATTCCATTTTAAGTATTTTAAATTCCGGAAATAATTTTTTCGTCAATTTGTTTTGGAAAAATCGAAGCAAACTTCGATTTTCCGAAGTATTTCTAAACTTGGCCTGTGCCGCATAGTTCTACTTTTTCATGAATCGTCCATACAATTCTGGTTCAGTCAAGTGATGTTTCTTTAGATTGTTCTCATAATTCTTACTACCGTGGAATACTGCTACTATTATTCTTTAATAATATGTTCTTTGATGTTTTCTTTTCATGTTGATTGAGCTGTTTTTGAAATGATTTGTATTATTGTTATTACGTCGTTTTATTTATTTATTTTCAGCTGTTTTGACATGAGTTTTGATATAAAAGTACCATATAATATTATTTTATACGATCAGTTTTTTATTAAGAAGGAAGCAAGTTTTCTGTTCTGCCTATCAGTTTGCCGCGTCAAATGGAAATCTAGTTCCCCAATTAAGTTGTAGAAAGCTATGCTATTGTTACTACCTTTGCGAATGTTTGGTGTAATCCAGGGAATCTGGATTTTCGTTCATGTTTCCTAGATTTGTAGATGAGAATACTGAACGAATAATTGGAAAAGAAACTCTGTTCTCGCAAAGATTTCTTTTTGCAAATCGGGTTGTTCTTTTTCTCAGAATATTAGTGAGAACTGTAGTGCTTAACATTGAAGATTAGACTGTGGTAGTCATTTGGTGTACTAATGAGCTGTTTTACGTATTCGAAAGTTTTAAATTATGGAATTAGGTAGTATACTGAGCAACAGATTTATTTCTCATTAAACATTTGTCCTGAAAATTGAATTAAAAATAGGTGTTAGCATAAGATAGGTAATGAATGTCCCCATTTCGTTTGAGATATGAAGGCTCTTGATCGCCATGTCGTGGCTCTGTTCCTAGTCAAATCTCATCTCATCGACGCTGTTTTAGAAATAATTCATATTGGATGCCGCAAATAAAATGAAATTTAAAAAAAATTGAAACTTTCCAAATGCTCAAGAAAAAGTGGTCCGGATTATTCTGATAAATAAAGATGCTTGTTGTCGAAAAATTGCTGAAGGAGAAAAACGAAGATGCATTTTTTGGCGTAACATTATTGCAAACATAATTTTAGTTTTCTTTTCTGTTAGGTCCAGATAGTTATTCCAGGTGGGTTGTGCGCTTTTTTCGGAATTCAAAGTTTCGATTGGAATAATTATACTTGCTATTCAAACGAAATAATGCTGCAAAGAAGAGAAACTTCACTTTATTTCTTGTTCACTTTCAAATGATGAATTTGAAATTCATAGGTATGGTGAAATTTCCCTTGGACAATTTGGTCAAACTACTACATATTTTCGCAGTAAAAAGATCAAAATCCACTAGTGAGATGAATGACTGAAATCCAAACAACTTCATAAATGTTTGTAGTACGTTATGTATCATCCACAAAATCCGTATTGATGCCAGTTAATGGTTGGGTAAAATAAATGGATAGAAAAAGCATTCGAGAAGACGAACATATGGAGGACTGAAGTAAATAATGTAAATGGGAATATAAAAGTTATAAAGTTGAAGAAGTAACAAACATTCCTAGAAATAAGGAGTACAACGTTGCGAATAAATAGCAGAAAAAGAAAAAGGCAGACAACGAAATGCGTGCAGATGATTTTGCATTGATATAAAGCCTTATATAAGGCTTACCCATTTATATGGGGGGATTTCCTTTAATTCAACAAGCAAGTAACAAGGGTTGAATAGAGAGAAATCCAGAGAAACAGCCTTAACATTGCGGAGCAAGAAGTTGCCGAATTAGTATATGTAACGAAACAAAAAGATTAGAATGCCATTAAACATTAATTAATACAATAAACTATAAAGGTAGCATTACTGCAATCAAGCAGACAAAGGAACTCGCCAATAGAACCATAGATAGCAGTAAAATAAGATAATTACATGAATGAAGAGCAAAATCAATCAAAATTAGCAAAAAGATAAAGAAAGGAAATATAAATAACAGTCAGGGAAAGTCATAAGCAATAAACTGGAAAATTGGTCAATAAACCATACGGCTAGGAAGGGAAATTGCCGAAATGATGACTGGATAAAACGATAGACAAAATCAAGAACGAAATGAGTAGGGAGGATTATCGGAATTCGTGATCGATCTTTTTCTTTTTATGTAATCAATGAGGAATTTTATATTTGATCCACTTTACAGTACATTTGATGCCTTATCTGGATGTTAATAGCACGAAGCAAAGGAGGACACGGTTTGAAATAATATGAGGTAAAAGTTACCGGTGCGTTAATCTATTCTTTTTTGGTGCTGTCCATATTTCGTGGTCAATTCGTTTTCATAACACAGAGAAATGAAGTACAGTGTCTATAAAACTATTGAAAAAGAAACAAAACGATAACATGAAAGATTGCCATCTTGCTTGGATGATAATGATTAAAGGCGTAGCAATAACCATATCATAAGATTTGCGTTAGTGATGTAGATGTATAATTGATTTCAAAAAAAATAACTGCGGTAAAATCAGGGTAGTAAATGTGATTCTGGCCGACATTCTCTTTATGCGGTGCATAAAATGAGGGATTACATTGGTAGACATTCAAATTTACACGGCTTCTGAATTACTAGAGTCAAACGATCCTGAAATAGTTTTGAAATGGATGTACTCTTATCAACGCGAGGAAACGAAAGTAAATTTAATTCATGCAAGATCATATTTTTCAGTTACACACGCATTTGGTGAATTTGGAAATTACTTTTTCATCGCTTAATCTATTAGCATTCCATAAATCCTTTATTATTACGATAAGCTGTTTCAATCATTTGCCGCTAACAACACTCCTTCAGGAGCCTTAATCCAACTGGAATCCAACTGGAATCCAATTTTCTGGCCTATTCATCTGTCCTATGCATATTCAATTCCTATTAAAAAATTCCAAATTATTTCACACATTTTGCTGCTAAAAGTTAATTCCATCCCTGTTCTTTTTCGCTACTCACTTCATTAACAAAAAAAGAGGAGAAAATAACAAAGCATACATAAATTTTCCCCAAAAGAACAAACGAACTTCATTTTTTCTCCTGAATCATGCTCAACTGAAATAAATGTGTTTCAGCTGATTTTAGCTCCAGCTGTAAATACATATATTCCGCTACTGAGCATAGATCACATCTCACATTTTATCCTACATTCAGTGGTACTTTTTATAGATAGCTCAATTAGTCGATACCAGCAGTATAAAACAAGAGAGTGAAAGAGAATCTCATCAGCATGAGAATGATTACTATTTATCTCATACACTATTACAGAAAACATCCAGCAAGCATTATCTCCAAAATATTTCTTCTATGAACTCCTATTCGTCGCTGTCAATGTTTTCATGTCGAGCTTGGTTTGAAGCGATCATTGTCACGCACTCCTCATCAGTGACCTCCATTGTCCAGTAATATGGGAGTAAGTTATTTGTGTTTGGTTGATCCGTGGATTTCAAATCTTAAGATTAAGGAGATGAGCATATGAAGTTGAAGAATGTTTGACAAAGCAACAGAAAGATGAAGAGTGAGGTAAAAAAGTAAAGAACGGAATCGAGATCTGTTATGATAATTCCAATTTTTGTAGTACGTGCCTCTTTTGCGATTAACACTTACTGGAAATTAGGCAGTGCAGGCATCATAGGCAGAAGGTAATATTGCGGCATAGTGAATGCGCTATAGTCGTGAACTTGGAGCAGCAGGAACGAAAATAGGGTTGGAGGAGTCTCAACCACTGATGAGCGAATCGGTTGCCAGTACCAGCAGGGACGACATCTTTCTGTTGCCTCTAGCAAGTACCTCGCAGTCCTCCACAGCGAATCGTTTCGCAAGATTTTTCAACACCATCATGTTCAGGTTTGTTATCTTATAGCAACACACTTTGAGGAATGTATGTACAAACATTTGATTTCCAGTTAATGTCATATTAAGATTAGTAATTATCCTAGAGTTCACTGCTTTATTTTCGGATCCCATGTCTTAAGTACTGCTAAAAAAGGAATTAAAACAAATCGTAGAAACATTGAGCAATGCTACCCACCGCTTTATAGAACAAAAAATTTCACCGGCAAAATTTCCATCCTAACAAATAATATTCGACCGGAAGATTCATATGGTTTTAGATGCTGCTGGAATTTCCTCCGTCGTCGACGCACATTGCATTCTCGAACAATAAGAGTTGGTCATGGACCGGTACTGGGTTCGGCACATTCATTTCCTCCCAATACAGTGTGTAATCAGAAGTACAACATTTTCACCTTCGTTCCTTTGGTTAGATATCTGTAATACTATAGTATATGAAATGGAATGTAATTTTTTAAAATTGCTATTTTTATAAATAGCTTTTTAGGTTCTTTTCCAACAATTCAAGTTCTTCCTGAATTTCTACTTTTTGCTGATGGCCTGTAGTCAGTTTATTCCAGAAATTCAGATTGGAGCACCGATTACATATTGGGGACCATTGGTAAGCGTTTTTTATTCATTTAATAATATCAAGGAGTAATCGTCCAAATTATAGGGTTTCGTGCTAACAGTAACATTAATTCGAGAAGCTATGGATGATTTTGTTCGCTTCTTGAGAGATCGAGAATTAAATAGCGAAAAGTATGAAAAACTAACACCGCAAGGTATCGACTACATATCGAGCTCGTAAGTTGTTTTTTTTTTTTGATTAAAATAGTTCATCAATTTTTTTCGAATCTGGTTGATTTACTGGAGACACTTTAAAGTCTTTGTAGCAGAAATCTACTTCGCGTTGCAGGAATATCAAAGTCGGTGATTGATTATCATACAGAAAGATAAGCGTGTACCTGCAGATGTAGTGTTTCTGAAAACTACTGAGAAATCGGGTGCCTCATTTATTAGAACTGATCAGTTAGATGGTGAAACTGACTGGAAATTACGGATTGCTGTTCCTATTACTCAAAATCTTGTTTTGGATCAGGTATATCTTTTTATATTTCATGCTCTCGTTTTGTTTAATGTAAACTTTTACCTCATTTCAGGACATATTCGACCTTAATCTAGAAATTTATGCCGAAAAACCGCAAAAGGATATTCACGACTTCGTGGGTACTTTTAAGGTGTGATTGTTTTTTTTTAATTCATTAAGATTTTCAGTTGAATTCTCCATATTTATGTAATAAAATACAACTTGTTGTAGATGATGTTTTTGCTTACATTTTGATATATTTTCGAATTTTTAGTGAATTCAGAGACTCGACACAAGACGGATCTTTAAATGTCGAAAATGTTCTTTGGGCTAATACAGTGCTTGCTAGTGGCCGTGTAGTCGGTGTTGTTGTGTACACCGGTCGCGAAACTAGATCTGTGATGAATACCACATTGCCAGAAAGTAAAGTTGGGTTACTCGATATAGAGGTCAAAATCTGTTATACTTTATCGATTTGTTTTATGTATAAATTAAATCGAAGAATTTTGTCTCTGAAACCTTGTAATTAAGTACGAAATATGCTGCGGTTGTTTCCTGATTTAAATTAGTGTCATTTTCCAATTTTAGGTCAATAACTTAACCAAGATATTATTTTTATTTGTGGTTGTGCTAGCTTCTGTTATGGTCGCCATGAAAGGATTGGATAAGAATTGGTAATCTATTTTCTCTTGATAAAATTTATAATGTGTTACTATTGTGGAGTGGTGAAATGTGTTGCAGGTATCGATATTTAATGAGATTCGTTTTACTGTTCTCGTATATAATTCCGATATCACTGCGTGTCAACTTAGATATGGCTAAGCTCTTTTATTCGTGGCAAATTGGAAGAGATCGTCACATTAAAGGTTACCATTTTTTTTCCTCTATTATTTCATTGAAAAAAGTATCCGATAAATTGTCAGTTTCTTATTACTTCGAATTTACAGATACCGTTGTACGCAGTAGCACTATTCCTGAAGAACTAGGCCGAATTTCATTTTTATTATCTGATAAAACTGGAACATTAACAATGAATGAAATGCGTTTTAAGAAGATTCACCTAGGAACGGTGGCTTTCAGTAGCGATGCTTTCGAGGTATTCTTATTGGTGCCTTATAGATACAGAAATGAAGGGCGGTTACGAACAAATTTCATTTTTTATAAAATTTTTGCAGGATGTTTCTCGGCATGTATTATCAGCTTATTCTGGGAAGCTTGGTCGTCATTCATTTTCTAGTAAGTTGCAGATAGCAGTAGAAGCGATTGCGCTTTGTCACAATGTAACACCAACTGAAGAAAATGGACAAAATAGTTATCAGGCCGCTAGCCCTGATGAGGTTCTGTTTTCGATATTTGGTGTGAACCTAGAACGTGAAACTACATTGATATTGAGAAAGAATATTGTAGATTGCATTGGTTCAGTGGACAGAACAAGTGGGTGTTCGGCTAGCACAGCGTGATCTCACTTCTATGCAACTGCAGCTTTCAAATAATCAAACAAAAAGTTTCCAAATTCTCCATTTATTTCCATTTACATCTGAAACAAAACGGATGGGAATCATCGTTAAGGTGGTGGATAATAATCTGGTAGTAGTTGTAAGATTGAATCATCTGAAGTATGTTAGCAGACATTCAGTAACATTTTTCAAAAGCGACTATTTAAAAGAGTGCTCTAACACAGATTTATGTCTCTTTAGATTTATGTCTTTAAAATATCGGTAACATCTTATTTAGGTTATATGATAGAGAAGTGTAGGCATTTCTTCGTTTTGTTAATATCGCATATGGATATTCAGGATGAAACGAGTGATGAGATTAGTTTATTAATGAAAGGCGCAGATACTGTAATGGCTGGAATGGTGCAGTATAACGACTGGTTGGAAGAAGAATGCAGCAACATGGCAAGAGAAGGTTTATTCTCATTAGAGATATTCAGCGGAATATTTTTTTTATTCTCTTTTACAAAGTTTACAAAGTAATTGAAGGTTTGCGTACTTTGGTAATTGCGAAAAAAGTTTTGTCGATGGAACAACTGGCTGACTTCGAAAAGCATTATCAGCAAGCAAAGATGACAGTAATTGATCGAAGTGAGCATATGGCTTCAGTGCTGAGACGATTGCAGACTGACCTGCAACTGATTTGTTTAACTGGTGTAGAAGATAGATTACAGGTATTGCTGTATTAATTTCTCATTAGTTGATTATAGCTATAATTATTCAGCTAATGTGAAGTAACTTAACATATGCTGCAGTCTACTGGACCAGCGTCAATTGCTTGATCTGTTGACGGTCAGTTGACTGATGAAATATTTGTTAAATGTTCTTTGTTTTTTTTCCATGCTGTAATCTTTTCTTTTTTCAATACTTTATGATTTAGAGAGAATTACAATTAATTTTTTAACTTTCAGCATCTTTTGCTAATTAGATTTGGGTAGTTTTTAAATGTAGTTTATGTGTAGTCATTCGAAACATATCAAGAATTGAGTATAATCGTTTTATTATTTTTTTCAAGAATATTTAATTCATTTGCAGGACCAAGTGACAACATCTTTGGAATTGCTTCGAAATGCGGGCATCAAAATTTGGATGTTAACTGGAGACAAACTGGAGACTGCAATTTGTATCGCGAAATCATCTGGGCTCTTTTCTAAGACAGACAATGTCCATATATTCGGAGAAGTACAAACTAGAATAGATGCTCATAATGAATTGAACACTTTGAGAAGGTCTTCAGTATCTATTTCAGTAAGATGATTAAAAAAAGAAACTGCTGCTACATTTTCTTTCTTTTGGTTTTATCATTTATTTGTAGGAAGAACGATGTAGCACTGGTCCTTCCCGGATCTGTCCTCAATGTATGTTTGCAATATTATGAAGCCGAAGTGGCGGAACTTGTACGTTCGTTCCTTTTTGCTCTACTCTTTTTAATTGTGTATTAGCTTACAATCTCCGTGAAACAAGAACTTGCACATTAGATTATCATCCTGTTGAAAAACTTTATGATGCAAAAAGGTGTAGTTTTTTCGAATTTATTTTTTACGTGAAGTATTCATGTAGAATATTGTGTAAATAAGATCAGTGGATATTTATTTTCGATTTTTTGATAGTAAAAATTTGTCAATGCATGTGTCGAATAACTTTAGGTTTGTGGATGTACTGCTGTAGTATGCTGTAGATGTTCACCAGAACAAAAAGCTCAACTTGTGAATTTGCTTCGAAAGTACCGTTCTCCTTTACGAGTGGCTGCTGTTGGTGACGGAGGTAATGATGTGTCCATGATTCAAGCAGCCCATGCGGGAATTGGAATTGACGCTCATGAAGGTCTCTGAGTCTTAAAAAAATATCTCTGAGTCACTTATTTTTGCACAGAAACTAAGGAAATTCGATAGGTTGATGGGCTTTTGTAATCTATTAAATGTGTATTTTATACATTTTTGAAAATGGCTATTTTGCACTGCAGAAAGTATAACTGTTAAACAAAATCATTTTCACTAAATATTAAAACATGTGGATTCAAATAAAAAAATGAGGAATGAAATAAGATATGAAATCCTCTCTAATTCATTAGCTAACAGATACATATAGATTTTAAACAGTGATCTAGCAGTTGTTTACATGATTAATTTTTTGACTAATGTGGTATATAGATCTGGAGGACACTGATTCTCAGTAAGATGAAACGTTATATTTTTCCTCTCTTTTAATTTTATGGTTATAATTTTAGGCGATCGTGCCATATGAATATAAGTTGCAGATATCATTTCTTCCATTTCATATTTTCCTTCCTGTTTAATCATAGTTATTTTTAGGGAAGCAGGCGTCTTTAGCAGCCGACTTTTCTATCCCTCAGTTTGCTCATATCTGCCGCTTATTACTTGTTCACGGTCGTTATTGTTATAAACGTTCCTGTGCACTCTCTCAGTTCGTCATGCATAGAGGTGAACTAACTGCTGTTTATAATTTTGTTTCTTATTCCTAATTTATTAAAGACATGATTCTTTTCAGGTCTAATCATATCAATCATGCAAGCCATTTTTTCCTGTGTGTTTTACTTTGCCTCTGTTTCTTTATATCAAGGAGTACTAATGGTTACGTAAGTTTTTTTTTTCTTAATATCATTTAATTCGTTTACACTTTTAAATATAGATTTTTAAGAATCTTTTTGTAAGCGTTGCACGAAATGTTGTTACAATTTTCTTTTTTTTTTTGTATAACATACAAATTTTTTTCTTCATGCTTCAATTAATTTTTCTGCTAACTTCATAAGATTAAATTAATGGAAAAAATTGATTGGCTTTTTCGTCAGATTTAATTATTTGAAATGACACCATTTGCAGATATTCAACAGTATATACAATGCTACCTGTGTTTTCCCTGGTAGTTGATCGGGATGTTACTGCTTTGAATGCTCTAACCTATCCTGAGCTCTATAAAGAACTCGGTAAAGGACGTTCTCTCTCGTACAAAACTTTCTGCATATGGATTCTGATAAGCATTTATCAAGGTAAGATTTTTGAAAAAAAGTTTGAAAAAGAGAGTATTATTATTTTTATTTTTTGAAAAACTACTGGCATTAAGCATTTATTATATGTGAAGAGTGAAGTTTCAGGATCGGCAATTATGTATGGGGCTTTGCTTGTATTCGATTCCGATTTCATTCATATCGTCTCCATCAGTTTCACTGCATTAATCGTCACTGAATTGATTATGGTAGCACTTACCATACACACGTGGCACTGGGCCATGTTGCTTGCTCAGGTTTACATTTATTTCTTATGTTCGACACGACAGCATGTGAATAAAGCAAAATGTTTTATTAAATTCATCTTTAATTCTTTTTATTGTAAATGAAAATTAAAAATGAACTACCAATATCGGATGCTGGATTTGCGATTTACAGTAAATGACAACAGAGAGACTTTGAATCTTCATGTGTTCAATTTTGGAAATAATCATAAACTCTTTCCCTTTATTGCTTGAATACGCAGGATACTTTTTATATGGATAATTTCTTTGACCGTCATTTGTTACAACATGGATTTTCTTGTCAAAGACGACAGCTATAACGGCTATTTCATGTTTTCCGCTTTATATCATTAAGGCAGTTAGAAGACGATTTTCGCCTCCATCATATGCTAAAGTGAATTAGTTCAGAATATTTTGAACGTCAAATTTCTGATTGTTATATTTTTACAAATCTTTAATTAAGAGATCCGAATTTTAGACTTCACCTACCATAACAAACAAAATTTTTTATGATCAAAAGAAACTTAAAAGAGGCATTCAGTTATCGGCTGTTCTGACATACGACAGCCATTCATTCTTCTCTATTTCATTGATGAATATATGTATACAGTATTTGATGGTTTCTACGATGAATGTATATATATAATGTAATAATGTACTGTGATATTTTTGTTATGAGATTTCTGATATCATCCGCTTATAATTAATTCTGTATCTGCCTGAACTAAGTAAGACTGCTTAACGGCTAAAGAAATTGGATTATGGATTTGGGATTTTTTCATCTGTTTCATGTCTATCTTTGATAATAATTGTTAGTAAAAATCGTTTCATTCACTATTTGGCTGACTTATCCATGATTTGATTATTTAGTATAAAGAATAGATCATTTCAATAAACTACATCCAGATTACTTTTCGAACGAGAAACTCTATTTCTCTATATGATTGTTTTGGTAGTTAAGAATATTTTCACTGATATCAAATAAATATATTAACTCGCTGTTTTGTGCTTTTCCAGAGCAAAGCGTTCTGTTACCATAGTATCTTTTTTTTTCACTGTTTCAGTGGTTTTCAATTATCTCAATCAGGACGTAAATGGCAATATTAGTTCTTTGGATAGCTTTTCCAGTTAATAAGCGTGTATAGCAGTTATTGTGGGAATTACTTTCGAGCAATAAAGGATTCGTTATATGTTCACGCTTAGCCATTCATTATTCAAGTTGTAGTGAATTAGTAATAACTTGTTATAGATTTTGAAAGTATTCATTTTTATAGATTCCATTATGATTTTGCATCCACTATGAGCATTTCAATTATAGCAATTTCAGGACGTAAATGACAATATTAGCGGGCATTGGATATTTATTTATCGCATTTTCACCTTCAGTTGTTATTTTCCGACGGGTAATTGCTAACGATCCCTTGCGAATAATACTTTTTGTGTTGGGGTACGTTTCAAGCTCGTAGTAGTTCCGACTGCATATATTTTCTGATGTCCATTCAGTTGAACTAACGTTGTTTTCGCACTAGAGATGTTAAACTTTGTAATAGAAAAAGCAGTTCAGTTTAATGCTGATATTTACCTTCTATTTTATAGCAATGATGATTAAAAGTTTGTTTTGATTATATTCTGGCAAATTTTACTCATCTCGCTTTCTAATATTTCCTTTATTCCGTTCGATTTTAGTGCATTTTTTTGGCTCCTATCGTTGTTGTTGTCAGCATTTGTATGGTTCGTTATGGTACCGTTCAGGGAGCACTTGGTTTTTGCAATAGCTGTCTCTATCGCATTACAGGAAGGAGCCAGACTTCTTCATTTCATCCTCCTAAAAAAAGCACAGAAGTGATAATGCTAATAATTTCATATCAAAATGAATTTTGCAAATATTTGGCAGTTGACTACTATCAATCTTTTACATAGATTAACAGATGAATTTATGGCAGATCTTTAATCTGGAAATTTAATAGTTCTATATTTACAATCGTTTTTATTTACTGGATAATTTTCTCTCCTTTTCGTCTACATTTATGCAAAGTATTCCCTTAAATATTTGTTGAAAATTACTCGAATAATATGATTCTTCAGAGGTCTGAACCACATGTCAATCACTGGCCAGAAGATAGCTGGTATGCATATTTTGCGACATGCTCGTCATATTTTGGCCATTGTGTGTGGCTTAGGCATGGGCGTGATGGCAGCTCTATTTCTTATTATTAATGTAATTGCTGATTTTTGGGGACATGGTACTGTGGGTTTACCAGCCACTATTCCTCATTTATCGGATCGCTTTACAGTCAAGCTTCTTCCTAGTGACCAACACTTTCCTGTAAGTTTTCTAAAAAATTTATCAATCATACTGCACTATGTTACAAAGTGTTATGGATTAAAAATAAAAAAAAAGTAATGAGTGACATTCATGCAGATTTTTATCAGGTGATGCGAATTAGTACTACAAACTACTTTATTTGAGAATATGTCAGTAATAATGCGTTGTAAATTTGTAGATAACGTATTCTATATCAGCATGTATGATCACATTGTGCCATGTCTTCTGGACCGTGCTATTTTGGGATGGATGTCATAAAAAGGGTATGACGAGCACATGGTGGATGGGTATTTGCTTTGCTATCATCTCTCACTACGCTATGTCTGCTCTGGTAATTTTCTTTTTTATATAAATGCATTTTATTATTTTGTTAATGGTACACACCATGAGTATTTAACTGTACAAGTGTGTTCAGTAAAGCTTCTGAAGAAAAAAAACTTCTCTTGTGCCGCTGTTAGAAAGTTTGTTACTAGAATCTAACAAATATTTTCGAATAGGATAAAAAACTCAGAACAATACCATTTTTAACAATAACAGTTGTAGAGCTTTGGAAATCGAACAAAATATCAGATGGTCGTAATATGCATGCAAGGAGCTATCGTTGCGGTAAATGCAGTGATCTCATTCTTGATTATGGGGATTACTTGGCCAGTGTTGAAAAGTAAAACAAAAATAGCATTTTGCAGACTGCTATGCATAAGAGACTTCAGCTCAGAATCTGCTTCTACTTCCACACTCGAAAACTTTGCCAATCATAGATCTGATCCGCTCCATATTTATACCTAATCTGTAATCTCTGGTTCATTCTTCCCATTTGGGTTTGTTTATTACTATTTCAGCGTTATAATACTCGTCCAAGCTGTCAGTAAATTCCAACTTTTCCTGTCGAAGTAGAAGTCATTAATTTCAAAGGGTTGCCATGCTTTTTATCTTCATCACTTATATTCTCATAGTAAGCGAAAGTGAGCATCTGTTTATCACTGCCGTCATTCCTAAATCTTTATATCATTAATAGTGTTTATGAATATGATCTCTTCCAATGTTTATTTTGCGTTCCAAATAAAGTAGTACTTCTTCATAATTACCTGTTAAGTAAATCAGCTAAACAGCCAGTAAAGCATGAAATGCGAAAGAGTGATTCATTTTTCTCGTGAAATGGCAAAAACTCTTGCAGAGAGTTAAAACGATCTAAGTAGTTTCCACAGGAAATGGGTATATTGACAATTTAGTCGATTTAAAATTTCACGTTCTATTATAACAGCGAACAGGTAACAAATACAATCGCATGGAATGATATAAGATTGTCTTATGTCTCCTAGATCAGTGATGCCACAGATGTTAAATCAGAAAAAAAATTTCTTGGAATGAAAAGGACTGGTACCATTTTGAAATTAGAGATTTATGTTAACTAATGTAGTTACGTAAAATAGTTTTTTTTTAAGACATT
This sequence comes from Dirofilaria repens, assembly GCA_008729115.1. Taxonomy (NCBI): domain Eukaryota; kingdom Metazoa; phylum Nematoda; class Chromadorea; order Rhabditida; family Onchocercidae; genus Dirofilaria; species Dirofilaria repens. The sequence continues at coordinate 1,370,699 of SNRZ01000010.1, forward strand.
TTGAAAAGTTTTTGTAGTAAATATATTAGCTTCCATCTCATAGTCATAAAATGTAATTGTGTATCGATCCATTACAAGGGAAGTTTATTCCCAAGAATTAACAAACTTACAGTTTTCTCCCCAAGAATTACCATATTACAACTTTACCGGAGATTTTCATTTGGTATAATTTTTTCATAAAGAACCGATGAAAAGCCTATTCTAAAATGTCAACCAAAACTAAAACGACTAAATTCGCGGTTTTCATTGTCCTAAAATTGCGGCCCCATTTATTTTAGCAACTCAAGACGAATCCAAGACTCGGACAGGGCCTGCTGAAAAAATTCTGTCACATCAATTGGTTACATACATTATATTCGGACATTAAGAAAAAAAAATGATTCATTTAGAAGAAAATGTTTAGCTGTTTGTTCTGTTATGTTCTTGGATTTCGAATTTTCGTTTGAATTAGAGTGTAATGAAACAATTTTTTGAATTAAATTTCCTTCACTTATTTTTTTGATAATTAGACATAAAGTATATATAGAATTTTAGAAGAAATAGGATAGAGTGGGAAGGGAAAGATGCTAATTGGATGTAACAAATATTTGTTTTGAATGAAATCTTGGAAGAAATCTGAGATCGGCTGAGAAAAATTCATGAAAAAGTAGATTATTAGTAGAATTATTATTGGGAAAAAAAATTATTAAGAAAGATAAATTTTCATTTTCAAAAATGTTATTCGTCAGATTGTTAGAAGCATTTGTATTGTCGGATTTTAATGGGTTTTTACACAGTGATAAAGATAGATTGTAGTGATAGTAACAGATGATCTCATAAATGTGAATATTACATTTCAGCGTTAAAAAATGGACTTGCTATTTACGGAAGAAGAAAAAAACGAGAAAATTTTGTGCTGTAAGTGTGCTACCTCGATTAAACCAAATGCAATGAATATGTGCATTGCATGTGTGCGATCAAGTATTGATATTACCGAAGGAATACCGAAACAAAGTAAAATTTATAGAAGAGATGTTATTTTTTATTCATTTAGAATTCTTAATAAAAAGAAACAATATTATTTGTTTTATATGTTTCTTTTAGGTCGAGCTTTTATGTGTAAGTTCTGCAATCGGTGGTTGGTACCACCGAATGGCTGGGTTCACGCAGAACGCGAGTCTAAAGAAATGCTCGCCATATTGTTGAAGAAACTAAGACCCACGATGACGAAGGTTACGCTTATATCGTTGATTTCTTTTCCGAGTTTCAGACATAAATATTGAAAAGCATTCATGGAATACATTTATACTATTTAGATATGTCTCATTGATGCCTGCTTTTTATGGACAGAACCGCATTCGAAAAGAGTGAAACTCAAATTAACTGTACAAAGAGAAATATTGACAGGCGCAGTTCTTCAACAGATTTTCATTGTAGAATTTATTATCGTGAATCAGGTATACCCTAGTCATTAATTAAATCTTTCTTTCATCACCATGAAAGAATCGTGCAGTGATTTTATTTTTTAGAACTTATTAAATTTTTCTTTTTTACTTTTTTTAAAATTTCTCTAAGAATTCCTATGCTGTCATCATAAATATAAATTATAATAAAAATGGCATGGTAGATTATTTTGTTTATTACAGTAAATTTCTCGACTTTATTCTCTGATAAATATGACGTTGTTTTTTTAAGTCATGAGACGAATATTCATATGTATTGCTAATGTATTGATTTGCATTATATTCTGGAGTAATTTTGTATATATGCAGTAGTAATAGCGGTAAAAATTAATTACATTTATATTTATCTAGATGTGTGATGACTGCCGACGTGCTGAAGCGAAAGATTTTTGGCGTGCATGTGTTCAAGTTCGTCAAAAGTGTGAATTTAAAAAAACATTGTTTTATCTCGAACAATTAATTCTAAAGCATGGTGCTTATCTCACCACAACGGCTATCAAACCTGTACCTACAGGGATCGATTTCTTTTACTCAAAATTGCAAGATGCCAGAAAATTCATTGATTTCATCACCTCTCATTTGCCGTGTAGGTATTCATATGCTAAGGTATGAGCATTGTGCTCTTTTTTAAAATCTTTCCCTCAGTTAAATTTAAAGATTTTGGCTTTGATTCTGCTTTGAAAGCTACAAATTTGAATTTTCGAAATAGTCCTTCCAAGATTTTTGATGAAGAATAAAATAAATTGAATGTCAAGATTAGCATTATCGTTTTCTAAATAGAGATAAGAGTTGTAAATGTTTATCTCTCCAATAGTTGTTATTTAATGCTTGTCTGTTAGAGTAATAATTTCAGAAAGTGATAATAGTATATAAAATTATGCAGGCAAGTTGATTTAATCATATTTTTTTGAATTGTAGGAATTGGTGACACATGATGTTAAGAATAATACTTATGACTATAAACACACCTTCTGCGTAGAGGTCGTACCCATATGTCGTGGTGATTTAGTATGTCTACCGAAGAAAATAGCTCAGAGTTTGGGCAATATGAATCAGTTAGTTATATGCTTCAGAATGAACACCGTCATCAGCATAATTGATCCGAAAACTTTGCAAATAGCAGATATCAATTCGTTAGTTAATGAATTTTTTTTTTCTTGACGTAATATTGCTTTCTGAGGCAGGGGCGTTATACGCCCTCTAAAAATGTCAAATACGAAATTGTAATTTCTTGAGTATCAATCTAATATTTGTATTTAATTAGTAGTTTTCAAGCTGGAACCATCAAGGATGTATTCATTTCTTAGGGCTCAATACTGGCGTGATCCTTTTCAAACTTTATGTCAATCAAAACGATTAAGCGAGTTTTACGTAGTGGATATAGAGGATATTGATTTTATGCAGCGGACTGCAGGATGTAGCCATCTATCCACAAAACATCGTTTAGCCGACATCTGGGTAGTTCCTAGTAATCAGGTATGTGAGATTTTATTTGTTCTGTCGCATTTGCATTTTTCTTTTTCATTGCAAAACTAATTGCATTGTTATGCAAAATTCCATTTAGCATTACTAGATGGTGCTAAATTCATATGACAGTTATCTAATAATGCTAAAATGTTTCTTTTAAATGCTTCCAATTCTTCACCAGATTGTACTGTTTTCAAAAAATCTATTATTTGCAGATTGGACAAGATAATCAAGAGGTCTGCACGCGATCTCATCTTGGACATTTATTAAAACCAGGCGATCTTGTATTAGGTAAAGTAACATAACCACTTGGCCTTTTTTCATAGCTTTCAAGCTGGAATAATTATTTTTTTGTATTAAATTCAATTGATTTGAAAAAAAAATAAGTTGTTTTCTTTCAACTGTAGGATATGATTTGCGCAATGCCAATGTAAACAGCACTTTATTGGACAAGATGAAAACAGATAGAATACCTGATATCATCTTAGTTCGGAAAATTTACGATCGATCCATACGAGAAAAATGTAACTGGAAATTCAAACGACTAGTTCAAAACGACATGATGTTTATGATAGCTCCTCCATGGGGAAAGACTTTGAGGCATGATTACGAACATTTTTGTTTGGAGAAATTAGTTCAATCAGAAAGAGAAGAAAAAGAAAAATTGTTTGAATTAAAAATCAGTTTACTTTCAATTGTACAAAGGATGAACAAATGCGGCAGAAGACCAGCATTTTGTTAGGAGAAATTTAGTTCTGTCAGAAAAAGAAAAAGAAAATTGTTTGAATTATAAAATCAACTGTAATTGTACTGCAGAGCTTTCTGGATGATTTGGAAGAGGATGAAGAAATGCGGCAGAAAACCAGCAATTATCGAGACAGTATAAAACAACAAATAGTTTATTCTGAACACACCGCGTTAGATTTCTCACTGAACCCTTCATTGCATGAGATGTTGGATGACCTTGACCTCAATACCGATGTTGAAATGAATGAATAAATTGTAGCTTGTTTTTTATTCTTAGCAAGTTGTTCTGCAAACCTTTGCGAGATATCTTGAGTTCAGAAATTCTTAAATCACTGAATGACCATTTTATAGTATTCAATAATTATGTATCCTACAATTCCTTTACCTTATGTGGTATTGTTTTTTTCTCTTCTGACCAAATTTATTGTCAAAGAGAACCACTCAGATTAAATAGAAGTTGTAAAAATATTTGATTATTTTATTATATTTTTTCCGATACATGCTATTTCAGTGAATGGTGATCCATTAAGATAAATATTTTTTATGATCTTATCGTGCACATGTATGTATATGTTTTATATCATTGATCTTCTGCATATCGATATGTCTTTTATATTTTGTGTTTTTGATAGCATTGGAAAGTAATGCAATTTATGGCTTCCATCTCTTATCTTAAAAATTTTTGACAACATGCGATAATTCAATCAGAATGTAGCACTAGTAGTTCTAATCAGTATCTTTATGATACATCAAAGGATGTGCCCTGAAATTACAATTAATAAAAGAAGTCACGAAGATTCAGTAAATGCTTGGAAAGATGATATGACTTTTGAAATCAATTACAAAATGTTTCAAATATTTAAAGCGATAAGATAAGTACTGAAGTTCGAATTTCACATTTAGTTTTGAGTGTGAAGTAATTATGTCGGGAGAGAAATGTCCAACATAAGGGAGTATAAAACTCTTGTGAAAAAAACTAGTCCAGCAACCATTTATACTGCTAAAGATACGCTGAAGAAAATTAATTTATGAGAGTGATGAATTTAATGAATTAACCAAAATGTCTATATACATTTAAATACTGAAAGTCAGTACAAGTTTGGAAAAAACTTTAATGAAAGTAATGGAGGGAAATTTAACAATTGAAATATAATTGAAGGTTGAAAGCCGATTTTTCGTGGGAATGATATCAATGGAATACCTAGAAATTAATAATCCTAAGGTCATGCTGATTATGGTAGAAAATGAATCCTCTTTTCATAAATCGTTTTTTCGGATGATGTAATTGTGATCGCTGTGTATTTGGTTATCCATATATTGCCAGTTGTTTTTCTGCTGGATATCTGATGATGTCATTTCAAAGCTTTCTATAGAACTTATGGATGAGAAAGCAAGCCCAGAAGAATCTGGTCAACTAATCTATGAAGTGAGAGTCTTTTCATTCTGTAAAGTTTCATTATCTCAGTTATTTTCAGTGTTTTCAGATTAGTTTTCTTAGTTTTATTGGAACAATCCAAAGTAACTCATTTATTCAAGAATGAGTTACTTTGGATTCTTAAAAGCAATCTTAATTAAACTTTACTTCATTTTACTTTATTTTACATTATTCTTTACCTTTACTTTACATTTTTTTTTTACATTTTATGAAGTTCTTTGTGAGAACTGATAACTTCATAGAATGGAATTAACAGTTCTTATTGATTAGTCACGTACTGAAAATTCGGACAGAAATTCATGTAAAACTGACTGGAATATTTATATAGCACAAGTCATTTTTCAGGCTGTGATGTATGAAAATGAAGAGCTTTTGCGAGAATTATTAGAGGCTAATCCAGGAAAGATATATTATAGAGATAAGTACGGTAGAAGTGCTCTACATATTGCTGCCGAAAATGGTAGTATATCTATCCTGGACCTTCTAATAAAAGCTGGGGGTAGATATTTTATTTACATATTATTGGAACAATCTCCGATGCTTTATGTTGCTTTTGTCCGATTTTCATCTTAGCTATTCAAAAGACAATTCGTTTTATAACGACTGGTATTTTTTTTATTTAGTCTTTTTTCAACTACTTATTTGTAGCGGACATAAACAGTATGGCTGGTCCAAGCGCACTTTGTGCCACTCCTTTGCATGTTGCTGCGGTTGCGGGACATTTAGAAACAGTGCGTCACTTAATTGAAGCTGGAGCAGATCTTTTGGCTACTGATCTTAGAGATCATTGCGCATTAGAATTAGCACAGATGGCCAATCAATTCGAGACTGCTTGTCTCCTTATAGATGCTATCGGTTTGTTTGCATAAACTCTTACGATGTTTGAAGTTTGATTCCGAACAGTATACGTAGCAGCTGCAGTTAAAATCAAATAAATAAGGAAAAAGAATAGAGATATGATTAAGAAAGAAAATCAACAGTATGATTAGTTTAAAGTTATATTCTTGATCGTAAGAAATCACCGTTCAAACATCATCCAATATAAGTTTTTTCAAGTTTTCATTTTGCACATGAATTTTATTATTAGTGTTGGTAATTAATGGAAAAATTGCTGAAAATATTATTTGTGGACAGGTATGCTATAATTGACTTTTCACCTGCGTAGAATTTTTGGAAATTTTGTCACTTCGCCTTTATGGAATCACAGAGATCTAGTTTTATTTTTCGTTGAAATTTAAACCGAAAATCATGTAAACCGGTAGAATATAGAATGTTATGGTAAGGCATTTCATCTTTTTTCTATGATTTTTTCCTTTTTTTAGAATCTGTTCGCAATAAAACTCGCCGGTTGCATGATGATCTCATCAAATCTGCAGAAGAGGGCGACTGCAGAGCTGTTATTGAAGCTTTGCCGAATCTTTCCAGTGCCAACTACGATTCTGTATTAAATGGTGCAACTTTGGATCGTAAATGTGTTCTATATCTGTATGCTTTTTGCTTTTTTATCAAGCCTTTTTTAATATTATTGAATCGAGATTTGATTGTCTTTTATTAGTTTGAGAAGTTGAGGACTGTGTTAGAATTTTGTCCGTCAATTATAAGTCTCTCAATAAATCATATTTGATGCTTGAAATGATGGAGTATCTATTCTTCTCTTGAAATGAAGTTGAATTTTACTAAAGATTTCGCTATTTTGGTATGACAAAATATGAGATGATCCAAATTAAAATTCAGAATATGACACGATTTTTTTGTTTTATTATCAAAAAGATGTAAATTTAATTAAGCATACAAATTTCTTTCTGTATTAGGAAAAATAGGTTTCCATATTTCTGTAGCAACAAATCTGTTAGAATTTAAAAATCTGCTGGAAAATCTTGTCTAGATGATCAAAAAATTAATGATCGAAAGGGAAGAAATAAATATGACGTTGAAACAAAACTTCGTAGCTCATTTCGTCTTCTTTTGGAGAGCCAAATAGATATTCTTATAGAAAAAAAATTTAGACAACAATTGATTGATATTTGTTGAGCACGCTGTAATTTTCGGTGTGTCTTATCGGTCTGCTGAGAATCTTCCATCAAATTTTAAAAACTATAGTTTTTGATTAGTTCGTTTTAGAGGATGCTTTAAAGCTTCTTCATCGTTCAGTCACTAGGTGGTAACTGCTAAAAAATTTACTTTTCTTTGCACATTACAACTGAATTGGAAAATAGTTAGTTATTGCCGCTTGAATTAAAGACATTTCAAAACATCAATTTTTTCATTATAATTAATTCAAAAAGTGTTCAGTTATTCAGCTTTTCTACCTTTCCAGTTTATTTCAAAATTTACTTTCCTTTTCTTTGTACAGTACGACTGAATTGAGAAATAGTTAGTTATTTCTGATCATAAACAATTTTTAAAAATTAAATAGTTATAGACAACTATAGTTCAGGTGACATTTGAACTTCAATTTCTGTCTAATTGTAACTAATGATAATACTGCGAACTGATCGATATTTTCGATGACCATTGCGCTCTACTTATCTTAACTTGAATCATGACTTCACTGTGTTTTGGTAGGCTGTGTTGTTTCTGAATTATAGATATGGTTTTTGTGTATTGTTTATAACCGATTCTGAATTTAGCAAAAAATCGCTTCAGTTCAATTCTTATTTAGTATTTTGGTATGAAATGAACAGTAAGTAATAAATCATTAGCAAAAAAATACATGATGAATATATGTTTTAGCCGCGTTTTTGTATGGATGTATCCTAATACTAAGTCTTAAATTTCAATCATATGAAAATCATGAAAATTACAATTGTTTTTTCAAGAAGTTGTCAAATTCAATTTTCTAGCTTACTTACAAATAAACAGTTTTCTAAACTAATATTGATTTTTTTACAAAGACGACGAGAGTTATTCTTCAGAGCTTGCTTAAATGGAAGAAAAGAGGTCGTTGAAGCTTTATTGAATGTCCGCGGTCACACACTTATACAGCCAAATACTCATGATACAGTATTACATGCTGCTATATCGTCTCAAAAACCAATCATCGTAGAGATGATTCTCAAGGTTAAACTTTTGCTTTTTATTATCCTAATGGCAATTTATTTTTTTCATACTAAAGAATATGAATGTTTCCAGACATTTACACATTTGGTGACGACCAAAAATGCAGATGGTAGTACAGCATTGCATTGGGCATCTCAGTGTGGTAGTTTAGATATCGTTAAATTGTTTGTTCCTTTTCATATACTTTTCTATGTTTCAAAGTTGTCAAAAAATATGCATTTTTACTCTCTCTCTCAAATTAATGATTAATTAAATTTGGATCGGATAATTTTTAAAAAAAATAGGATTTGACAACGGAATTAATAAAAAGTTAGAGAAGCAAATATGGAAATATATGTTTTGTTGTTCTCTTTATAATTTTCTCGTCTATTCAGACTGATTGAATTTCCCTATGAAGAGGATGTTCTCACAAAAATTGAGGATGTTTCTGGACGTTTTAGTTATCGTTTTGTATTAGACGTTAATGCATTGGATATACAATGTCGTACTGCTTTATATCTGGCCGTGGCTAATTCTTATTATGATATCGTCAGATATTTACTTGAAGTTAGTATAATATTATGAAAAATTTTCTTTTCATCTCTATATAAATCTATATAATATAATTCTCTTGTGTTTTAGGTAGAATTTCCGTCCATGGATGCCGATCAAAAATGCCCATTTGAAGTTGATGTATATTGCAGTGGTGGGAAGACTCCGCTTATGGTAGCAGCAGCAAACGGTGACCTAGCTTTAGTGAAGTATGTATTACATCTATTACATTTTACTAGAAATTGAATTAGTCCGGCATATGTATGAAATTTAATTGCCAATATGCAAAAGTTTAAATTTAAATGGTTACAATAAATCGATCTTTAAATTTACGTTAATGACCATCTTCGAGATTCTAAGGAAAAAAAAATTTATGTAAATTCCGCTCTTTTAATTTTCAATCTTTTTATTGAATGTTTGTCCCTCATCGAGATATAAGCTTATCGTGATTACGATGTCCATCGAGATATAAGCTTATCGTGCTTTTCACTTTAAGTTATTATATTGATCTATGCGCAGTTTTATATGTATCATTATTTTAAAAATTTTCTTTAAAATAATGCGTTAATAAGTTCTCCATATATTTTTTTAGATATCCATGCTTAAAAATCTCTCTTCCAGCACCGCAAGTTTCTGTTTCAATGTTTGAGATGTTTTATCTTCACGTATAGTAGAATACTTCTTCATTCTTTGTTCCAATTTTGCAGCTCTAAATTGTGAAATAAGGTTTACCAAAAATTAATTAATAATTTTTACTTTATTAGTAATATGTCCAACAAATAAATTAATAATTATTGCTAATTTATCAATTTTCAGACTTCTATTGGATCATGGCGCAGATGTAAATCTACCTTGTGCACTTACGGATGCAGACATTAGTAGTGTAGATGGTGCTCGATGTGTTGGTTCTGGTGCTCTGAATGAAGCATGCAGAATTGGTTGTATTCCTTTAGTGCAACTTCTGTTCCAGCGTGGGGCTGTTGATCATGACAACATTGCTCTCGCTACTGCATTCAAGGTACAATTTTTATTGTTTCCGCTGGAATACTCTTTTCTTTATATTCCATTTCAGTACAATCAAAATTCGTTGGCGAGGCTGTTCTTGTTGCGTCTTGCATTTGTGGATCCAGAATATCGCGTCAATAAGAAGAATATAGATTTAGGGCAGGTATCAGTAAATCGTAGCCAGTTATCTTCAACAATATATCCCACAACGCCTTGCATGCTCAATTGGCATAATGCAAGTTTAGAGATTATTTCGAATGATTGGCTTGTTGCTGCATCTCTCCAAATGAATCAGAGATTGAGAACATCACGGTGATTATTTATGTATAGTTATTATTAACTCTATTAAATGTTTACACGAAATTCCTTTAATGGAAAAAAATTATAACGGAATCTATTCTTCCAATAAAATTTGCAGAATGGCGTTGGCAGCTCTTACACGAATTGATTTATCAAAGAATAAGATGAGCATATTAAGTGGACAGCTATTGCAATTACCTTCATTGAGAAGTTTAAATGCAGCGAACAACGAAATCACAAAAATTGAGATTCCGAATGATGGGTTTCATGCACCGCTGCTGGAAAGTTTGTTACTAGAATTTAACAAGCTATCTGTTTTACCAGATGAAGTACGTTTTCCTGAATAATTGGAATGTTTGCCTCTTTTTTAATATTCTTATGTCTTTGTTTTCAAAAAATTTACTGAACAGATACTTATGAGTTATTGTGAACATGTTTATTAGTACTACAATCATAAATATAATATTTATGAACTAATTTTAATTTCAAAATAATTTCGCTTTTTTTTTTTTGTGTTGAAGAAAAGAGAAAAAATATTATATTCAAAGGATGACAAATTTTTTATTTCCAGTTGTTCACGAATAGGCTGCCAGTGCTAAATTTCGTAGATGTGTCACATAATATGCTGTCTTCTCTTCCGGAGACTCTGTGGTTTGCACCGAGGTTGCGAGAATTGAATGTGTCCAACAATGTTCTTTTTGTATTGCCGGTTGTTAGATCTTTGCATAAAATCGAGCAGTCGGAATCATTGTATTCGGATTTATGTACTCATCAAAGCACCTTATCAACAGATGATTCCTTAAGTATTGGTGGACGCAATGATGATGCCAACATTACTGTTCATGAACTTAAAAGGTCATTTGGAAAATTTTCATTTTTAACTTTTTGGTCATTTTGTTAGTGAAAGTGCTCCTTAATGGGCATTATGATGTCGAATAATCGGGATTTTTTTTTATTTATTTTCAGGCATAATATATGGCAAATGAACATACGACTGGCTCAGTCAGATGAATCGGATGCCGAGAGTAGTCCTATGACCTTCTCTTCTATGATTTCTGTTTTTAACGTGTCGCATAATAATGTAGGTATTTTATAATTCTTTCCAGTTTGTTTCACGTTTATTCTGCAATTGTTGCTTTAAGGAAATTGATGTTTAGATTACGGAGGAATACAGTTTTACAGAGGATCATTTATATGCAGATCAAATTGATGCCGTCATGCTTGGCATGTTGTTGTCCATATTTGACCAGACTCAATATATCGTACAACCATCTAACATCTCTTGGTTCAGTACAATGTTTACCCACTAGATTAAGACACCTGGATGCTTCTAATAATCAGCTTATTGCTGCTTTCGAATGTCCGACGGCCGCGCATTTAATATGTCATGCAATCAATGCACCTTCAAATGAAATTTCACCGATGAGGCACGCAAGTCCCTTGCGTAATTCACGTAAGTTTTATTAGCTTTTAGTTCGTTTTTTGATGAAATTTATTCATGCATTTTTGTTGCAAATCAAACGTGGAATTAAATCTCACATATTTTTCGGTTTCTGTTGTTTAAAGAAATTCAATATTCATAAGTATTGGGAAAAATCGAGTATTCTCAATTATTAGTTATTTTCATCTGTCATCAAGATTCATAGTTTTCTTTCCGAAATTTTCTTGCTGTAGATAGCATCATTTTAGGATCTCGTTCAAAATCAGCAGTGCGAAGCCAGCGTTCGTTAAGTGTTGCTCCAATTAGCGATACATTACGTGATATATTCATTGATACTTGTCCTCATAAGCAGCATACAAGACTAGAATCGTTACGTACACTTCTTTTGGCTAACAATTGTCTCACGGAAATTCCTCTTTTTGTTCCTAATTCGAAAATCACTTCATCGCCAAAGCAACAGCAGCGTGAAAGTCGACGAAGATGTTCTTCGGTAAAGTTTGTTTTTCATATTATCTACAGAGTGTAGATACATTGCTGATACTCTTTGCAAAGACGAAGGGCAAATGAAAATAATTAATAGCTTTGTTTATTTTTAGTTTTTTAGGCTAGGAAACAAATATTATTTCCTGCTCTCACAACTCTTGATGTAAGTAATAATTTCGTGACAAATGTTCCTGCAGCACTATCCAACTTGGCGTCTTTGTCAGTTTTAAACGTGAGTGGAAATAGTGGAATTGAAATGCTGCCTCCGGAGTTAGGTCTTCTTAGTAAGTTTGTATTCTTCTTTTTTATTTTTCTGAATTTTGTATATGAGTTGTTATATATTAAATTTCACTTTAGGTAAACTTTGGAATTTCATGCTGAAGGGTTGTTCACTGCGAGATCCGCTAAAAAGTATGGTGCATGTGGAAAACTACAAAACTGTCGATTTGATTGCATATCTGAAATCGGTTTTGGAGGAGTATGTCGTTTCCGCTAGCAGCTTCAACTCTGTCTTTTATTTGTTTTTCTTCATCTTATTACATATTAGTAATGGTTATATCCAGGCAATAGAATTATTTCCAATGAAAAAAAATTTAAGCTTATAAACAATTTTTTCAGTTCTTGTTGGTCTTAGTTTTTAAAACTTCAAATATTTCTTTACGGACTTCAAAATATGGAAAACTGAGACATTGGCATACAGTACAATTAATCATTTTCTTGTTGCAGTTCTCGTCCATATACACGACTCAAACTGATGATCGTTGGGGTGCAAGGAATCGGAAAAACCTCGCTTTTGCAGCAAATTCGTCTGGAGGGTACAGTGGGTAAAAGGATACCATCAAACGATGTAGCTCTTTTACAATATTGTTGCACGTTTTCTGCATGCTGTTTTTTGTCTAGTTTTTTAGGAGTATGTGTACTTATATACTGTAATATTGATCTTGTTATTAATATTTTTTCCTCACACTTTAATTTAATCTTTTTTACCATCCATTTAAAATCATCCGGTGGTAAAAAAATTCATTAAAAAGGACTGCAGAGTTGGTCGAAAAGAATGGGACACAATACAGGTAGTGGCGGAGATCGCACTGCAAAAGGAGCCAATATTTCTACAGTGGGTGTTGACATTGCTGAATGGACTTTTGAGCCAAAAAAGACAAAAGGTTAGAAGACGGTGCATGCATATATTATGCCTGCATTTCCTTGAATTCAAATAAGGAAAAAAGTGAAAGATTCTCTTGTTTTATCTCATTATAATATCTCGGTGTATTAGTATTGTTGGTTTTTTCCCATATTTCTCGTTTTGTAATTTAATTTCTAGTTCAAATTTTTTAGGTGAGCCTACTTTCGGCCCACTAACATTTCGTACGTGGGATTTCGGTGGACAACGCGAATACTACGCGACACATCAATACTTTTTGTCCCGACGTTCTTTATACATACTTGTGTGGAAGGTAACTGATGGTGAAACTGCATTGCCAGACTTGCATCAGTGGCTCATCAATATACAGGTTAAAAGTTTGAACTTTATACTTTCTACGTGATTTTTTAATAATGTAAAGATTTTTTTAATGATGTACGCTTTTTCCTTTTTAATGATTTTTTAATAATGTAATTTTTTTTAATGTAAAAATAAAAAAATTTTTTTTTAATGATGTTACATTTACATGATTCTGTCAGCACTTTATATTCGTGTTCAATACTTTTTAAGCTTCATTTATTCATTTAAAATTTTTATTTTCTTCAAGACTCTTATGCTCCTCACATCTGTATTTCATTTTTCATGTTTACAGGCTCGTGCACCCAATTCTCCAGTAATTATTGTTGGTACCCATGTCGACCAAATCTTTTCAAATCCTGAACGTTTTTCATCTACTTATTTGGACGATTTAAATGCAATCATCAGAGGTTTGACATTGTTTTTGTACTTTTTATTAAATACAATTAATTTTAGTATAAAGTATCAGAAAGTATTTGCCATGAAATTTTTTAGAATTGTTCCATTTTTATTTGATTTGCACATAAGCTAAATTGAATAGTTTTCCATTAGATAGCTTTGATTCTCATCATTTCGCTGGATATTTGTCCCACCAATGAAATTCTTACATTCTATACAAACAACAACATAAAACTTTTATTAGTACTGTGACATATTCACGAATTTTTTCAATATCACGACGATAAAACTGCAGATCACTTTGTAATGGTACCTGATGCAGATAAGAAGGGCCTGCCACGTGTTGTCGAGTCATTATTTGTCTCTTCAAAAACAAAGCACAATATTCGCATGCTTTGTAATTTGCTTTACCGGACAGCTTATGATATTCGAACAATTAATAGTAAAGAGCGACTCCTAGATCAGAAGATTCCAGCTTCTTATCTAGCATTGGAAAAGGTAATTGTCGTCCCTTCTTTTTGACCAATAGTTTTTGTTTTACAAAGAGCGTGCGGAATTAAGAAGTAATGAACTTTGAACTGTTCAAACAGTGTGCTAAAAAATGAAAAAGACCAGTTATTTCTCTAAATGAACATTTTTCAAATTATGGTTATCCTTATTCTTCCTACAGTTGTTCATTTCAATACTCATTGTTCCTCTTTATAGATAGTAATTGAATTGGCAGATGAACGACGTTCGATCGGGATAGAACCGGTCATGAGAAGCAGTGATTTTCGTAATATTGTTCGAGAAAGGATGTTGAAAAATTACGGTCGTGCATTCCGCGATGATATCGAATTTAATCACGCCTGTTCATTCCTCCATGAGAATGGTTAACTTTCTCTTTTGAAGTATTTAATTCCTCATTCAAAAAAAAAAAGAAATAATAAGAGTCATGTTATTACTGAAAAGAAAACAGTTCAAATTCAGCGAACGAATAAAATGAAATGCGGATGGATAAGCAATTTGCCAAGTTTGGCAATAATGTAGGCAATTTAAGCTAAGTAAAGCGTTAATGATTATTGTAGGAGTAATACTACATTACGAGGATGTAACTCTCAGAGAGTTGTACTTCTTGGATCCACAATGGTTGTGCGACATCCTCGCTCATGTGGTAACAATCCGAGAAATAAATCCATTTGCGCGCAATGGACTTATGAAAATCGACGATCTTCAAGTGTTGTTCAAGTCATTGAATTTGAGCAATTCTGCTATTAACTTGAAGTATATTAGTTATTATCTTCTCGAAAATTCATTTCTTCGAGTTGCATCTATATCGATATTAGTTTGCAGGTCCCATATCATATCTTTGCTGCAGAAATTTGAAGTTGCACTTTGCTGGCAATCACGTTCATTGCTGATCCCTTCTTTGTTACCGGATGAATATCAGTTAAGAGGTGGTTATCCGGGTTCAAAGGTTATGGTTAGTTTTTAATTTACATTTGCTTTAGATCATAAAATTTAATAGTAGTGTAGTTCTCACTTATGAAAATATATGTTGTTTGATGCTCGATGTTTTTAATGTATGTATTAGGCGATTTAAATGAGTTTTTCTAAATGTGATTTAGTTAGTAACGGAGTTTTTTAACTGATACACTCATTTTTGTAAGCTTATGGAAAAGCATTAAATCAAGATAAGGCAGGAATTTTTCCTTTATGAATAAAAGAAATTACCAAGCGTTTTACTCCGATATCGCTTTCTCTGTTTTCTTGTTTCTACTCAGTGAACAATCTTCAAAGTATTCCAAAAATTTACACAGAAAATAGATTTATATATTATAGCTTATTTGTACATAATGTTGATGATTATATAATATTTTTATTTTCACCTTTTAATATATTATTTCTTTGTTTGCATATTTTTTACTTTTTCTATAATTTTTTTTTAATGTAAATGTTTGAATTTAATTTGTTCTATGTATCCTTATAAATTTTCAATTGAAGTCAGTTTGAAATCAAATTCAGTTGAAGATTACGTCACTGTAAAAGCCATTAATGAGCAATCTTGAAATGAATGTAATTGAGATATATGAGAAAAAGGTAAAAAAAAATTAATAGGTGCCGACAAGGGCTACATCATGGCAGTTGGCTGTTGAAGAGCGAGAAATGAAAAAGAGTTTTCCAATGAAAGCACCTCATCTCCAGCTACAAACGCTGTTTTCTCAACGAAATTCGGGTAATATGCATTATCGAGCAACAGTGCCACTGACTACTCTTTCGGATGTTCGCAAAAAATCTCCAGCATCAGTTTCAATTAATCATGATAAATCTAGTGGTGAGAGAGCTCGCTTAATTGGCCAAAAAAACGGATGTATTGTTAACATAGAATACCTGGAACAGGTAAATATGTTTAGCGATAATTAACTTTCAAAGTTTCAAAGCTTTATAGTTCCTGAAGCTGCTTCTTAGATAATCTTAATGATAGTGATTCGTTTATTCATCTTCAAAATTACTCAATAAAAATATGGAAAAATAATCCCAAATGATATTTCTTTATGATTAAAGTTATTTAGGAAAGTATTGCAGGAACTAGTGCGTCGAATTTACATGATGGCATATATACCTTCCGGTTTTTGGTCTCGGCTGATGACACGTGTACTTGTTGATGATCATATCACAATGTGCATAGAACGTTTATTGCAAGTTGAATATCTGCTGGAAGACTCTTCATTAGAAATACTAAATGAGCTCTGTAATAGACAGTTTCTTTCATACTGGCTACTTTGGCAGACTGGTTTCGAGGTATACTTTTTTTCAGTCTTTTCTGCAGAAACGTCACTATTATTTTTTGTGGTAGTATATTTGCGTACAATAGAAATATCTCTTTTTTCATTTAATTCTCTGCTCTTAATTACTGTTTGAAGTTTTGCAAAATATCAGTTGAGGCTTACATTATTATTCCTACTTTATATGTAATTTGTAATGATGTTTCTATTTATTTTTGGGATATCCATTCCATTCGCTTAGTTTCCCATTTAATCAAGAAATAAATTGATGAGATGAAATATTTGCTTGTTTATTTTCATGAAGAAAATAAGAGGGTGAAATAAGTGCAAAAAGGAGTGGTGACTGCTGTGTATTTATTATATTTTGCTAAATAATATTTTTATGAAATCCTTTTTGAATAAATTTATATAAGAGAGACCAAGAAGTTTTTTTGTCTTTTTTTGTTTACGTTATCATTAGTATCCATAATGCTTTCAGATTTTGGCTTTTGACAAGACAATATTTCTAGTGCGGCAGTTTTTACCGCTTGCAGAAGTACGAGATGTTCATTACGAGACAGTTGAATGGCGCTCTTGTACGGAGAATAGTAACTGGCGTATTTTAGATATGAATGGTTGCTCACTGATCGAAATCATCATTCCATCAGTCAGGTTCCAGTTATATTCAACATTTCATTGCCCTTATTTGATGAGATCAAATAAATACAAAACGATTTGTCGATATTTCAGAATAAATTTGGTGAGCGGTGAAAAAGAATATGTTCTTCGGAGTAACCGTGCTGCGATGACCCGTCTTTTGGCTATCATTGTGGATATTATGGATACTTTATTGGAAGATTGGTATGTATTTATTTTCATGTGCTGTTTCTAGTTGTATTTCAACAATATCGAAGGTATCTCATCGAAAATCTAAGCAATCTAAATAAGTTTAGTGGTATGTGGATTGATATTGTCTTTTAGTGGCATGATGTATATATTTTTAGGTATCCTTCATTGGGAACACGTTTTGTACACACTTCTGAGGGATATCTTCTTGTAAACCGTCTCGTTCCATGTCTCAAATGCGCCAACAACACACGAAATTTAGATGCTTTTTGTAATGCAAAGAAAAATGATAACATAATATGGTAATTTTTATTTGATTATAAAATTTTATAATGTGTTATATATTGGTTCATATTGTCGTCCTCTACATTTTTGCCACTTGTTAACACATTTAGATTAAATATTTACAAAGGATTTATGTTACAGAAGATTATTTCTTATCTTTTTTGCATTGTTGTTTTGCAGTTCTACCGTATTTTAGTGAAGCGATGACGAAGCAGAAGTTGCATGCATTCACGGTGGAGGAATGTATCCTTAGTGCCCACGACGGAATCAGTTTAAGATGTCCCCTGCATTCTGACATTTCCGTTGTAGATATTGCTCCTGACACTGTCTTTCTGGACATCAGTGAGGATTATCTCATTCAGCCTACTTCTGTGAAGCGTGGTAAATTGATCGGACATGGTGCATTTGGCTTTGTGTTTAAAGCTACTGTCAAAATTCCAGTAAGTTGTCCACCAATCGATGGCTTTCCTAACCCAGAAAATTTGAGGAATATTTGGATTTCTGTTTTTTCTTTTTTTTCTTTATATGCATAAAACATTCTTAATTGTTACTGAATTTGTTTTTTTGAATGGAAAAGATTTCTTCGAAATCAAAACATTCTATGCTGCCGTGTGTTTCAGGGTGCAAACATGCAAGATGTTGCACTGAAAATGTTGGAACCAGTGGAACCGGGTTTAGGAGCACGAGCATCGTCTATTTCAGCCTACAAAGTAAATTTGCATTACGTTGAATTGTATTTAATAATATGTATATAGAAAATATAATCAATACTGTTTTTTTCAGCTTTGCAATTAGCTACAAAAAGCATAACTGTTTCCGGTAACTAATTTGACTCATTCAGAAAGGAA
This sequence comes from Dirofilaria repens, assembly GCA_008729115.1. Classification (NCBI taxonomy): domain Eukaryota; kingdom Metazoa; phylum Nematoda; class Chromadorea; order Rhabditida; family Onchocercidae; genus Dirofilaria; species Dirofilaria repens. The sequence goes on from SNRZ01000010.1 coordinate 1,389,230, forward strand.
CAGAAGCACAAATAATTAATATCACTAAAGATTCTCAAATCATTTCAAATTATAGAAATATCAATATCATTATAGATGCTATTTTTTAGGCGGCATATACGAAATGGCAACGAGATCCATTGCAGAATGCTTGCCGTGCATATTGTACTTGTCGGCAGGAACTTAATGTGCTAGCCTCACTCCAACATTCTCATATCACTGCGCTAATGGGAGTATGTCCTCGACCTTTGGCTCTTCTGGTCGAATTAGCTCCCCTTGGAGCTTTGAATCATCTGCTTAATAATTATCGAAGAAGCGGAGCCCGGTTACATCTCAGTGTCATTCAGGATACTGCCAGTCAGGTTCTGTTCAACAGTTGCTGAATATATTCAGTTGATTTCCTTAGTGTAATGTTTAATACCTGTACAACAGAACGCAGAATCTGAAATTCTTTGCCAAATATAAACTAAGTTCTTGAACCTTTTTTCAGTTTTCAGGTAGCCAAAGCATTAGAATATCTTCATGAGCATCGTATCATTTATCGCGATCTAAAATGTGAAAATGTGCTAACATGGCGATTTCCGCCACCATTTAGCATCATAACGGATGTGCTCGTTAAATTGGGCGATTACGGTATATCACGAAGCTCGTTTCCTTCTGGTGGTGCGAAGGGATTTGGTGGAACTGAAGGTTTCATGGCTCCAGAGATAATGCGTTATAACGGAGAACAAGAATACACAGAAAAAGTTGTGTTTAATTTAGTTATGTTTTATTTTTTTTTCTTTTTCGTGCCTTTTTATCTTTTTCCTAATGCAGGTAGACTGCTTCTCATTTGCAATGTTCTTATACGAGCTGATCAGTCTTAAGTTACCATTTGATGGTCATGAACAACTCAAGGACTATATTTTGGAAGGAGGACGACCACGGCTTACACCTTCCGTAGGCTTTTTTTTAGTGGTCACTTATAATTTTAAAGATAAATGAAGATACTGTTTTATATATGGAAATGAGAGTAAGAAATTTAATTTTAATTTTTTATTTAATTTATTTACTGAATGTCATATTATTTGAAAACAAGATTCATAATCATTCTTTGTTTATGTCAGTCATTAACTTAGGTATTTACATGAAGCTACAAAGTAGTCACTGTAAGTGCTCAAATTTGAGCATTCACAAGTTATATTTACAAGTAAAAATTGTTTTCTGCTTTAATTGTTGGTACATTAAAGGAATTATTATATCCTTGCAACGTGCTGGATGTAATGGTTGTCTGTTGGGCAGCACAGCCGGTGGATCGTCCTTCAGCATCTCAGATTGTTTCTATGACTACGGCTCCCGAATTCACTCATCTGCTAGACGTTATTTCTATAAATGATCCGGATTCGGCTGTTAATGCTAGTATTTCTTTTCCTAGTAAGTATTCATTATTTCTTCTCAGAAGCAAATTATAATCAAAAAAAAAAAAATGTTGTAAGAGGATTTCTTCAAATAATAAATAATTACTTTACCGAATATCAAACTCCAAGTTGCTTTCATTTTTATTAATGGTATGACATCTCGGTTGTACTGAATTCTTTTTCTATGCTGAAGTATATTTAACGAGACTTCTCGTAATAGTCTAGCCTTTTATCGAGCAGAATTTACACGATTAAACTATCACAACACGGTTTCTTCATATTAATCTTTTTTTTTTTTTTTTTTTTTTTTTTTATTTCTTTTAGCTTTGGATGACATCGAATTGGGTTCGGCTATAGAAGATAATGTTGAAGGAGAAATATGGATGAGCAGATCGGATGGATCTGTTACTGTTATTAGTTGCAACCAGTATGGTTGGCTAGATTGCAAGGTATATTTCTTCTCTTATAGATTTGATGTTCATCCAGTCCTTAATGTTCCTCCGAATACAATTTGAAATTTAGAAAGACATAGCATGTAAAATTAAAACCGTGCAAAATTATAGAGTATCATCATGAATACAGATAAAACAGTAATATTGGCAATGTGTGTGGTTAACAACAATGTGTGGCTTGCTGAATCGACTGGAATACTAAGGATTTATTGGTTTGTTAATGTTACTTGATGCTAAATCAGTTTTGATGAGAAAGCAAAGAAGAAGGATGTGTATTTTGTGTATTTTTCTTTCGTACTTTTATACTCTCAAAATTGATGTTTACAGCCGATCGTCATATTCCGAACTTTGGTCGTTCTCAATAGCCCGTTTCCTCCCCACTGCGCATCTGTCCATTAGTGTTATTTCGTTATCAGTTTTTAGTATTGTTCCGTTGCTAATACTTGTAACTCTTCCTTCTGCTTTATTACTTGTGAACGGTGATCGTACTGCTGGTAGTCCCCTCGTCTCTTCCATTGGTTTATCCACTATTTACTCATCTGCTCTAATCGATTATGGTCAGAATGTGAAGTAAGTAATTTTTTTCTTATTTCATTTTCATCGGTACGCTAAGTACATAATTGATTCACATGTTACTTCTTCATTTTTGAAGTCTTTTTTAATTATAAGCGATGTAGTAAGTTTACTGATTCACATGAAATAAGTTGTGAATCAATACTCTTTTCATTTTATTGGTTATTTATCGCGTTGATCTAACTTGAATTCATCCCTAATTAATTAATTTATTTATAAGCTGAACCATGGTGGAAGTGAACAGTGTTTCTAAATAAATGCTATTTTATTAGGAAATAAAATAAAGACCTTGATTATTGCTTCTATTTAAACCAATAGCCATATTGTAGTTATTGTGAGTTGTTTTGTATTTCAGACAGATATGGACAGGGACATGAGTATTCCTCTATATGCATTTACGATGTAAATGTAGAAAATCAATTGGTATTCGCAGCAAACGTCAGTCACAGTGAAAGCCAGATCGATACTACTGAGAAAAACTGTGTGTCATATTTGGTAACTACTGGAACAGATTCAACATTATTATGGTCTGTCCTCAGGCATGGAAGCAAAGTAATTCAGTTATAAATAATATTAATGATTTTTTATTGAGTAGCATTTTGGTTGCTTTCCATATTTGGGCACTCTGATTACTGTTAGGAGGAATGGGCGATTTTGATAGTCCCTATTTAATGTAACTTTCGAGTAGTTATGCCATGAAAATATTTGATCTCGTGGCGATCATTCAATATAAAAGTGTTGAAATTTTCTCTGCAACTTTCTTTCCTTACTAGCAATGTGTTCTAAGTGAAATGGTGAAATATAGTTCTGCAAAGTGTTGCTGAACAAATCTATTGTTCACATTAAGCACTTTTTTTCACATTCAAAAATATGTTTTTTAATCGATTATGGTCAGAATGTGAAATACGTAATTTTTTTTATTATTTTATTTTCATCAGTTCACTAAATACTTAATTTATTCACTCGTTACTTCATCTGCAGGTATATCAGTGGTCCACTGCATCACGAAAGATATGTAATCGACTTGATTCCCGAAAGATCTTGCCTTCCTCGGAATCAATTTCAACTCTAGATATTGAGGCTTCACGAGATGGTTATGTTTCCGCACTTGCGCTGCTAGATAAAACGGACGGTGCACAACTATACATAGGAACTAGTAGAGGAGCAATAATTGTTGCTCAAGCTTTCGAGGTAGGAGTTTCTAATATAACTGTGCTGATGATAAATGTTTAGATATAAGTTTCTGATAGGAGGAAAGAAGCTCCTTTAAATGCATATATTTGCAAAGGATTATGTGTAACGAAAATAATTTCGTGCTAAATAAGTTTTAAATACCAATATTTCATAGCTTAAGATATGAAATATTCTCTGAATGATCTCACTTTTATCATTGTCGTACTCATGCGATTACCAAATCTGTTAACTATATTAATTAATAATATGATGAGGATTAGTTATGAAGCCTTAGTTAATATTTCTGTATGTTTTGCAGCACAAGGAAGCTATATCTGCATTATTTAATATGGAGTCTTATTAAAAATGACATCATTAACAAAATGTTTACTTATCAATTTTGTTAACTCAAATGATATCATTTATGCATGAGTCGAAAATCATTTTCCAAAAGAAGCTAATTTGCGACTTAGAAATGCTTCGGAGTTTTTGTCGTGATCGTCCATATATTTTTATCTTACCGCTTTGTTAAAGAACTTTCGACATTATTCAGAGAGTCCATAGCTAATGTAGACTATATACTGCAGATGCGACCACTTGCTGCATTCCGGCCATATGTAGAAGACGTACATACGATTATTGTGCTGGATATAGCTTCAGCCTTAAATGAATACATGCGTACGCACAAAGACTTCATTAGTATGGTGAGCTTGGGAAGACGAAGCTTTGGTGCGAATAGCGCTGGCAATGGGAATGACTCATTAGAAAATATTAGCTGGATGAAAGATCGCATATCGGAAACAGTAGATCGTTTCAGGCAGAATATTACCGAAAACGTATCTTCCATAAATAGTTATATAGTTACTATTGGAAATGGATACAGGTTTGTTATTTCTCTAACTTCGTTTATCCGTTGATGTCTGCAATAAAGTACAAGATCTAATATTTAATAATGTTTGATCTGTTGTGATCTGTTGCAAGTTATTAATTATAACATTCATTATTTATAGTGGATGTATAATGGAAACTCCAACAATGTGCTGGAGTTTTTTGACATATTATTACAAATTCTTTTAATTTCTAGATGCCTGGTAGATCGATTCACGGATCGGAAACATCAAGGGTCAATTACTCTTCACCGAGAATCGCACTGCGCAATTATATGGCGCACGGATGAATGGATTTAAGAATTGATAATAATTGATTCCGGTTCAAAGTGCATATATTTGGCTGTCTTAATCACTTTGCATATCATCACATATCATGTTATTTTATTGTTTTCGTCTTCTTAAATGGATAGAAGATAGAAGTTTCCTTATCTTTCTATCTATGCTATTCCATTGCTTTTCTGGAACACTTTTCAGGTAGTTGGGTTTTATATTTCTTTTCTTGTAAACATTCAAATCCTCTTCCTTATGACTTTTAACAATTACATCTTCAAAAAAACCATTCTTTATTACTCTTATGCTTGCTGTTGCTATTCTAAATTTTTTTTGTAAAATACTTTATATCTCACGAAAAAGGAAGAGGAAATAAAATCGGCATATTGGATTGTTTTCAAGTACATGTTGCGTTGTAGCTTACATGATATTAAGAGTGATATGCTGATACCTTCATCATGTTAATCTCTCACAAACTGTTTTAATTTTATTTTCAATAATAATTAAGCAGGCTGTTCATCTGGTGAATTTCACTCTTTGCATAATGTTGATGTTTCTCTTATTTTATTGTGATTACGCTGCTTCATTAAAGCATTTCTTGAATTTATGCAGTTTTTCAGTGGCAAAATTTGTGAAATTTTGAGCTCTTTCTTAATTCAATCATACATCAAAGGTTTTCAGCAAAAATAGTGCTCGTAAATTGGAATCTTTGAAAAGCAAATATGGTTTGTCGTTTGATTGATTTTCATTGGTTCCTATTGTTTTTTTTTATAGGATCTTTTTTTTTTCTTTATAAGACTTATAAAGAAATTAAAAATTAATTGGAAGCAATAACTTGTAAAAGTGATATTAAAAAATTAATTGAAAGCCACAGCAAGAATATGAATGGCGTCTCGCGATCAATAAAATTCAGACATAAACGGACTGCCAACACAATGGCTTGCCTCCTCCAAACTATGAAAGATTGTTCGGTGGCCATTGAATTGAAAGATTATTCTATTGTGCAAGGTTAGACTTTCTAATATGTTATCTATATTTGGACCGTGAGTTATTTTTTTTTTAACCTTACTGACATTTATTGTTGTTTAAAGAGTTTAAAAAGCAGATTCCAGTTATCTCTCTCTTTCCTTGTTTACCCGATTGTAAAAAGAGAGAGGAAGTAGAGGAAAAAAAAGATTCATGCTTTCAAAATTCTTTTAGAGAAAAAGAGATTAATTACTCAACCAAAGTTCATCATTAAAATTTGAATCTTATGGTTTGCTCTATATTGCCAACTGAATTGCACTAGATTTACATATTCCCCAGTACTATGCATCTTTTTCATCTGTTATCTTTACAGCATAAATTTTGACTGATTGATTAGTCGTTGATTTCACATCTATTTGATTTAGTTTGTAGTTTTCCTAAATAATTGGCTAATTCTGTTCATTATATATTGGGTGAATTATACTTTTATAGCACAATTATTAAAAAGCGATCACCGCTCTTCTGAACTCTTTTCATCGGCACTAAATAATTTCATTGTTTCAGTTAAAAAATTGCTGTAAAGATTACTGTTGATATTGCAATTTCAGGTATTTTGGCTAATTGCGATGATGCTATGAATGTAGAAATGAAGGTCGTTACTATTTATCCTAAGCATTATTTCAAATCTCTTCACTGTGATTATTTCTATATTCAAGGGAAATTTATACGTTTTGTGCACTTCGATCATTATTTCAATGCTGCTAAAGCAATACACAAATCATTGAATGTTTCTAAAAAGTTCGAGAGACTAGCAACAAAAAGGACATATTAGATTATGTATTTATTGCACGGTTAAATCGAATAGTGGTTTTATTTTCTTTCTTAGATATTTGAGTATTTGTGAATATCAAAGTCCGATCCATTGTTGCGTCCCTGTTGATTATTAGAACAATCAAGTGCAAAAATGCTCTCTTGCTTATTCAATATAGTTAAAGTTACTACATAAAGCAAGGAAAAAATATTCTGCTTTCTGGACAAGATGTTTGCAATAATTTATTTTTTTTAGTTTCAAAAAGATTGATACACAGTTGTTGTTTCGTGCTATTTATTTATGAATTCGTAAATTTTATCATTATATATTGCTACAAACAGTTGTGAAAATTGCTCCAAGAACTTAGTATTAGTTTCTATTTGTGTTGGATTTTCCATGTATGGGTATAAAGTGTACGTGCGTTTTTTCTATATTGTATAAAATGTAAGCTCAAATTATATGCTTTGTCTATAAGCTATATCCACACTCAACAAACACTACATACTAGAAGAATTGTTTCAAGAGGTCGTTTAGATTCATCCATCGGACTCCTTTGCTATCGAAATTATTCATCCACTTTGCCTTATCAAAAAAACCTTTCGCATGCGTCATATCATAATTACGATATTGTATAACATATAAATCCAACTATTGTCGCGAATTTCAATATCGCGATACTCCAAATAACCCAATAATAATAAAATCAACTCATCCACACTGTAACTAGATATTACCGATATCATGACTCACTTAATTCCTTAGATTAACAGTTTTCGGAAAACTGATAGAATATGTTATACTTTAAATGCTTAAAATATTTCTAATATTTCGTTCATCTCTTTGTATTAATGTATGGTTTAAGATTATTTCCCACGCGTTCTTTGTTATTTTCCCCAAACAATTCCCTATTTTATCCTTGTATCTAAAATTACCTATTTCCCATGCTAATCTTCTGACCCAATCTTGTTATAATGCTTATGCTGTAATTTATCCCGACAGTTCTTTGTGTTTTTGATGTGTGAACAGCTAAAAAAACCACTCCCATTTCCTAATCCATATAAACCCTATGGTATTAACGGAAAGACACTTATCAATAAACGATTGACAATCGAGTGCTTGAAAAAATCAACTCAACAACCATCAACTCGACTTGCATCAAAATACTGGTGTTATCCGGCTATCAGTTGACATTAACTCACAACAAATTCCACGACAACTACTTAATAAATACTTTCAGTCCGATTCCTCACGACAATTAACAACAAGGGAAAGTTTTCTTATTAATGATAGAGATTCATCTTATACTTGTATCGCTGTGTTTCTGACTTTAGTTAATTTAGTAGTTGTGGAAAAATGGGAAAACTTCCTTGTTGTGGGAGAGCGAAATGACAGAATTTATATTTGAGAAGGTTTATTTGTTGGACTAGAAGTTGCTAAGCCTTCTTCCATGTAAAAGAAAGGATTTCGCTGCTGCTAGATGTAAGAGACGTGATAGCTCAAAGCCAGGCACCGAACAATCCCTCAAAAAATGTTTTGATTGGTAACACATTATCTATATGTCAGAATATGGGTAAAGAATGATCATTTGAGATACATGAGACGTCATATAGAAAAGGACGAAAGTGATTGGAACAAAGGGAATACGTTTTTTCCCACATTTAGCTACATTTGTTAATACTCATAAGAGAAAGTAAATAGCATATATGGTGGTAAAAATGTTTGTGAGTGATTGCAATCGATAAGATTCTAACGGAAATTAGCATCAACCAAAGACTGTGTGATTCGAAATGTCCTTGTTGCATATCCTCTCATTAGCCATTGCTTTTCGCAGTAAATTTTTTTTTCAATTATTATACCCTTTTTTAAATGTTTTCGGACGGTGATTCATTAAGAATTGAGATGTCTATAACGAGTGATTAGTAAAATCACGGAAAACCGTATTTTTTGAAATGTGGCTTATTATTGGAGTATTGACGACTTCTTAATCTATGTATGAGTTCAGCGATTTCTTATATCTTCATTTCATTTTTTCATAGCTTACCACTACTGATAGTTTTAGGAAAATGTTAGCAAGAGATTGCAATAAGAGTTTATATATAATGCATAGTGCCGCTCATGCAGTCTGTAAGCCGTTAGTTAATTTACGTATTCTATTCAGTTCCATACTTTCTGTCTTTTCATCATAATTTCTGTGTCACAATGAGGAATAGTACATATGCATTTGTGACAAAACTGGATAGATAAATAGCACTCTCAAAATTGTAATCTGAAGTTGCACTACAGTAGCGAAATTCATATCAATCAATATGGGCCTGTTTTGTGTTCAGTTGTATCGTTATTCAGGTTGATTTCTTGCGTTTCGTTACAATCTTTTTAGGTGAGCAAGCACTTTCAAGGAATGCTGAGACTCAGATTTTCAAAATGGAAAGAATATTGGTGACATGCAAGATATTATTGTAGCACAGAGATTTATGATTTCCTGCAATGATGTCGTGGGGGGTGAATAATTGCTATGTGTCTTGTTTATGCATATGATTGTTGGCGATATGGATTGTATTATTCGTGTTGGTTGAAGTGGCGTTCCGGAAGTACTATTTTTTATTTGTATTTTATTAATTTTCAGAAAGGTAAAATACATGGCTTACAGAGGAGAAAATATGCGGAATGAGGGCGATGTGTTTCGCAATATTCGCAATGTGTTCACTTCTCTGAATGATAAATTGTAGGTTATCACTTTTGTTATAACGGTAATAAATAATCACTCACTTTGGAAGCTAACATCATATTGAAATCTAAGTCTAAAATATCTTAGTGTATCGTATAAGCAATATTCCATTTATAGTAATAATAATTACGTATTTTAATGAATCTTACAAGCAGTAATAGTGATATAATTATTATCTACAAATTTTCTAATCTCATTTTCTTCCATGTTCAGTCGGCCATATGTGAATAATTTCTAAATATTTTCCTATTCATAATCCTTTAACATTACTTATGTACATCATTATCTTGATCCTTTTATTTAGGGAGAAGGATGTACAGGAGCATCTGCGATCTGTTTATGGGACTTTGGCATTGGGCTTAATGGCAGCAGTCATTGGTGCTTGGCTTCATTTGTTCATCGGTTTTCTTTGCGACAACTTCTTTCTTTTGTTTGGTCCAGTCCTATTAATGATAGCATTGATGAAAACTCCGCATACTATTTATAACGAGCGTAAACGACTTGGGTATTTCATCGCTTTTTGCACTCTTTCTGGTGAAGTTTTTATTGATATTTTAGATAAAATCTATTAATAGAGACAAACAGCTTCCAGTTCTGTTTTGTATTTCAATTGAATAAACACTTATTTACTTTTAAAATGAATTCTAGGTATGTGTTCGGGTCCGGTCATTGAGAAAGCTTTAATGGTCGATCCTTCAATTATTCTTACCGCATTTCTTGCCACTACGATTATTTTCGGCTGTTTTACTATGGCAGCGCTACATGCACCTTCCACAAAGTTTCTTCATCTTGGAGGTTTCCTGCATGCTTGTTTTTTCTTGAAATGTAGGAGTTATAGAAATTTTGCCTGTTCAAAAATTTGTAGAAAAATGAACTATCATCATATTTCTATTTCTTTTATTAGGATTCATTACTTCGGGACTGTTGTTCATCATGATCACGGCGGTATTTTCATATTCTGCATTTATGCACACCACTTGCCTTTGGTTAACGTTTGTGATTAATTGCGCTTTGGTACTCTATGATACACAATTGATTTGTGAGAAGCGTCGTTGTGGTGACACGGATTATATATTGCACACCATTGAACTTTTCGTCGATTTCATCAATCTTTTCCGCTATATACTCGCTGCCCTTAGTGAGAAGAAGGTACGGTTTTCCATTCATCAGCATATTTGTTTTTTCATCAAAAAACCGAGCTAAAATTTTCGTATGAAGCCTAAGTTTTTCTTTCCTCGAAGTTCCAAGATATATCATTATCATTATCAAAATGTGAACTAAGAGTTGTTGTGCTACTTCTCTGACAGTTCCATCTCATTCCTTTCACTCTTATTCCTTTTGTTTCTCCACGAAGAGCTTTAGAAATATAAAATGATCGGACTTTTTTTTATAGCATATTGGTAAATATGCTTCAAAAATATGTGTAGAAATAAAACTGTTAATTTCATTACAATTTTTGCAGGAAAGAGGGGACCATAAAAGGAACGAATGAAGAGGCAACACAAACAGTGCTATTAATTTGAGTGTCTCACATTATTAACTTTTTTCTTATCTTTTGTATTTTTTTTCTATTTGAATTTAATAAAAGTTTCTACTTTGTACTTTACTGCACGACGAACACAAAGTTAAAAAATATCAAAACTGTATTTTCTATGATTGGAAACCAAAAAAAGAGAAAACAGTAGCGCTTTGTTTCTGCCCTTAATACGTCTCAGAGCATGTCTGGTATGTTGTGAATATAAAATTTATAGTAATGTTCTCAGTACATGAATGAAAGAAAAAATCGCTAAGAAAGTATGCCTCATCTTCGCTAATGTTTGGTTGATGAGAAGCTTACACTTTATTCGGACAAGCGTGGCTGAACTCCCAAAAATTGCAAGTATTGTAGTCAATGCTGCGATGCTGTAAAGATCGCATATATGTATATTTTCTTAAAGAAGTGGGAACTTCAGCAGTTCTCTGTTTATGAAGTTGAAAATTTCGTGTTTTGAGAAGGGGATTATATGGAAAATTTATCTAATCATATCTTTCTGTAAATCTGCAACTGGCAACATTGTGATGAAGTGCTCACGATTGAGAATTCTAGAGAAAATCGCACTCCATAGTAAACGTGAGCAGATTACAATTGAATCAGATGAAAGTCGCAATAATATTGATGATCTTTTGATTTAAACTATAATCAGATATCCATATCAAAATTACTGTTTGTTATTCCCATTGCAGTTTTAAATTCAAATAAATAATATTAATAATATGATTTGCCAGAGATGCCGAATGTATTTATTGATTAATTAGAAGTTGCAAACGAATAATGGATTCCGATAATGACTCCTCGCAAGATGACGATTTTCGTTCTGATGTGTTGGCGGTAAGTTATATAGCATTCTGTTTAATTAAGGCATTATAATTTTTTTCTGTGCCGAGTGAATTTTGGTCTGCAAAGACGTCATGTATTAAATTGAAGTTTATGAAAGTTAATATTTTATTTTAATTGCTAACATTTTCAGGCCGTTGGGATGACACCTGGTGCTAGCTCTTCCCTCAGTTTAATTCAGAATAAAATAAGACATGCTGATCGGTTTTGGATGCTTTCTGGGGAAAAAGTTCAGACTGAGGGTATGTAGTTTTATTTGACATTCTTTCTAACTGAATAATGTTGAAGGACTTGGCGGTGTCTGAAATATCTATCTTATTATAATAGCTTTAGTTTTATCTGTAGGATATCATCAAAAAAATTCATTTATTATAGCAGAGCTCGTAAATGCATTATCAATATTGTCGTTTTCTCTAACTGATTAACGTTTATTTATAGAAAGTAACGTATCGCCAATTAATTGTAATCGTTTTAATATATCCGATGAATATGTCTAAGCATACAGTAATGTACCCATTAATATCTATGTTGAATTATACATTATTATTAAAGCGATTAAATTTTGTTAGCCATACTTCCATACTGTTTCATTTGCAGAGACGAATATTGGTTACATGTCACCGATAGGAAAAGTGAGTGGTAGAGTGCTCGTTACCAATTATCGGCTACGTTTTGAAGCAAAATCAACTTCTGAAAATCGACAGAGCAAGGTTTTCTTATTAAAACATTTTAAAATATGGATAAATTGCTGTATGAGGGAGGTAGAACATTTATAATTAATTGATGGTAAACCAAAACTTTTCCAGTGTTGTCAGTTTGATATACCTCTGGGATGTATCTCACGAGTTGAAAAGGTTGGATACTCGACTGTGAGTCGTGGCGAAGATTCTTATGGGCTAGAAATTACTTGCAAGGTAACTATTTTCTTTAAGAAATTAATGTTAGTGTCAACTATTATATTTATACGCTTATTGCAGGATATGCGCAATATAAGATTTACTCATCAGCAAACGAACCACAGTAGACGTCCACTTTACGAAAGCTTACAGCGGTTTGCTTTCCCAGTCACCAACAAATCCGTGAGTTTTTTTCTCGGATTCTTCATTCACAAAATGATGCCTTTGTTCTCTTAATTAATCATTATCGTTTGACTCTTTCTCGATAATATTATGAAATTGCATCGGAAAATTGAGTATTATTGCATCATTTTTGCCTTTTGCTTTATCTAAACTAATCTTACTCGCAATTACTGAATTCATTACACACTCTCCATATTATTTAAGTCTTTTGTTTTTTTCTTGTCAAATAGATGATAAATATAACGAAATGACCTAAAAAGTGGTTTTAAATTTTTAGGAATGAATTATTTATCTAATTCATCTGACATTTAAATTTATGATTGCAGTCTTTCTTTGCTATATCCTTCAAGCCTGACTGGACTTTTAATGGTTGGAATATTTACGATACTATTCGAGAATTGAATCGAATGGTAGCAGTCTAGTTTTATCTACTCAATAGTTGTTTAAACTTCGTGTTTCAAAAATTTTAACTTTACATCTAATTTTAATACATAAAAACATTGAGAAGGAAATTAATATGAGAGTGTGCTGAATATTTTAGAATGTACCCAATGAAACTTGGAGAATCACCAAGATAAATGATCGTTATGACTTCGCCGATTCTTATCCTGCTTTGGTATTTATCAAACATAACATCTCTTAATAAGATCATTTATTAGTATATGAGTATATTGCTTACCGAATTCTGAAAAAGGGAATAATAAAATAATGTTTTGCTTTGCATATCAATTATATTTAAGCTGGCTATACCAACAACAGCTATGGCAGAAGGAGAAGATTTTTTGCAAAAGATCGGTGAATTTCGAAGTAAGCAAAGGATACCTGTGAGTAATCGAATTCAAATCTGATTATTTGACGTATGCTTTGATGATTTCCGTGTTCAGCTTACTAGTAGTACATTTTGAGGTCTTGTCATGGTTGCACCCTACTTCTCAAGCATCAATAACACGATCATCGCAACCAATGGTTGGAGTTACATCTCGAAAATCTGCGGAAGATGAACGGTCCTATTTTTGATTTTGTTATGTATTGATAAGTGATTCAGCTGCAGAAAATTAGTTCAAGACACAGCTAATAAGGTTGAAATGTTCGGGTTTTTTTTTTTAATTCTGAATTTATGGAATAGCAATTTATAGTTCACAATAATGGTCAGAAATTTATTTTCAGGTATCTACAAATGATCATTGAAACAAATGCCCATGCCCACCAGCTACTTATATTTGATGCTCGTCCAGCTGTTAATGCGAAAGTCAATAAAGTAGATTTGAATTTTAATTACTACCGAACTAGTTATTTTAGTTGGAGTAGAAAGTTAACAAATGTCCTTTTCAATAAGTGAGTCTATTTTCTGTTATAGAAAAAAATCACCGTCATTTTAGAAGAAATATAAAACAATTCACAATTTTGCAGGCAAAAGGTGGCGGTTTTGAAGATTCATACGCCAACTGTCGACTGGTATTTCTGGATATACAAAATATTCATGTAGTTCGAGAATCGTGAGTTCTTTAATATTTTGTTGTCTTATTGTCCTTGTGTTTACTAGACGTCACTGGCTTATTTAAACTACTAAACTAATTTATTTGAACTAATAAACTTTAAAGAGACTGTTATAGTTTTATTTTATTAATAACGAAAACATTTATTGAAAATAAAGTTTTTGTTTTACTTAATGCGCTTCAATTAGTCTAATTTAAGGCTTGAATAGATGTATTTTTTACATATATGTGCAACACGTAGTAAAAATCATTGGTACAATAGTCAAAAATACAATATATGGAGACACTTCTATTTTAAAATGTACAAAGAAGTTGGTGTCGAAGATTCGATTTTTATATGAACATTGGATTATAAAAAAATATATCTCTTAATGGATTAATAGATTAACTTTTTAAAAAAATATTAAAGCTTCTGCATAGTGCATTTAGAAGTAATTTAAATTGCAGTATATACTTCTATTAAAAATGTTAAGGGTCATTTTGAAAAAATATCAAAATGAGCATTAAAATGAACAATTAGTAGAGTCAAGAGTTTTTATGCTGTAAGCCAATCTTTTCTATACTTTATATTCAAAATTTAGAGCAAAAAAGTCAAGTTGCGAAGATAATGAAGGGCTGTATTGTAGACTAAGAAAATTGAAAGATGTATCGTTCCCTCGTGTTGATGAGAAGAATTGGTTTCGTATGTTGGATGAAACGAAATGGTTGAATCACATTCAGGTCTTCATTTCTTTTATTTTATGAACAAATCAGATGATATTAGGGTAATTGTTTTCTGAATTGTTTTTTTACATGCTGCATCGGACTTATTCCCAATGGGAGATTTTTTTATCATAATGTCGGAAAAACTGCAAGTTATTTTATATCATACTTTTTACCAATATTTGCAAGTCTGCCTTTATCATTTTTGTATGTTATAGTAACAACTTCCTAGCTGTTTTCTGATTGCGATCCTTTACTAAGTAATAATAGTTGAGCAAACGAGGAGTTATGTTACATGTGAGATTGTATGGAAATGTTCTATAGACAATTCTGGATGGTGCAACCCAAATTGCTCGGGAAGTAGAGGATAACAAAGCGTCTGTTTTGATCCATTGTAGTGATGGCTGGGACAGAACTGCTCAAGTATGCTTTTAATTCATTTTTTTTTTTCGTTAAAGAACTTCGAGAACTAATTGTATACAAAAAAAAAAAAAAATTTCGCTTCGGAGAACTAGTGTGTTCATTGTAATTTATTCAGTTGACTTCAGTTGACTTCATTGGCAATGCTGGAGCTCGATCCATATTATCGAACTATCCAAGGTTTTGCAGTTTTGGTAGAGAAGGAATGGTGCAGTTTTGGTCATAAGTTTGCTCATGTATGTTAAATTAAAAGGACTTTTTTTTATTGTTCTTTTCAATAAAAAAATATTCTTCTCTAAGCAATAAACGAACAGCAATTATAGCGTGTGGGACATGGAGAAGACAAACATGGTGATAGCGAGAGATCACCCATATTTGTACAGTTTATTGATTGTGTATGGCAAATCATGAATCAGGTAAGGAAAAACAGATTGCAACTCCCCCATTTAAATATTATATTCAAAAAGTGAGGGTCTGTGTGTTTTTCGCATTGGAATTTTTTTATGTGATTTGACATATAAAAATTTAATCCACTAATGTACTAGTTCGTTTTATCGTTTTTTCGTTTTGTAATTCTTTTATAAGTATTCATGTGTACTGCTTTAAGTTCCATCTGATTTTCATACAACTTTTCGTCTATTCATTTACTTATATTATTCAGTTTCCATATGCTTTCGAATTCAATTCTTCATTCTTGATTACAATACTAGATGAATTATATTCCTGTCGTTTTGGAACATTTCTATACAACAGCGAGAAGCAGCGACATCGCGATCAAGTAAGTTCATGAAAAAATGTTACCTTACTTCACTTTTTGAATTAATCCTCTTTATTCAAATCATTCCATAATGAAGCGAAATATATTGCCAATATATTGGCAACTCGGACTGCAATATTATTTGCTCATCAAGCTTTTGTAGCATGTAAAGGAAAATACAGTATCACTTTGGTCTTACATTATTACTGAAAGAAGGCGATTTATGAATCCATTCTATAACGAGTATCCTCGATTTATCGATGTGTTGCGTCCAAATACCCGGTTAATGTGTATCAAAATCTGGAAAAACTATTATTTTCGTTATAATCCAACAATTGTTGCGCAGGACCATATGGTAATCTGTTCATTTTTTTTTTTTTTTTGACTTGACATTCTTTTAAATGTTCGATTTTAGATCGTTACTGAAATATCCATAAAGAATTCTAGCTATTTCTATCAACCTTAATAGAACTTCATAAATTCAGTAGTTGGTCAGAGAAGTATTTGGTATATCTGATCCTAGTCCCTTTGGAGTTTTGTTTGTCTTCGCTAATTATACCCCTCATATATTCTGCTAGTTGTTCGGTCAATCAATAAAATGTTTTGTCTTTTGCTTTTTGGAAGAAACTAGTTAATTTATTATTTCTGTAACAAATGCGAAATTCGAGAAATTCAGTCTAAAAAAAATGAAACGCAGTATCTTTAATGCTCATAATTAGCCATTTGTCATTTTTAGCTAAGAGAATTTATTTCAGGATGTTGAAGCTCTTATGAACGAGAAAATTCTACGCAAGGTTGAAGCTTTGAAAGATGAAGTGATTATGCATGAACAGACTCTTAGTAAAAATGTTACAATTACAGAACTTGAATCTAAATACAGAACTTAGTATTATTATTGCCTTATGATTCAGATGAAATAATAAAGCCGCCTCGGTAGGAGGAGACGATATGTTTGAGAGAGAATATATTCATGAAGAAAACTTAGGTATATTCGAAGAGGAAGATTCTGTTCAAAAAATCGATTTTACTATTACTTAGAAGAGGACAACGCCGATTATAATGCTTCTCTTTTTCTTTTTCATTTTTTATGGAATAAGATGAGCCATTTATGCCATTTTGGTATTATTTAATTATATACTCAGATATGAATTGATTGAAAAAATCTAAAACAATCTGATTATAAAATAAAATCACAAGAGGAGATCACGAAACTTGGAAGTTTTTATAAAACAATCCTTGAACATGAGATTGATTTCGTTACTAGATTTTAACAAGTTAATGGTCTATTAAAAGATCTCTAGCTTCCGATAAAGATATACTTGATTTACAATAACAATAATTCCGACAAAGATATACTAGATTTATGACAACGATATTCTCTGACATTTAAAACTAAATAAGATCTTGTTAATAGTTTTTCCTACATAATTATTATCAGATATATTTTGAAAAGAGATCATCTGTTTCTATACTGTCATTGTGAAACGAGCTTATTAGATATCCGATTGTATCATTATAAATGGTGTGCTACGTAACAGAAAATGAGAGTATTTAAAGTTTAGAAAGCATTAGTAGCGCCACGTAATCAGTGTTACAAACTGATAATTTCGCAATAATGGCTTCGATGTAAGTATGGCCCGTAGTATTTCCATTCTGTGTGCATACTCAATTTTTTTTGGTCAACCCTACACTACTGTTTTAATGAGCGACTAACTTCATGGGACTTCAGTAAATGAACGAATGGACTTCTCGATCTTACACTCATATTAAAAGGGTCATCAGTAAGATAGTTTAGCAACTTCGCGATATAAAGCTCGTGTTTTATTCCCAATATTTAAGGATTGGCTTTTTACAGTTATCGTCGGCAATATCAATATCTAGATAATGTCTTTTCCATCATTTGATTTTTTTTCATCACTGGTAACAATTCAGCCAGTATTACTTCATCAGGTGAAGATATAGGCTGAAACTGAAAGGAATTAGTAGTAGTTTTTGTCCTCGAATTGCTGTCTACAAGCTCAACTTATACTCCATCTGAACCTCACGACTTCCTCCCATTTATCTTCTTTTTTTAGTGTAATATATAAACAATCGTATGGGACGTTAGTTTTCATATGTTTCAACAAATTTTTGAAGTCGAAAAGCGACATTAAATGAGGATTGGTGATTAATTAAGCCCCGTTATTTCTCGCGTCGTTTATTACGTGTTCATGCGCGTGTAATGTTTTCTTTTTCCGCTTTCTTTCACTTATGTCTGCTTTAAGCCATTCTGCAGTTAGAATGACTTCGAGAGCAGAAGCGGTGATGGTGGCTGAATGCCTGAAACGAACACTGGAACCAAACGCACAAATACGACGAAATGCAGAAAATGATCTGAAGCAAATGGAGCAATTACCTGGTATGTTGCTCATAGCCTGCCAGTATCAATATTAGTTGATGGTGTAAGAGTTGCGACCTATAATTTTGTTCAGATTAGTTTCATAACTCTTTTCGTTGTTTTTTGAAATTCTCTAAAATAAAGATTATTCGCTGGTAATTTTCTTCTGTTGTTATGTTTTTATATAAATAACTCTTCTCGATCGTGCTTGCAATTTTTAGGATTTGGAATGGTTTGCTTTGATCTTATATTTGATCAAGAAATGCTTCCTGCAGTTGCATTGGCGTCAGCAGTGTCACTCAAGAATTTTGTCAGGGAGAATTGGGTATATATTTATAATTCTTTTTCTGTCGAGCTTCATCGTGTCATTTTCTTGATGTTTTAAGAATGCATTAACTGTGATTATTTCAAAATGTAGTAAATTTTTTTTGGTTCACATATATTATAACGAACATCAAGGAAATAACGTATAGACACGCAGTACTTGACCAATATTTGCACTTTTTTTTGAATGGTCGTATTTTTACCATTATTTTTCATAAAATTTCAAATATTTAATATAAACTCTTTGTTTTTGTTTTGCATATCAGTTTCACAGACAGTGATTTATGTATTTTGTATTATTAAACAAGAATAATCAAATTCGGTGAACAAAGAGAAGGAAGACCAGAGTGAAATTGCTTTCTTGGGTACCTGAATATTTTTTTCTCATATTACCTTCAAAACTGTTTGTATCCTATAGACTTTTCCAGAATAAGGAGAAATGTATGGTTGAAATAGACGATGGGGAACGAGCACAGTTGCGATCGAGGGCACTGCAGAGTATGCTTGCCACTTCTGGTAGATATTTTTTTACATTAATTAATGTACTTACTTAGTCGTATTATTCCGCGGATTTAATGAAATACGACTATTATCTTTTATGAATTAATATATGTGAAAGAGAGATGTATCCTTGCCAACACTATTTGTATTTACTTGACTTTTATAAACTATAATGTATAACCTCATCATGCAGCATTTTATTGGATCAGTTGCAGGGAATATTCAGAAGCAACTGTCGCAAGTGGTATGTGTTATGGGAAAGCATGATTTTCCTGAAGAATGGCCCGACTTAATCACAGTTTTGGCGCAAAATCTAACAGGAATTGTTCTGGATAAGCTTGCAGCGACGTTGTATACGCTTGATGAACTTTGTAAGAAGTATAGATATGAAGTGAAGTCTAATAAGTTATGGCAGGAATTGGTAATTGTGCTACAGGCAGTAAGTAATTTAAGCTGCACTTTATTTTGATAAAATAAATACTTGTTGTACTCTGTTTTTTTTTTTTTTTTTTTTTGTTTAGATAGCAGCACCATTAACTGATTTGTTTGGAAAAATGATAGAATGTATCCCAAATAAGGATTTGATGTCGGAAGCGGAATGTCAGACATGGATTGAAGTCGCTGTTCTGATTACGAAATGTTTTCATTCTCTTTGTTCACAAGATTTGCCGGAGTATTTTGAGGTAAGCATATGACTTAATCGTTGGCAGGCATTCATACTTTTTTCCTAAATTGACACTTTAGAAATATTGAACTTGAAGACTTTAGGCGAGACAGGAGAATGAATTCAGTGAAGGAAAGCACATTTTATTGCTTTATTATCGTGTAATATTTTCAGGATCATTTAAATATATGGATAAATGGTTTCATGGCACTATTAAAATTGCAAATTCCTCAAATGGATGCCAGAAGTATTGATGCAGAGGCTAATATTCTAGATAAGCTGAAATGTTGTATATGTGAAATCATCACTCTTTATTCTCAGGTGTGTTCGCATACTACTGCTTTAAATCTTTTTTCTTTTCCGAACTATTCCTTTAATCTTTTATTTATTTCGAATTATTTTAAGTATTTAAGTAACAAAATTTGTTACAGCGATACGAAGAAGAAATCATGCCTTTTATGATGCCCATTGATAAGAGTTTGGTGGTACAAGAAAAAGCAGAACAAAAATGTTGGCTAATTGAATGCATTTGGCAACTTCTTGTTTCTATCGATCAGAAAGCAAGGTCCATTTTTAGTGAGAACAAGAAATGTATGTATTATTCGGATAGAGCAAGAATAGAACATACGTTATAATCTATATGATTTAATAGGTATGACACCTTAGTAAATGCGTCACTTGGATTTCTTTCCTCAATTTGTCAACGGCCTCAATATTCAGTAATTTTCGAGCATGAACAGATGTTGAAGATACTATATGAAGATGTGATAATTAAAAATGTGATGCTAAGGAAATGCGATTTTGAGCTTTTCGAAGACGACCCTTTTGAATATATGAGGAAAGATATTGAAGGTATTTTCTTTAAAATTTTTTCTGAAAACTTTGAACTTTGTTCAGTTTCTATCATAATTGATAAATTGAAAAAATTATAAGTCTTATCCTTTGTAGTCTGTCTTTTGATTTTATTTTTTGCTTCATTTGAAAAGATCTGATGATTTTCTTCCGAATGAAGGCAATCCCTTTTTATGATCCATTTAAAGTATTAGTTTCAAAGCAACTAATACTTTAACTCCGAGTTGCTGTCAATCTTGCCTTACATGTTATTTTTTTTTTATTTTTTTGTTTTACTAATACTAGAAATTCAAGAAACGAACTGATTCGTGGAATCTTGTATAGAATAAAAATTCAAAAAATTTATTAATAATTTTCTGAATGGCATGAGTACTGTAAAAATGAAGTAATAAAGTGATCGATGAAACAGTTTCTTGAATTTTTAAGTCATTACTTTCGGTTAGGAAAATCGATATGAGCTCTAATTATTTTAATAATTTAGGTTCTGATATTGGTACTCGACGCCGCGGGGCAAGCGATTTTTTGAGGGCACTTTGCCGCCGACCCGAAGAATCTCGAATCTTGGGCATATTATCAGAAGTATTGCAATCATTTTTGCGAGAAAGCGTTGCAGATCTTACCAATAACTGGTTAAAGAAAGATGTCGTCTACTGCCTGATAACAGCAGTTGCAGTGAAAGCAGAAACTGCAAAGCATGGTGCAACCATCACTAGTGATCTCGTAAGTTTTATAAGTTCCTTGTGATAAAAGATTAGAATCGGAATAGATAATAGTTTGAACATAATTTAAACTCTTGGAAGTCACTTTCGGTTAGGAATTTTTGTTTCAGGTTGATGTGGTAGATTTTTATCAAACTCATGTACATAATGATCTTATGGATGATGTCAATGCACTACCAATATTAAAGACTGATGCACTGAAGTATATTGTCGTATTTCGGAATCACTTACGACCAGATCATTTAATACAAGTTATCAATGCATTTTTGAAACTACTTTCTTCGCGGCATACAATTTTACATCAATATACTGCTTATGCTCTGGAGAGGCTTATGCTTGTGAAATACAAAGAAACCGGAAAGGTGCATTTCTATACTTTTTATTTTATATATTTTACCGTTGTTCTTTAACATTCAGTATAAATCATTTTTTTCTTAAAGCACTTCTTTTTTTATAAGAATTTCATGTTAATGTTTAAGGTTCTTTTAACGCATGAGAATGTGCCAGTAGGTCCACTGATAGTTGCTTTATTCGCTTGCTTTGAAACCGATCCAAAGGCACAGAATTCACATTATCTCATAAAGGCTCTACTGCGTTGTTTCAATATTATCGATGTAAGAAATGTTTGTTTGTAGTTATTTTAATATTTCTTTCGTTATTTAATTTTAAGGATTTCTGGTACTTAAGTACGATTTTTATAGTGGACGATTTACAAAACTTTTGACGTTTTCATATTTCTTGAAAAATGCAGAGGATCAAAAGCTGTTTAAATTGTTTGACATTTTAAATTTCCAGCACTTTATAAAAAATTATTTAATAAAAAACTATGTTCAAAATCTTTATAGAAGTTTAACTGTTCTGTTTGGAGTTATCTTCCAGTTTATTTTTGTCCTTCTACTTGAATATAAAACAATTTTTAACTGCAATCTTTTGTGTATTACCTGAAGTTGTGAAGAACTAAATTATTGTGCAGCAGTGTTTAATAATGAGAGAAAACAATAATCATTGTGAGTGATATTTGAAAATCATTTATTAACAATATTCAAGTGATAAAAAGAGCTATCTATTTAATATCTTCAAAATTATATGAGTTCAGTTTCATGACTAGTGCACGCTTCCATACTTTGTTCTTCATTTGATCTTTAATATGAGTTTTATTATAGATAGAAACAGCAAAAAGTTCTGCCTACATTGTTGACAAATTGGCCACTATGATTGGCGTTGCTGTGAAAAATCCAGTTAATCCATTACATCTTCACTTTGTCTTTGAGTCACTTTGTGTTCTGATCAGGCAGGTTAGTATAAATGTTCATTTATTTATTCACTTCAGAAGAATAAGGGTTTTTACAAAGAAATCGTTTTGAAAATGATTTTTTCGAAAAAACTATTTTATATTGAATTATGTCATTTCATACTGAATTATATTCAGTCTTGTTCCTGAAATTTTTACATAATTTATCACTCTTGAATTATAGGTTTATGCAGTAGTTGAAGGTAGTATCGATAAGTACGTAGTGCCTGTCATAGAGAGCATTTTTTCCTTAGATGCTATCGATTTTGTACCATATGCGCTACAAATTACAGGTTAATAATTTTGAATAAATTTTACAACAATAGGTTTTGTAATTAGAAAAGAAATGTTGTAAATTTATTACAGCTCTTTTGTTGGATCAGGCTGAAGCACAGAAGCAAAAAACAGGTACATCCTGCGTGGATAGCTATTTACCTTTCTTCGATAATCTTCTGAAAGGTGAAATATGGTTACGAACAGCGAATATCCCTGCTGCATTATTGGTAAATCTGATTTTTCACCGCTTTCTATTTTTCACTTTGTAGTTATTAATTTGGATTGTTCTTGTTTCCAGGTTATTGAATCATTTATGCGCAGTCACGGCAAACATATTTTGGATAATTATGCTAATAGTCTTCTGGCAATCTTCCAGAAATTGATTTCTTCGAAAGCTTTAGACCAACATGGCTTCCAATTAGCCAGTATATTTCTACAGTATGTAAATGTATGTTCGTTGGGAATTTATGGTAATGATTTTTATTGCAGAGCAAATAAAAAGCTGTTGTTAGAAACCGTGATTTTTATGGTTTTCAGCAATCCGATATATTAACAGAATCTGCACTCTTGATCCCGATGTTACGACGGATTCAGTTCACGAAAACGACCAAATTTATGAAAAATTTCGTCCTTTTTTTGGCACGATTTGCGGTTGTACGAGGAAGTGTAATTCTGTATCAGGTATATCTTGTCTTCAGTTTCGTTTTTGCAAAATAAGAACTGTTGTCTTGTACAGGTACTGGAATTAATACAAACGGGTATGTTCATGATGGTTGTCGAGAAGATTTTAATTCCTGAATTGGATAAAATGTACAATACTACAACATATGATGAAAAACGTCTGTGTTGTATTGGTTTTGCCGATCTTGCAGCTGAAACTGTAGACAAATTAGGGTAAGTTATCTTCGTTTACTTCAGAGTTTAATTTTAATTACAGGATATCCATTATTCATTATGTTACATCGTTTTGCTCACATTAAACTCTTTTAAATGAAAAAATGAAGCAGCAGTTCTGGTGTTTCAGTTTATATGAATGATTTCATTTCTATGCTTGATTGATTTGCATATATCGGCGTTATAGATTGCAGTATGGAACACTGGTGGAGTCATTAGTGCAGTTGGTAGAGGCTTCTGGTTGTGGACCAACTCCTTTGAAAGCAGACGATATTGAAGATCAGGGAATTGGGCTCTCTACATTAGAATTAGAGGGGAATGATCCCTACTGCAAGCTGAGTTATGCACAGCATCCAGACACAGTCGCTGCCGAAATTGTCAATTTTAAAGGTTTTCCGTCTTTTTTTCTGGTATATCAGTGCTTTAAAATAGCTTACATACAGTTTTTTCGCCCTCCTGGATCTTGTTCACTGTTTTCTTTTTGTCCTATTATTTTTATAAATCATTTCGGAAGCTCTTATTTTCTTTGTAAATTTGAGGCTCAAATCACTCAATATCTTTAAAAGACGAATAATAAAAAACCATGTACATACTTTTCAAATCTGGTATGTTGCATGGTAGGTCTGTCGTTTTCCAAAAGTAATGAATTGTTTTAACTCTAAATCTTTTTCAAATTCATTTAAATTTTACGTAGTATATCTGCAGTAAGGAAGATTTTCAAGATTACAGTTATTTCATTGCAGCCTATCTGGCCGAAGCTGTGATGGTGCGCGCTATAGTTCTAAAAGCAGATTCTGCAAGTTGTATTAATGAGGAAATACGCGGTTTCCTTGCGGGATACGCGCAACAAATTTGAAAATTTAGAAATCCTAGTGGTATTATTGATATTTCTTCATCATGCTATTGTACCTCTAGGGTTTTTATACTGTGGTATTTCAAATTTTATTTGCTCTATCTTGATTTTTCCTCTTTTCCTTTCTAATCTTCATTTACAATCAAACTGAAAATACATATCGACGACATGATTATGTTGGCGAAATATGCAAATCAATTCATAAAGGCATGTGAATATTTTCGCCTTATAAAATCCTTGCAGTTTGCTGTTATTTTTACTATCTATAGTTTTATGGTGGTACGTGCAAGTTTGAATCGTAAAATAAAGATTAAAAGACGAGAAGTTGTTCGTAAGATCCATTTATATGTGATAGGCGAAATCTTCAGAATGATAAGAGAGTTGCTCTTGCCACAACATAAATATGTTCATCGGCTTTTTTGAAGGATATTGTTTCTCAACTGCTTCTTTTGGAATCATCTGAGAAAAATACATTATGATGAGAGGATCATTTTTTATTCCACAATTTGATCCCTCATTTCAATTTACATTTATTTGTTTTCCCATAAAGTGCATAATGTAAAATGAGAACTTCGGTGCAAAAACTTCAACTGGCAATTGCTGTCGATGACACTTTCAATTAGCATTCCTTGTGGCTCAGAGTATTCTCAAGTTCGTTTGGTCGCACTACCTAAATAGCATTCACTAACCTATGGTTCTTCAATCTGGTTATTCCGAGCTTATTTTCCACCTTATTTAATATCTTATTTCTTTGTCTTTTGTCATTAAGCCATGATACATTATTATCCGGAAGTGCACTCATGAAAATTAAGAGTATTTCCGCGTAAAGATGATTGTCATTAATAATCGAGATTTTTCTAGTTAGAAAAATCTGAATTCTATAATAGGTTGAACTTCTGCTGGTAATGGAATCTGATTTTATTAGACTTATTTGTACGTCCGCTCGATGAGAAGCTACTTTATGAACAATACAGTGGCCATTCCAATGGCTTTGATAGGTAATTCTAGTTCGAGAGGACATCCCAAAGAAATTCGCATTATGCGTATAGTATTTCAAACTTCTACGAGTTTCCCTCATAGTAACTTTTTTAATTAAATATATCTACACGTAAAGCTGATTTGATGGCATATTTTATATCAAACTCTTCCACTATAGTAGTTTTAGATGAGCTATGTTGAAATTTCCTTACACTTACTTACTTTCACATGTGCTGGTAATAGAAGACAGAATGAACATCTGAAATGCAATGCTTAAAACATTAAATTATCAGCAGTGAAATGAATCGTCGCATTCTTTTTTCGTGTTTTATTCGTTTATCGTTAAGTGATAAGCTCTATCTTTCTTTTCTCTTGCAACGAATTCAACATGCTTTTTTAGCAACGAAGAGATAAAAAATAATGCAAAATTTCCAGTGACAAAGTGATAGTTAAATGAACGCTCTAATTGAGCATTTCCATAAACTACAATATGAGCTGCAAGAAATAAAAATGCATGAACCAATGACAAGTAAAAGTTAGAAATAGGCTTGTAAGCAATGCAGAGACATTACGGGCAGATATATGGATGTTGTTAATGAAATTTTCTTGCATTGTGCAGTAA
The DNA here is from genome assembly GCA_008729115.1 of Dirofilaria repens. Classification (NCBI taxonomy): domain Eukaryota; kingdom Metazoa; phylum Nematoda; class Chromadorea; order Rhabditida; family Onchocercidae; genus Dirofilaria; species Dirofilaria repens. The sequence goes on from SNRZ01000010.1 coordinate 1,415,645, forward strand.
GTAAATTGGACAAATTTAAGTTAATTTTAGTTTCGTAAAGCTTAAAGGTCACCCATTCATCATTTATTTATCAAGATGTGCCCGTCATATATTCTCATGAAACATTATTATTATTATTTTTTCTTCTTTTCATTTTATCATATAGATGCACAAAAATCTGTACTATCCTTAGTTTATTCAGCATTTCCGAATTTATTTAATCTAAATTTAAAACAATTAATTTAAACATTATATTGATCATCACTATAAGATGAGTATGGGAAACCAACATAGATTCAGAATTACAGTGAGAATATAATGATGATATAATTGATATACTCACTACTATTGGTGGTAATATGAATAGCTGTTTAAAATTCTGACTTTCAGAACGAAAAAATAGGAATCAATTATTATTCCGATTCGGACTTGAATTTAGAATGAGTTCTTAATTCCACTTGTTGCCTTCAATGTCCTTTTATCATCTGTTTCAACTACTTATATGTGGTACATTCTGTTTGGTTACTGTTACTTCTCTCAAGTGTTGGTATTGTCATGGTAGAATGGTAGCAGAAGAAAGCTGGATGATATCGGGCAACAGTTGCTGTGAACCAATCATCACCAAGTGCAACCGCAGCTTCTGTTTTTTTGCAGAGGTACGAGGTTCATCTCCTTTTTGGATCTCTGGATGTACGGACTATGAATGAATTCAATGGTAATTAAGCTTATAACATTTGCAATATTTTAAACTCTTCACATTACTTATGTTCAGCAAGAACTGTTCATCGAATCCACAAAAATTTATGAAGGAATATTCATCTGAATCAGCTCACTATCTCATAATAATGCTTCGTGAAAGATGAGTAATGCTTTGCAGGTTGCGATCAGCATAATATACCGTATAGTTCGATTCTCTTGCGATGTCAGTGTCAAACCGACTTGTGCAATCCAATCGACAGAATACCACACTGTTCCAATGAACCGTTCAATGACAATGCAATAAAATCTACTGGGATAGCGGATGACATAAAGAGCATTGCGTGGACTAATCAAATTAAATCACTCAATCCAATAACGTTCCTGATATTAGCATCAGGTTGGCATATCTCGACTCATCAATTACTGGAATAGTTCTTTTGTTTATTGGAATGAAAGCTAAAGTAGTACTGAAGAATTACTGCATAATGTAGTTTTGGCTTTCATGTAAACTGTGCGCATTCTGTTAACTATCTCGAAGTCGCATCTTAAATAAGCCTGGAAGCCATCATGTTTAGTAAATAAGATGGACTCATTATATAAAGCAATCGGTCTGAGATAGCATTTTTGGACTGCAGTGGATGATAAGTAATAAACTGATTATTTTCTGGCAATCAAGTGATCGATCGAAATGATAGATTTCACCGTCATATGGAAATATTTCTCCTAGTGGACAGGGCTATCCCTTAGGACATTGGATGAAACCAATATATGACATCTGCTGTATAATTGTTGTAGTCATTAATGGCTAGTAGAAGACACTATCTTGCAATTACCGCTGGTTAGGAAAGGAATTGTAGTGGAAATAGCCATTGTAACCGCTGGTTAGGAAAGAAATTGTAGTGGAAAGGAAATAGCCATTGTCACATCCTATTCCTTATTGCTGTCACTCTCTCTATTAGTAACAACTTCGATCTATTTCTTCATGACTGGATGGGTATTTTATCATTTCATAAGTAGACCAATACAGCATGTGACATTTATAGTGAGCTGAGCGTTAGTATTAATGAGACACTCTTATCAGTGATAGGACATGGACATTTGACATGAACTGGGCATCGAATGTTCCTTTTCCTGAATAATCATCATATTTGATTATCTTTTGTTATAAAATATCATATTGGTTGTTGTTATCGTTTTGATATGCTATATGTTTCATATATTCATACAGCATCGAATAAATTTTTTCTCGAATTTTTATTAGAAATCTACGAACATGCCACTTTTTTTCACAAATTGTGATATCATGTTGCTGATGCAGCATGATTTATATGCATGAAGTGTAAGATTAACACAGAGATCAAAAAATACCAGCAGAGCTAGGAACAGAGTAAAACATAACAAGAAAAATTTTAAATGCGTTCAGTAAATCATAGGAAAACTTAAAGCATTTGATCGATGTCCAATTTGTCTACTAATATTCGCCGTTCGCCGCGTTATATCCTAGAGTTCCCATTTTCAACATCGACTTTCAGAATCACTTATTCTTTGTTTTCCTTGCTTAATCTCTAAGTAGTCTTCCTGTTTTTTTGACCTAATTTAAAAAAATGTCATCAGTTAAATTCACGCCAGACTTTGCAAACTTTGTGATAACAGTCCTATTGATCGTCTGACTAATGATATTTACTGTCGCTTTTAGATTCTTCCATCATGAAAAGCACAGTTGAAATGAGGAAGTATTAAGACGTGATATGATAACTTTGGAAGCATTCTGTTATTAGAAAAACAACAATCTTTGCCTGAAAATGACCAACAGGAAAATAAAGAAATGTCACATTCTCCTAAACATTGTAGTTCCAGAGTTCATAACTTCGTATGATGTCTTGTTTATAGAAGAACAATGGAAAGAACGAAGACAATATATATAAACGTGGATAAAAACTACTATGACATGAGGGATATACTAGCATGCAAGCAAAGTCTTAGATGTTTGTTTTCTAATCCTCTTCCTCGAGGTAAGTTACTTTTTAAAGTTTTTGACAAAGAATGCCATCCATTGCAGCAACAGTTATTGGCATCCTGTATTGCAATTATATTCGTAATTATAGAGGTTTTCCACTTGATCGGTCAAAAAGCGCCCGATATGGAAGAAGGGTTCTGTCGAGCAGATTTGCCACTTTTCATGATCAAAACTCTTCCCAGTTGTAAGGTATGTTTGCGTTTTTGCTATTTGATGCTGATATCTCTGAGAGATAAAAGAAAATATCAGTATGAAGTGATGACAAATGTATAACTCATTTAGATTATGCTTCCTGCTGAATTCAATCCCGTACAGATGCAGATTTTGCGCGCAGCGCCAGAACATGTCGATCTAATGCATTTGAATCAATTCTACTTCATCCTTTCGAAACATATTGTCAAATTGGTTCCAGGTCACTTGATACTTATTATTGATAGGCCTTTTTGTGGATATGGCGTCAAACATTCTACAGTAGCATTAGCAAATATCTTTCATTTGTACTTTGTAGCAAGAAGAAATGCTATTTTAGAAAAAAGGTTCATGATTTAATGTTGCAAATCATTTGTGTATATGCATATATTGTATGTATCGCAGTATTTTTTCAGGTGAGGATGGACGTTCATTGGCAGAGACAGCATTGTTTTCATTCCTCCAACGTAGCGGTTGGATTCTAAATTGTGCATTGCATCAAGGCATTAGGCCGAAGAAAATTGATCTAACCGAAACACAGCTTTATCGAGAAGCATTCATTTGTGCATTGAAGTTCAGCCGTTGGTTTAATTCAAGGCAAGCTATTTGTCGTAAAAGAGACAATAGTTATTTAGACTGATTTTAAAAAATTTCTGTTTCTCATTAGATGCTTTTTTTTTTGACTGAAAAGTACTGTTAGTGTCTAGAGTTGTGATAGAATTTTTACACATTAAATAAGGCAATAGAATATATATTGCAACATTTAAACTTATATTTGTTAACTGTTAACTCTTTGCCATTGATCTCGATCTCTCGAGCTGCACTTTTAGCTCCAAAATACTGATCTATACTTTATATATTACTTGTTAAGGAACATTATGTCATTTTCTTTATTGTCCTTCTTCTAAAGCAAATACTATCCCATATTTACATTTTTCTGCGTTTTCTTTTTATCGTATTTGCTTTTTTCTTTTGCCTAACTCCCAGCTTCCCTAGGTTTAGCTGTAATTATTAAATGTGCTGTAATTATTTCCTAGCTGCTTCGTGAGAATCATTCTTTTGTTCGTTATACTTTCTCTACATTTCCTTATGTCATTTCCGCTATTGTCTAATTATATATTATTCGTATGTGTCTATGAGTGTATATACATACGTCGTGAGCTATTCTGTTTTGATATGCCATCGAGTATTTTCAGTTCATGGCCTAGAGCCTGCTAACCTTTACGATGTTTTCGTTAATGTCTTCATACTTTGGTCAAGTTCCATCCAAGTTTTTTGCTATCTTTGTTGAGCATACGTTGTTTTCTAATTCATTATAGTAATTAGATATTAGGCAAATAATCTCTTTGTTGCTTGCTGTAGTTTACATTTCTTCTTTGCACTACCGTAAAGCTTTATTTAATTGTTTTGTGCTCAAAACAGAGTTTTTATGCACAACCTGCCATCATACCAATTATATCTTTTGTACGAATGAATTATAATATTTTATAGCATATATTTATGATTATGTTTTGTCGGTGAATTCATAAGTCAGTTAAATACAAAACACTTGAGTGTTGTTTATTTCATGGGATACATTAGTATGAGCGCATTATTCCAAGAATTAATGACGCGCTGAAAATGATGAATATCTGTATAAGATATTTTTATTGCTGCTCAATTCTTTTTTTTAATCTGCTTCTAGTTAAGGCATTAACCTAATTTTCCTTACATCTGTCGGCTTAAAATTCCTGAATTTTCTACTCATTAGGTCTCTCATTTATCATATTTTGATGTGGACATTATTTTCATATTTATCGATTGAAGAAATAAAAATTTGATTCCCTACCTTGAGTATTCGATTTTTGGTAATTATACCCATCACTTTTTTTTCAAGTGGAGTCAAGAATCAATGAATTTATTGCGAGATGCCAACATTGATTGTTCTCCCACAAACTGTATTAGTAAATCTTAGATCAAAATATTATTTGATCCCAAAATCGGATTTGAAATATGAAAGAAGAGAATGATGGAGATATACGACATAGTACTGATTTCTTGACTTTAATAATCATAAAGAATGTTTACATGTTTTAGCTTTTTCGTTTTGGTAACTCCGAAAAAACTGTTAATATGTTCAAGAATTAGTTCGATTACCCTGAATCATTCCTGAGTGGATATGCTTGTACTACCTCTATGCGGTGTTGCTTTTCAAGCATTATGATATAAATGTGGATTTCTTAATATTTTTGCTTCCGGGTTCATGGAAATGGTAGTGTTTTCTCATTGATAAAAGCTATCATGATGAAGTGTTATGTTTCCTTAGTATTATAAAAATCGAAAATGTTTGGCAATTCAATTCACTGGATTCTTTTTATCATATTTAATAATTGCAGAATACGCCATTATTAACTAACCGTTTCAGGTAGAATCAAAGGAACAGTAAACAATGCACTCCTTCTATGAAAATCTCAGTAAGCTATTCAGCTTCGAACTTTATGATGATGTCATTACGCTCTATGAATTGTCATATGCTGAGCAAGTGTTAAGTAATGTCCAAGCTGCAACTGTAGTCTCAATGGTAGCCGAATCCTATTATCAACGTGAAAGTTTCATCAAGAGCCAAGAGGTATGTCTGCTTAATTGTCATCTAGACTATGAATGATATATAGCTCTTATTGCAGGCTTTTTATCGGGCGATTACGTTGACAAAAGCATTAACAAAACCATTTAGCAAGGATTTGGTATGTTGCACATCTTTGACGAATTCCTTAAAAAGGAACGAAGTACTTTAATTAATGTGAGAATTCAGTTTGCAACATTTACTTCTGGATTGAATCATTTTTCAGAAATTTACTGAAGCTGAACTGAAATACCGACTTCATCGTTGTTTGTTGAAACAACGTAAACGAGAAGAAGCGATGGGCGTTTTAGGTAGCATTGCCGAAGAGGAAATGACTCCAAAAGTTTGATTTACCCATTTTTCGCTTGAAAAATTTTCAAATAAGTGACGATTTTCAGTGCTTTATTATCTTCCAGTTAATGCTGAAAATTGGAGAAATGAAATATTACATAGAATGTGAAGTTTCAGTGGAAATAAAAACTCTTTAATCCTTTTTCAAGATTAGTCGGAATTTTCGTAAAACTATTTTTTGATAATTTTTAGATATAAAAAAAGTAAAGCAGATTAAATATCGTGATGAAAAAAATAATTCATAATTCGAAAATAAATTGAACGAAAAAAATGAAGAAAAGTAAACTTAAATATCAGGACAAGAATTGTAATATAACTTGATTATGGGTTACGATAAGCTTTGGTTTTTTCATCATTTACCATAAGATTTAATATAATAAAAAGTAGTATGAAAGTCAAACAACATTAATATATTTGAAAATTTAACATTTTAATATTTAAGCAATGTTACACTAATGGATTTGATTTTGACACTAATTTAAATAAATGCTTAAAAATGATAATATAGAAGCTAAAAATTCTCCGTTTTATTTAGCATATTTTATTTATAAAAAGCTAGATTGCATGTCCAAAGAGCTAGTCAAGTTCGGTTCACATACTTAATTATTATATGCGAATATAATAAAGAATATAGTAACAATATCTATATTTTAATTAGTTTTAGGCTATATCAGCATTGGCTCGTCTGCATCATGTACCTTCGAATGATTACACTAATCGCGATAAAGTCAAAACGGTGGGAAATGCAATGCTGTATCATAAGTGAGCATGTGTTATGTAATCCTTATTAATTTCCAATTGTTCAGCAGTTGTTGCAAGAAACTGAACAGCAGAACTTATTTATAGAAAAAATGAATTTGCAGGAAAGTAGTTGAATTATGTCCAGAAGCCATCGATTCCTTATCATATATTGTACGGTATGGACTAAGGGAAGGAGTTTGTGCATCAGCATCACATCGTAATCGTATCGTTCAGGCTTGGCTTAAGGCACAAGAAGCTGTTGCTGAACAAAAGCATTATGATGCTATTTCTCATCTCTCTAGTGTACCTCCAGGGAATTTAAAGTGAATTTATTTTTCTCACTCTTATAACTCCATAACAATTCTTATTTAATGAATTTAAACATTGACTTTGATTCGTTGGACTTAGACAGGATGATATCTATCTGATTCTTTACCAGCAAATGCACAGAAGTTTTGAGTAACTCAGAAAAAAAGATTCTATAACGATGCTTGATTGCAAATTTTTTTTATAGTGGTAGATTCAGTTGATTTTTATGTTTTGGATTTTCAAATAAATGATTTCTTCACTTTCAGGATATTGATCGAATTAGGGCGATTACATTATATTGTGGGTGAGAATCAGAAAGCAGTTGTATACTTGCGACGTGCACACCATTTAGATCCTAACACTGCTTACTCAATGGATATTTTGGCATTTATCTTGGCACAGGTTGGATAGCTTGATGTTATTGTGATTCTATATTTGTTACATTTGAAGTCCATATGGACAAAATGTTTACAAATTTCAGGAGCAAAACTTTAAAGACTTAGAAAATTTGGCGGCTACTTTAATGGAAGCGCAAGAAACTCCAGAAGCTTGGGTAGCATATGCTTTTCTTGCTAAATGCCAAAAAAGGCATGACAAGGCGTTGTATTTTACAGAAAAGGTATTCCTTTATTTTTTGAAAAAAATATAAAGAAATACCATTTTTTCTCTTCGCTATGAATTTACCAAAAAAAGCAATATGAGAAAATAGTTATGAATATAATAACAACAAAAGACATAAGAACTTCCAGAAACAGGGAAAATATAATTTTGAAAATAAGTCATTAGCTTAAACCCTTTATTTGAAAATCAAAAATACTAAAAAATAATACTAAAAAGCCAAAAAAAAATTATGACTTACCGCTGCTCAATCAAAACAGAATTCAAAAAATTAAACTATTATAACATAAAAAAAATAAACCATATTCAGCAAAAATATAGAAACCAAAGTTAAAAAGATATAAAAAAGCAAAAAATAACTCAATAGGAACTACAAATAAAAAATAAAAAAGAATGAAAAACCAAGCATCAATTTAGGCATGCAAGTTAGCAGATTGGCATGTACATCCAATGGCAATACTACTAAAATCTCTTATTCTAATGGATAAAAAAAAGTTCGACGAGGCTATAGCGGAATTACGTGATGCTCTTGTTATTCATCCTGCAAACTATGCTCTCTATGAAGCTCTCGTCCATGCGTTTCTTCTTCAGGAAAAAACTCAAGAGGTTCTTATTTTAATGAATTAATGAATGGTTTTACAATTCTGATTATTTATTTTCCAAAGTCTTGATTCTTGGAAGAATATTTTAAAATTGTTCTTGATGGAGATGTATAAAAAATCAAAACACATACCCATATCAGTATTTGTTTTGCTGTAGCTTTCAATTATTCTGTACTATTGCGCATAAGCATATTAACTTCATCACTTTTAAATTTAAATGAAGATGTAAAAGTAACTATAGAGGATGTAAAAGAGTATAGCTTAACATTAGAACGACAATCAAAAAGAAAAAATTTAAACAATTCAGGCACGAATTGTTGCTTATACTTGGTCGACATATTCTTGGTCAGGACAATGCTCGAGCACTATATCTTTGTGCTACATTAGCTGCTAAGGACGAATCCACACTGAAAGATGCACAGAAACTTTTGGAAAAGGTTGGAAGTATTTAGGTCATCTGCTTATCATATTCATTTATCATATAGCTTTTAGTGATTTCAATTTTTAGGCAATAGCGATATCCCCACATTTATTGGATGCTGTATTCCTTCTTGTGGCCCTTTACGATAAAACACAAAATTATGAGAAAGCGATTGCACTACTGAAGAAGCAAACTGAGGTAAGTTGCTGTTACTGAATGTTTTTCATGTCTTTGGGAATGGAATATGTATTTTATTCAGTGATCTTTTATTTATTGAATTCTTCATAATCTAACATGGATTATTCTTTTACTTTATATTTCCTGAGTAGTCTTTATCCTCAAAAAAATAAATACATGCATTATAACTTACAAAATTAGTCACTCTGCTTTCAGACAACAGTAAATAGTCGACTTCATCGTTTACTTGGTGATTTCTTAACCAAAACGAATCGTCCAGTGGATGCATGTCATCAGTACAGGTTGGAAAGCTAGTGTACGCTGTTGCAAGTAATGCAGTTTTTGCAGTAATCTCATTTTTTTTTCATTTGTTCTCATTGGATTTTCCCTTTTATTGTATTCATGTTTCTTTTTTTTAAATTTATAATTTCATTTAGAGCTCTAAGACAGTCTGATCACTACTTTTTTTTATATGTGTATATGTCTTTCTACCCCATATTTCTTTGCATAAATTTTTATGTTCCATGAATTAGGGAAAGTTTTCAAGATAATTATTATTTTCATTTTAATAATTATTTTGGATTTCTGAATAATTAATTATATCAGTATTGCTGAAGGACTGTATAAAGTAATTAAGAAGTAGGACGATATTACAGCTAGGAAAAAGAAAGTTACTTTAAGGCATGAATTCATTGCAGGAAGGTACACGAAAAGAGCACCTTTCTTGTAGTCCTTCAATTATTCTAGAAATATTATTAGATGAAATGAATAGGGAAATCAAGAAAAGTTATTGCAACATGTGGAAGTGAAAATTACTATTATCATTTAAGAGCAATTTTTTTTATAAGATCGATAATAATTTTGTTTGCAGACTGGCGGTTGATGGGGATGTGAGTGTAGCTCAATCGATGGATGCATTGGAAGGAATGCCTGGAATGAACACTCCAGAGTGTCTTGCATCTGCTATCTGTCCTGGGGCACCACGACGTCGAATTGGTCAAGCATATCACAGTGATCAGACACCAGTTACTGAACGAAACATCTGATGATGTTTTATGAGATTATGTTGAGCATTATCAGACTTGCAGAATTATTTTGAAAATTATGTTTGTTCCTTCTGCAGATATTGTTAATGTTGCGCCGTACAGTTATACATCCTGTTCATTTCTTTGCTTGACGAGAATTAATATATTTGAAGATAGGGATATTATAAGTATTCGAAATTTTAGCTTATATTAAGCATTTAATTGCCGGAACAGTTGTTTTATATTCATTATTCATTTCAGTATTTTAATTATTTATATTGCTTACGTATCTAGTATATTATTCAGTTCTATTTCAGTATATATGTTTATTATAGACTGTAATTGGTAGTGCATACAAGATATATATATATATATATATATACGGTACATTTATGTAATTAATTGTAAAAAAAATGTGCTTTTTAGTGAAGTGTAGACAAATAATCTTTTCTAATTAGTTTCTGCATGGATTTTCCATCGAAGCTGTGATAAACTCTACTTAGCTGTCTAGGTGTATTAGCTTGATTAACTCAAGGATTTAATCAGTGCTTTCTCATCCTTCTTCATGCGATTCGGAACATGGAGATTGGATGATTTTTTGGAAATTCCTTATTTGAAAGTGGAATAAAAAAAAATAAAAATGTATGTCAGGAGATCTGGAATGCTTATAGCGCTTTTTCTTGTATATGAGAAATTGTTTATTTTGACCTAGAAACTTTAAATAGTAGTTTGGAAGCATTTTAGATGCTCTATTAAGTCTGAGCCGATGAAAGGAAGGAAGACGTTGCAATAAATGATCTTTTCTAAGCTATGGGGATGTCCATCAAATAAATCAAATTCAGAAATCTGACAAATCTAAGTAGGTCACTATGGATAACGTATTTTGATGATTGACAACATTTCATGGCGAGACAATAAATACTTATACGGATTCATCCATGCGAACATTGGTGTTACGGTTTTAGGTTTTAGAGGCTTCCCCTCATGTTTGAGGAAGGTGTCTATGACGTTGCTGCTGTCATTCTTCGGACATCCCTATCATCAGAGTAGATTGGCGATGTGTTCGCGTTGATTGCAATATGGTTGCGCATGAAATTGCGTAATTTCGTGATAATACGAGATGGTGTTGCAGTGTCGCTTCCATAATTTTTCTATGCTTCCAGCAAGTTTACTCTCGTTTCCATTTAAGCAGCAGATAAGATTTTGTATGCATATGTGTCACTATATATTCTCTTACGTTTTAGAATCATTCTCTTTAGAGATAGATTATTTATGCGAATAGTGAATGGTGAGCAAGTTTAAACAAAGGATAAGGATTGGCCATTCAAAGTCGGATGGAGTGCTAAGTGAAAGTCGATTACCTTTCTTACTCACTTTCTATTCGAAACAGTACTTCATTTGTTGAAATTAAAATGAACTGATAAGTTTATGAATGGAGGCATTTTCACAGCTGATCTGTGACGTTGTGTAGTCGTTTCTCTCCCTTGTTGTCCTTGATCATGAGAGAAACAAAGATCTAAAAACAAGAGAGAACACAGAAATGTCCAAGAGAAAAAAAAAGTATCTGTGTAGCCTCTAATGTTGATTTGAGGAATCTGAATCTAAGATATTTATTCAATAAAGAATGCGAGATATTTGCAAGGATTATTCGCTAAATTGACCACAATTTTTTTTCTCTTCAAAGTTCAATGGCAATTAGTTTATTATTTTATTTCATATGCAGAAGTTTTCCGCTCTTACTCTTGATTAAAGTTACCATTCTTAGATTATAGAACAACATGACGTTTAATTGAGTGATAAGTCACCATTCTCTGATTGAAGAATAATTAAAGAAAATTATCAGTCATCTTTGGAAGATAACTGACAGAAATCCCCAACTGTATTTGTTAATGAGTGTTAAAGGGAATATGAGAGAAGTCATTTTTACTGTTCAGCTTCTTCATATATCATTTGCAACATAAAGAGCATTGATACATTAATTACACTATAACGCTACGACTGACTGCTGGTGCTGTGGGTCTTTTGCTTTTTGAACTGTGTGCTAATTAATGCCCGTAACCCGATCGCTCTGTTTCCCTTCCTGCAATGAACAACTACACTGAATTTTTTCATTCATACTACTTATTCTTTCACAAATGATGACATCTTTTTTTAATACGGTTTGTTCTATTATTTTACTTTTCTGAACATAGCTTGATTGTTATCTGTAAAAGGTATTGGATTTGGAAAAAATGAAATACTGAGTTGGGGAAAAAAGTACTAAGACTAAAGATTGTTGCAAATAAGCAAATAGACTCGCATTTTCATTCGCAGACTGAATGGTTTCAAATTTTCAATAATAGTGGTAATATTCAGGAAAAATAGACCGAAATAGGCGAGTTTTATGGTTTTATGACGTAATACACGTCACGGAAACTTTTGGCGAATTGATCAGTCATAAATAAAATAGTGTAAACGTGGTGTTGATGTCCGTGCAACTAAAAAAAAAATTTGTCCAGAAGTGTAGTGCTTGTGAAACCAAAAAAATTTTTTCGGGTAAATAGAAGTTTGCTTAGTAATACGATTCGACGGTAATTCTATTATAATATTAAAGTTGTCACTCCACTCGTTAAAATGCATATTTTCTGAATATCTCAGCGTGGGTAACGCAATTGAAAAATTTGATATTCTAGGTGCAAGTTCCACACTCACAGTTTGCAAGATATTAAAAACTGAAATTGAGGGAATGAAGTTATTTCATAAATCATTTGATGGTGATTCTACGGATTTAAATTGTGGTTTAGAGTGAAAATTTAGAACATATGTTCAATATTATAGGGTTTTTTTTTCCATTTAATTATTTCCTTTTGATAAATTTTAGTGTCCTGTAGCTAGCATTTTCTAATTAGTGTATTTTTCTGATATTAATCACAAAATTTTGATGATATTAACACGGCATTATAGGATGCAATGAAAACGCGTTCGGCTTTGGACCTGGCCAAACGAGCTGCAGCATATGCAGCTGGTGAAAAGCATGTGAAAAATGGTTATCGGATAGGTGTCGGCAGTGGTACTACAGCTAAATTCTTCGTTGAATTTCTGGCTGAAAAAGTGAATGACGGTACACTGAAGGATATCATTTGCGTGCCTTCTTCATTCTCTACTCGTCAATGGCTAATCGATTCTGGTTTACAATTAACTGATTTGGAAAAGACCGTCAATTTAGATTTATGTATTGATGGAGCTGACGAAGTGGATATTAATCTGAATTGCATAAAAGGTAATCATGTATTTCCGTGTCTTTATAGAATATCGCTACTGTTTCTCTTTCATGCTATTTACAATTTACAAATTGCTTTGTGTGTATAAAAAGGAGTCACCTAAAGAAGCAATATATAATTTTTCAGGTGGTGGTGGATGCTTAACCCAGGAAAAAATCGTTCAGGCAAGTGCTAAAAAGTTTTATATAATCGCTGATGCCAGTAAACAATCAGAAAAATTGGGCGACAGGAATTTCCCAATTCCAATCGAAGTCATTCCATTTGGGTAGGTTTTTCAATACATAACATCTATGTGTTAATAAGTCCTAGAAGCGCATTCGTTTATCATTTTTATCGGTTTGTTGCTGTATTTGTCGTTCAATATGATTTGCGTTAAGTGGTATGTAATGAAATAGGGACATGCTGTGGAGCTACTGAAGAAGATTTGCAAGGCAAGTTGTTAGATCATTTCGTTTACGGTTAAACTTGCGAGGTAGATTAGATCGGCATAGATATTCAAGAAACTGCTTCTTACTGTTTTCGCAAATATTTTTTACCGACTTCGGAGTATAAGTCATTATAAGACATAGTATTAAATGTTATCGCATTAAAAATGATAGCTTCGTTTTGCAGATATATGCCAGTTTTGAACTGGATAAAACGCCTAGAAGGTGGGGATGTTGACTTAAGAACGAACTCTAAAGAGAAGTTGGATCCCTTTATTACGGACAACAGCAATTTTATCCTGGATTGGAATTTTCCGAAAAATAAATATGTAAAAACAGAAGATCTAGCAGCGTTACATACCCGTCTAAAATCGTTACCGGGTGTTGTCGAAACGGGTCTTTTTATAGATATTGCCGAGAAAGCTTACTTTGCTACTGCCGATGGAAATATTACGGAAAGATTGAGATCAGGTTCCTCTCTTCATTTCTGTTAAAATAAATCTTCATTTTATTGAAAATGGAAAAAAAAAATTATTGGGGTTTAGTTTACAGTGTTGATTATCGTAAATGAAAATATATTTAAGATTGTATGCTTGCATTAACGATTTCTAGGATCTTTTATGTCGAATAAAGCTCAACAATTCGTAGGTTAATTTTAATGGTCTATTTATACTTAACTTGGGAAGATAGGTACTGCATTTTTAGAATATTCTTCTTCTTTTTGAGAGCAAGGAAATGTCTATTTTAAGAAAAACTTCCAAGCCACAGATAATATCGAGACTTTAGAGTCATTTCATGAAAGTTAACGTTTGAATATCATTTTGGACAATTTTTTGGATAAGAAAGTATTATGGTGCTTATTTAGTGATTTTATATGTTAGTGATGTCTATATTAAAGTAGCTTAAGTTCAGGATAGACACATTGCCTATAAACAATATGGGTTTGAATCATTTTTATGAGAAGCAGTTGTGTATTTGCTGCCACATATTGTAAAGTCATCCTATTTTGTCCTGTTAATGCATCTTATGTTGTTGTATCGAATTGATATCTGGGCCTCCTTAATTTCTTTTTTTATTTTTGTATGTGAATTTATCTATACCTTTTTATTGTTCATGCGGAGATCAGATGATATGGATGATTGAAGTTTATATTTCTCTGGAAATATCTTTCTGGTTGTATCTTTGATACACACCGCATACTCGACTTGAAATATGTTATGTTTTTCTCAGTTGAGATATTTCATTAAACAGTATGTATAAATATACTTACTTAATCGTTTCATACTTTTACGATTTTCAGAATTAGCCTTGCTTTTTTTTTGAAAGCAATAAATTTAAAATATTAGAAAAATAAATAGTTTTGCCAATCATATTTGTCCTCATCGTAATAAAAATTCTTGTTATGTAAATTGTTATATTATTTGTGTAAACGGTATGTATTCCACTTCTTTTCTTTTATATTTGTAGTATTCAATAAGCAAACATTTCGTCCTGTTGGATTAAACAGTTTAGTATTATTGAAGAAAAGTAAAGTATAACTAAGATATGAAAGATGTTCAGCCTGTGGCTTTATCAATATGAATACGTTGCGGTATTTCATTTAGAATTTCTGCTACTCATTTGTAAAAATTGATAAAGAATTGCATTTATATTTTTAAGTCATTGGGTATACAACGAAATGTTGGAAGCAGTTTTTTAGAACTTTTCTAAAAAACTAGGGTGGAGTGTGTGGTTTCAGTCCTTTCCAAAAATAAGGATTGAGTAATAAGGTTTCGCTTGTATGTTCCGTATTCTTTACTTAGGCGTGTGATTTGACCTTTACTTAGGCATATGATTAAATAGTATGTATACTTTTTTTAATCCTACAATCTCATTGTTAACCTCATAGAATATTTATGGTTGGAAAATTCACCATGTCTTGTCAGGGAGTCTTACATGAGTTATGTGTCCCTAAAAATTGCCGATTATTCAGGACCTATGGAATCTATTCTAGAGACTTTCCTGTTCACATTCATTGATCCCCCGAATGTTAAGATAACACCGCCAAGATGGCTGAAGGTTTGTTCTGTACTTTTTTAATACTGGCTTCCATGATATATCAATTTTGTTATAGTTTTATATTACTTTGAAACAAAAAATTCACATTGTTAATCTATAACACCTATTTTCAGATGCCTTCATCGATGCAAGTGTTTGCTCTAGTGATGATGACCTATTTTTTTGTTACTGGAGGTGTCATCTACGACATTATAAATGAACCACCCAGCATAGGTAAGTACATAAACCTACAACTACTTAATTTTGTTTTAGTTATTATCATTTCTTCTGATTTATTTCTTATCGTTATAGGGCAAACGACCGATGAGAGAGGTAATGCGAAGCCAGTTGCTATAATGCAATATAGAGTTAATGGACAATATATTATGGAGGGTTTGGCCGCAAGCTTTATGTTTTCTTTAAGCGGTACTTTTTTTACTCTTTATTGACTTTGGGATTATATATTTTTCTTCCGGTAATTCTTCAAACTATGAAAGATAAGCTCTGATAAAAATGAATTACAAGACCGATTTTGGTTTGCAAAAATAGAAAAAAAATATATAAGATTTTGTCAGCTGTATTTCCATCTATTCTGTCATCCTCACTTCTTTCAGGACTTGGTTTTATCATATTAGATAAATGCAATAATCCACTAACGCCGAAGTTAAATCGAATAATGATGTTAGGACTAGGTTTCGCTTCTATTCTCATTGGTTTTTTGGCCACCCGGTTATTCATGAAAATTAAAATGCCATCTTATTTACAAGGTATTATTGGATAGTGCACATATTTCCTTCGTATAGTGATTTATCGTTTGTGCAATAAAAGCCATGTTTCCAAGATTTATTAAAATTTCTCTTGTGATGAATATCTTGCTTCAGAAATTAAGGAGGATTCAGCTGATGTCCTTTCTATGCTAATAGTTGTACGCACCAAAAAACCGGATTAAGTATTCCTTCTAAGCAGGGAATAGTTTTTTATTCATATTTTCACACAGAAACTTTGTTTTGCTTGTGATTGTAAGTCATGTACATTCATTTGTCATGTTTACCATCATAACTCCATTACCAATTAAAAAGCCATAGAACTCAGTGCTTGTTCGAAATTATTTCGTAACTAATTAAATCAGTTAAAGCAAATTATACCTTTGTAATATGAGAAAGATTTGGAATAAGGCAGTAAAATATTATTTTATAGGCTTGAACTGTAATATTTCTAATCCTGAAATTCAGAATCGAGATTTGTTTTTGTTGGCTCTTGATAAATGAAAGGGTATCTCTCAAATTGGGAATAAAAGCGAAAGACAATGAAAAAATAAATATTTATGTTTGCTATTCCTAAGAAATATCCAGAGATAGGTGGATAACTACAATACAATATGACTAAAATTGCTGTCTAATAGCTTTCTATCCAGAATATATGGCTAAGATCTGGAGCGAAAATAAATTATAAATTATAAAATGAGTATTAAATTATAAAATCGAACACTCTAAGTTATAAATGATTTCGAGATGAAGAGTCTGTGGATGAAATTGATTCCACTTTCGAGAGGGTTTTCTTTTGTATCAGTTAATTCTGCTTTGAACATATCTGCAGAGAACTGCTAACCTGAAATTCAGTTATTTTACTTGCCTATAGCTGTGATGAAAATAAACTTTTCAAATTCATTAACTATTAGAAATACTTAAGATAAATGACATGCATTACATACTAATAATTAATGAGTGGCGATTGATATAATCTGCTTCTTAAAGGAGATAGTCCAATAACGTTGATAATAGTAGTGTTGTGAATCAATGATAGCAATGCAAAATAGCGAATTTAAATATCAAATAATTTGCTTGGTGTTTCGAAGAACGAATCTTATTTGAAAAGCTGAAGGGGTGTTATAATTGACTTACAATGCCTTCATTTGTAAGAATGATAGAGACTGCGATTCAGTCAGCATAAATGTGATTCTAAAGATTGTCTTGCGTTTTAGATTCTTGAATGTTGGAAATGGTCTCTTGCAGATATCTTTCTCAAAATCTGTCGAGATTTTTGATTAATATCTTCTGAGGAAGTTATTCTATTGAGATAATTCGTCGGTAAGAAATAGCAAATGATATGCAAAATCGGGAAGTGAAACGGATGACTAATCACATTAATCATTGCCTTATAGTGATCTGATAAAAAGTAGTAATCAACTCGCACATATCATTTATTTTAGGAAAAAACGAGAATTGCTGTTTATTATCTGAGTGATATCTGTCTTCAAAATGATCTGAAAAGGAAATATCATAGACATATCACACTGATCATCAGTGAAATGAATCATTTATTTATTGGTAACTTTTTGATACATGTAAGCTCCTATACAAATAAGCTGTTCTGCAGGAAATAAATGCCGCTGTGATGAATGGATTTATATATTATTACGTAAAATGCATCGAATTTTGGTGA
The DNA here is from genome assembly GCA_008729115.1 of Dirofilaria repens. Taxonomy (NCBI): domain Eukaryota; kingdom Metazoa; phylum Nematoda; class Chromadorea; order Rhabditida; family Onchocercidae; genus Dirofilaria; species Dirofilaria repens. The sequence goes on from SNRZ01000010.1 coordinate 1,433,539, forward strand.
TTCATTAAGAATTATATTATGCCATTCAATAATTACCTAAAAGTAATTCCAAATTACCAATGCGTTGAAGTAGCTGACAATCATTAATATCACTGCTACTATCTATCATATAGTAACAAAAAATCAGATATGTAATAAATGTTACAAGTCAATCTCATATTTCAATTCATTTTAATAGAATGCGCAGTTTTCAAAACAAAAAATTATTGTTTCAATTTACTTCAGCAAAAAAAACAAAAAAAAATAGCAGGAAATTATAGTATGAAAGCTAAAATTCTTACAATTTATGTTATTTTTTTTCTTATATCGAATCATAATAATTGTTAATGCATAAGCAACAATTAATATTTATCGTATGTTTATTGATTTGATTTATCGATTAATTGATTTAATAGACTCAGTAACATTTTTGAAATTAAAGTGAAATGGTAATGAAATTGCTCATTCATTACCTGTTCACCACCTTTTATAATTTGATCAACAACTTCTTGGGGTGTCATTGAATCATTCTTCTCATCCGCTTTATAATCAGTACCATCTAAAATGCTTTCATAATCTCGTTTATCATTCATTTTCCAATCGCGAAGTGCTGACAACCGACCCACGATGGTTATCTGTATTTTAATGAAATATAATGAAATTTAAAAAATTTTAAAGTTTTTGGAAGTTTTTTACATAAATAATTTAAAATGATTAGCCGTAAGTTATCAATTGGCCATAAGTTCATTCAAAAACATAATTAAATATTAAATAATGTAGTAATAAAATAGAATGAAGGATGTCAAAAATATTATTATAAATCCTTCAATAAAAATCCCTTCCTCATACTCTTCTTTTTTTTCCTATTATATTTTCGTTAAAATATAATAGAACTTTTTTATTTAACAAAATTTCGCAAGAAAAATGACGTATACAATGGATCAGCCAATGATTATATGATAATTTTCTAGTGGGAGAGAAATCGATAATTTGTTCGAACAAATGTTTAATTTTTTAACAAATTCCCGTCCTCATTATTTCTGTATTCATTAGATCATCTTTTAATCTAACTTAATTTATAATTTTGATTTTTCCTCGCTTTCATCCCATGTACCTTTCAATTTTCTTTTCAAACTTTCTATTTGATTTTCTAAAATTTCTTATCGAACATCTCTATCTTCTCTCGTTTCTAATTCCGAGATTATAAAATATTTACAACGACTTATTTCATCATAACTCTCCAATTATCTTTTAATATGTATTTCGACCTCAACTTTAGACAACAGAATATTCGATATCTGGCATTACTTGATTTAAATATAATCAGTACAATTGATATTTCATATCAGTAAACTAAATATCTTTCATGCATCAGTCTGACTACTGATAGCTTCTTCATTCAATTCTCTTTGTCGGAATAGACACAATAACGGATTTGTTTGAATGGTTGTATCCACATCTGTTAAGCTATGATGAATTAATTTCGAATTAAATAACACCGTGTTTCCTTTGATCTTTTTAAGCATTGCTTGCAAATCCATCTGCAAGATCTGAAATTTAAAAACAACTAATCATTGATGGAAATTAAATACATGAGATATAAGTAACCCAACTTAATATAACTCTTTCAGTCCTTTTTTAATATCACTTTATTATCACCCAAAAAAATATTTTTTCAATTATTTCCCATTTCTATTACGCTATTTATGAATAATATGGCATGCACATCCAAAGCTTATTTTTGTCAGAAGGAAATATTTTCGATTGTTAGAATTTCCATACAATTCATTTCATCTTAATCCTTTCTATCCTGGATATTTTGAAGACAAATCTTTAAATTGAAAGCACAAATATCAAAAAAAAATTTCATCATTTCCATAAATTACCAGTTTAATTTTTGAAGAATCTTATAGCGCTACGAAGAAATTGCATAAATTTCCAAATTCTGATTCCCAATACTTTTCTTTTTTGATTTTGTTATACAAATGAAAGGTGATGATCATTTGTTCACAAGACTCATCGATCGGATTATTAAATAATGCTCTCTTTTCGCCGTCTAAATTCTCTATCAAATAAGAATAGAGATTGAAATGTTTTAGCAATTCAAAATTTTATAACCTTAGTATTTTGGACGATAATTTGAAGTCCAAACATTATTTGCAAATTATGAAAAATCACTGCAAGCAACATCACGATAATGCTTAATTCGAGAAAGATAATTAAGCCACATCTAAAAAGTCTCTTTTTTGGAATATCATTCATTGAATAACGAATATTTCATGTCGATATATTTTTAGATAAAGCAGAAGTATTATGTTTTAATGGATGAGTTATACATATGACATGAATATATAAATGTATCGCCCAATAAATAATGAAAGGAAAAAAAGTAGCATTGGATGAACAAAGCAATAAAACAATGAATTATTTGGCAAATAAGAAAGTAATCGAATAGATAAGTAATTTAATAAGTAAAAAAGGAAGTAAATAAACATTCAAAGTATTAAAACACACAAAATTGCATCAGTGTTATGTATGATGGAAGTACACAACCATTTGATTATTTTATCACATTCTTTGTGAATATTATTCAACGAATGGTAGATGTTCTTCATCGCTGCTATTATTTTATGTTCATTGAAATCATTATTTCCTGAAGAATTGCTTTATCAAACTTAAATAACAGCAAAATATTAAATAAAAAATGTAAAATATGTGAGGTGATTGTTCATTAGTTTCAATTATATTTTTTCATTTTTCCTACTTTTTTCCTTTCCTTTGTTCAGCTATAAAAGAATTTGAATTTCTTTTCATTTATGTACTTTACTTTTATTATCATTTGAAGTGAAAAATTTTTAACAGCTAATATAAAATGATATCGATCTCTAAACTTTTTCCCTTGTTATTATTTGATAGTAGATTTATGGTTGAAATTAGTTTCAACTTATAATAAATCAATGTTAACAAACTGTAGAAAATTGATGACTTGGAAAAGAATTGTAACTGCACTGTGAATTATAATTATGATTTGCAGGAATTTTATATTCGCCTTCGTATAGCTTTGTTTGCTTGATCTGAAAAATAAATTTTCTTCTCGAGATTACAATACTATAAGATTGCGTGTGATGAAAATGAGAGAAGGGAACAGAATAGGAAGATCGAAGATAATTATTAAGTAAATCCTTGGATTTAAAAAAAATCAGATTAATCACAATTATTTATAATTTGAAAATTCAAGTGACCAAAATTCATTTAAATTCGTTCAAAATTTTTAGGCAGTTTCTGACAAAGAAAACAATAACCTGTTTCGCTTGTTCACAAATACCAATTTGAAAAATGAAAATCAGAATGATAATAAGTTTCAAGTCTGAAAAAACCTAAGAGCATAGTTTAAAATCATTAATTTTAGTAGCAATTTATGAATTAAAACGATTCTCAGCGAAGTACGATTGAAAATCCAGGACTTGGATCTTTTATAAAATGTATATCAAAAATTGTTATCATTAAATATTAAATGCAGTAAATACCAATCATTTTGTGAAACAATTAGACAGCGTAACCGCAGTTCGAGAATAAATAAGTTAAAATTGAAAGGATTTAACATTAATTATTAAGTTATATCAAAGACAACGTTGCTAATTAAAGACAAAAGTTGAAATTCAAATTAAATTTGTATTTATCACCGCCTTTAAATCATAATGAACTGATTAAATTTTAAGTAATTTTACTGTGATGGTTGTCTTTTATAATTGATCAGAGTTTATTTCTTTTATTTGTGTTGTTTGCTGCTTCAAATTTTTTTAATTATTAGAATAATGGCCATCTTAAATGTTGCCAATCTTGGCTATGAATTTTACATAAAACTGCTGCTGTTGGCTCTTGTCAAAATGTCCCAATCCATATACAGCGAAACTAATACAGGTAAATAGAGTGAGATTAATTAAGAGATGATAAAGTGAAGTTCAAGGAAGAAGAAAAAATCATAAAAAAGATGATTTAGAAGATCAAAATACGACGCAAACAAAAATTGTATAATTCTTGGTACAATTCTATCCTTGGTTTATTCTTATTTTATTTCTCCGTTACCAAAAAAATAAAAAAAATGCATGATTGGATTTCGATTAATGTATAAATTTATAACTAAGTGATCAAAATCAATATAATGGTTTTGATATGCTCGTTGATTTTCTTACAAGTAAAATTACTCTCGAAACTCGATTCATTAAATTAAATATTTCAGCAATAAAAACAGGAATAGCAGATAAAAAATATTTTATGGCTTGAACTAGATAAAATATCATGATAAAAAAATGAGCAAGATAGAAACGTTGGTAATGAAGATAACGATAAGAATGGTAACGATGTAGTGTTAATGTTGATGATGATAATCCAAAATTGAACGCTTGGGAAAAGGTATTTTTCTTCGATTCTATTGTTGTCTGAGAATCGGATTTAATCTGGATTTAATGGAATAAATAATTTGTCTGATTAATATTGGCGATTTATTCCACGGCTATTTGAAAAAGAAATTGCAAAAATTATAACTCATTAAGAGTATTTCTTCATCGTTCTAATCTTTATTGTTGTCCGGTAGTCTTTGATTCTTCGGACTTAGGAACGCATTTCCGAATCCTAATTCAACATTATCAACAAGCAAATCCCGCACTAAAATATTCTACATTGAATCCCCTAATAAGCTCTCTTTTATATTCAAGAAAATCAAAAACAGCACGCTGCAAATCAATACAAAACAAAAAAAAATAGAAAAAAAAAACAAAATAAAACAAACAGAGCCCCTTATTAAACAACAAAAAACCAACAAATATACATAGCAATCTCATAAGAGTAACTCTGAGCACATGCTCAAATACTGCGGTTGTATTAGCATCTATTTGCTTTGATCAATCACCTATCCTGATCTTTTGTCAATTAACGTAGGCCCCCTTTCTTCACCAGTCGATCCAGATAGTGACCTATAAAACAAAGTTGAATCGCTTAGATTTTGATTCATCAATTTTATTCAATTACAAAACGCTACTAGAAATATCTTTCATAGTGTTTTTTTTACTTGTAATGTTACATCGATAGAATTTTGAATGCGATGGATGATCTTCGGTATGAACTTTTGATGTTCGTATTCGAACATGGACGATGTCAGCGAACGCATCTATATCTCTCCATTTTTCGAGATCTTTGATACGAACTCGAAAATTCATCGAAAAATTCCGAACTTTCCCATTCGATATAGCAAAACTTCATATTAAAGTTGAAAATACAATAAAATAGAGCCAAACGCCAAAAATTTGTATATTATTCTGCAGTTTCCTTTCGAATTTTTTATATCTAGAAGTCTTGGCTCCCAAACATTCGTTCTCACATAAAAATTCTTTTAGAAACTTTTATGTGAAATTTCTCTTAATTTGAACTTTTTGATAGAGATGTTCTTTTTCTTGTGGCTACTGACAATCTGAATTTTCATTTCTTTTTTGACAGCGAATTTTCATCTTTTTCTTTTATAAGAACGGTTAATTAAATTAAACTAATAACTTTAAGTTTATTAAATAAATTTCGAAATTTGTCAAATATCTTCTTTCAACGTGCACGATAGATAGCACATGCATAATTGATCTATAATCTAAATAGTTTCGGTGATGTAAAGAATGATCAACAAAAAATGGAGACTGAAAGTTTTTTCAAATTATTTAGAAATTTCTATGGAAATAATTTTTGAATGTACTACAATCATATCGAAAGATGTTTTTGAATGTTAAGGATTGAAAAATTCGCAGAGATAAAAGAATAAAAGATAAAAGATAATAAAAGAGTATGTTTGTGAAATTGATCAGAAGTTACAATTACTTGTCATAAATCAAACATTCAAGCATATTTGGGAAATTAAAAATAACCGTTCAAAACACACTTATAGAAATCGATTAAAAAATATTTTGGATTGCTATTAATTTGAATAATCATTGGAAATTTAATTGTATCAGCTAAAAATTTTTTTTCAGAAAAATTTATTTCTATCAGCTTCAATGCAAATTACTAAATTAAGCAATGAATGAATTGCAGATAGCAAAAATGATAACAGCTGCAATCGCAATTTTTCTCATAGCGGAGACATCATCGTATTATTACGGTTCGCTGTGATTTGTTGAAATGATATTCGCAAATATCTGCGACAGTAATTGAAGGATTTTTGGATTTCGTCAATGTTTCAAAATATAAACTGCTTGCATTCTTTTGAATTGAAGCTAAATATTCAAATAAAAACGGAAACATTGGAACGTAACAGTTGTTATATAATATTTAGGTTTTTCAAAATTATCGGCCGATGATCTATTCAATTAATTGTTCTGGAATAAGAAAAAATCATTGACTTGAAACCTCAGTGCAGTCAATACCAACGATTAAAACAGCACTGATATTTACGTGATTATTTAAAATAATTTCCAGGATCTGAAATGATATATGACAAGAAAAGGAAACTGTTCATATTCTAAAGATCATGAGTGTTTTTATTCATTCGCCTTTACCCGCATTTCCTGGTTGTAATAAGTTGAAGAAAAATAAGAATATGTCTGTTATCGAAATTTTGATAATGAAAATATGAAAATTATATATAGTATTTCTACTAAAAAAAAATTTTTGCCTTTTTATTTTCAAATTTTTTTTTCAATTTTTCCTATAAAATGAAAGTTACAGCAGGTAAGTCTCAGATATAACATTTTTTTTAAGAAATAAATCACTTCCAAAAATTTCTCCAATTTTAATTTAGTTATTTTGCAAATATATAGATAGATACTCTAAGATTCAATTATAGTTATGTAGATACTCTAAGATTCGATTATAGTTATGTTATAAATCATTTTAAATTAATCATTTCAATTATCACTCCTAATTTTCATTCATCATTTTCATTCTGGATGAAAAATTTCGTACCGAGAATTTTTGATTTCAATTTTAATGAAAAATTTTAGTAATTTTAAAAATTTGTTGAAAAAATTTGTCGACCGAAAGAAGCTTAAAATGCCGAATCATAAGATCTCAAATTTACTTTTTTTTCCGTTGAAATAGAAACGAATTCTTTTTCACCATAAATCTCTGGGAGAAGATCATTACCTTGTAATAGGTTGTATTAGAAATCCATATTTCATACAGAGTGAAAATAGTTCAGTGAAGTAAAGGTTTTCTTTTCTTCCAAATATCGTAAAGTTGGAAGAGTATTTGAAAAATGCATGATGCCTTGACGTCAATGTCATCTAGATTACCTGGAACTATTGATTGTATATTACACATCTAAAGCAAGTGACTGTTCTCAATTAGAAGAAAATATTTCAAAAATAATATTATTATCAATCAGATTAATTTCTCCCTTCAAAGATCTATTAGAAATTTTAATAAAAAATCATTTTAAGTTGAATTGAGGAAATTATCTTCCTAAACTTGAAGCTATTATCAAAATGAAAACTTTTTTATCAAAAAACGAATAAATTTGAACTAGTTTGATTGCAGGCAGTGAGCAGAATTCTTATTTTTGACAACAAACACTTGATATCATGTGGAGAAGTAAAAGAAAAGAAAGAAAAATGACTGCTTTGATTAAAAGTTTCTCAAATTAAACCACCACAACAATGGTAAATGTCAGAAGTCGAAGTAATACTTCTGATATACATTATCGACACAATTTGAATGATGAAATCACTATGAAATGCAATGAAGAAATACTCTTAATGAGTTATAATTTTTGCAATTTCTTTTTTAAATAGCCGTGGAATAAATCGCCAATATTAATCAGACAAATTATTTATTCCATTAAATCCAGATTAAATCCGATTCTCAGACAACAATAGAATCGAAGAAAAAGGCGTAATACCTTTTCCCAGGCGTTCAATTTTGGATTATCATCATCAACATTAACACTACATCGTTACCATTCTTATCGTTATCTTTATTACCAACGTTTCTATCTTGCTCATTTTTTTATCATGATATTTTATCTAGTTCAAGCCATAAAATATTTTTTATCTGCTATTCCTGTTTTTATTGCTGAAATATTTAATTTAATGAATCGAGTTTCGAGAATAATTTTACTTGTAAGAAAATCAACGAGCATATCAAAACCATTATATTGATTTTGATCACTTAGTTATAAATTTATACATTAATCGAAATCCAATCATGCATTTTTTTTATTTTTTTGTAATGGAGAAATAAAATAAGAATAAAGCCAAGGATAGAATTGTATCAAAGTTTTAAATGTTTCGATTGGGTAAAATATATGAATATTGTTCAATATCACTTTCATAAAATTATGCTCATTAGATTCCAATGTTTAATTTTGTTCACCTTCTGACTTTGAAACTTTTTCTAAAGTCAAAAGCCGATTCATAGAATGTAAATTTTTTCATCTTTCAACCTTTTTCATACAATAAAGGAATAATTTTTTTTCTTTCTTCAAAGATTTCCTTTCCTTTTATTTGTATTGTTTTGGACTGAAATTTAATAATCAAATCAAATTGAATATGCATCTACATCAACGATATCAAAGAGCTGAAAAATATCCAAAACAACAATTGAATGATGCATATATTAAAAAAAAGAAAAAAACTATAACGAGGTCACGCAATAACAATCAAGCGTTTATTACGTGAATATGACATTTTCTCCACCCAATCGAAAAATTTAAAATTTCGACTTTATTCTATTCTCGGCTTTATTCCTATTTCATTTTGAAGAGTGGAAATGTTTTTTTAGTGACTAAGAATTTATTTTAAGATGAAATCAATAATCAATTTCCATAGTTTAGAATTGTTTCGGTGAATTAAAAGTTCTACTTAGAAAAGTTTAGAAAGAAGATGAAATTTTATAAATTTATTGTTCATTATGATTTACGATATTTTTTTTTAGATTATCATTCATCGATATGATAATATCATAATAAGCATTTTTCCAAAGAAAATTGCAAAAATGATTCACATTTTATAGAGAAAATAAATAAAGTTCTCAATTTGATTTTTATATCAATTATCAGTTTGCGAATTCATTTTAATTTTCTAATCTTCTGCAATCATGGCTGGTCGGTTTAATTTTCGTTTCGACAAGTTTCATTTCTCCGTTTGGCTTAGGCTTTCTCGATGTTAGGTTTCCCATTAAAAAGTAAACTGACATGAATTCATTATCAGATCGATATATAGCTTGAAACAACAGTGTTATGATCATTTAATTAAATCTCCAGTGCACATGAATCAATCAGTAAACTGTTCGAAATTATATGGCATCGTAGAGCTCGAGGTAAGAATAATAGATTTAAGGATGGCCGAGGAATTTTATTTATTAAGGCTTCCAAAAAATCTCTTCAAATTATGTTCAATGATAATGAAAATTATTTTTTATCAATTTCCTAAATCAGCCAAACAAATGTTACTTAGATGATCATGCATTCCAAAGAAGAAAGGCGATATTGTTTTATAAATAAATAATATTGCGGACTGCATAAAAAATATTTGCAGTTCTTCCTAAAACTTTACTATCTTTAAAACTAATCTGGCAAACCCATCAATATGTGATATCTCAGAAATGTCATAGATCGAAGTAACAGAATTGTTGGAAAACGTTTCGACCGCTCTATATTATTTACAAAAACTTGACTTATTTTCTGCAACCAATTTCGAACTGCGAATTTTTCAAGAAGACGTTATCACATTAACAGATGCAGTGACAAATCTTAAATATAAAATACAGAAAACATTCAAAAATGTCACATTCCAGTAAAAATTCATTTCTTATAGTGATTTTAAAACGGTGTATTCATAAAGGAAAATACAATATTTACTTCCACAGTAACTTACTCAAGTTTTGTTCTTTATCTAATCATTTGTCATTTGCTTAATTAGTTATCCATCAATTTCTATCTAATTTTCCTATTTATAGGGAAGATATCCAATGTTTGACATCAAGTAAAGAGACTGTTCACAGAAAAAATTCAACAGAAATGATTAATAAAGCAAAACGTAAAATCCGAGAAGTCAAAGAAGTGGATGAAACACAAAATAAATCCACAATTTTCCACCCTCGACTCGCAGCCGGTTCTTCCACTATTGCTTCAGAAGGACAACATCAATTGATCACAGAGAAAACGAAGAAAAAAGCAATACATAAGGGAAGAAAAAAGAAACCTGAAGAAACACATCCAAATGATTTTGAAGAGATTATTGAAAATTTTGATCACAATCATTCAAATCAAACAAGTTGGTAAATCTGTCGAGTATGATTTCTCAAACAATTTGAAAGTTTCAATCATTTTACTTTTATATGGAGAGGAAAAAATACTAAAAACGAAACAAACCAGGAGACTTAAAATCTTAGAAATTCAGAAAATACAAAGAACAGTTTTAAGCCCAGTTACATTTTCAGACTAGGCTGAATATAAGTAGTTTCAGTCAAAACAAAACTTGAATAAAATCCAAAGAAATGCTTGAAATTTAAAGGAAGTTCAGGCTCCGTTTCATGATTTACTGAATGAAGAAATAAATCAATTCAAACAGAATCGGCAATCGCTAAATTAAAACAATTTAAATTAATAAATTAGCCACCATTTAGATATATTAAATATTCATTTTGATCAAATATTTCAAATAGACATTATCCTTGAATATTCAACAAATTAATCTACAAATCTGAAATCTCCCGTCATTTAATTCCGAATACTTCTCTAGTAGCTGGCGTTGTGTATTTACGAATCTCACAAAAACACGATGTATCAAAAAGAATATTATTAACTACGATAAAAAAACCGATTGAATTTATTCAATATACTACCATTCTTGATGATAAAATGGTATTGCGATATGTATGCAGTGAAAATTTGCCAAAAAAAAATCAAATTGAGTGATCATGAGAGAAATCAGAAGGGCATCATTGAACATAACTATCGATTTTTGGAAAATTCATCTTAATAGAAGAGAGGTCCTGGAAAGTTATTGAAAATGTTTGCAAAAATTTTAATTGCATATAGTTGATATTATCAATAATCTAAGTGATGAGTGACTTAAGTTTACTGCATCGCAGGATCTTCAGTATTTAGTTCAGCGATTGCAGTGTTGATGAATATGTCATCTACAAATGGCCTTTTTATAAGTCGAAAACCATTCGAAAACAAATGCATTGTACAGATTGCACATTATTAATTATCGTAGTCTTCTTTAATTAAATAAAGTCGAATACAGTTACTGAATTCAATTAGTATTTCATAGAAATAATCGTAAGCTTTATTCGGTCATTTAAATCTTCATTTTTAGCAGGATTATATTTTATAACAATGGCAGTCTGCAGTAACTGAATCATTAGAAAAGTAGTTTCATAATGATCGAATATTAGTTTAAATATTAGTTTATGTGCGGTATTATCTTAAAAGTGCCGAGAGGAATTGTGGAGAGTAATATTAATGACTTTTTAATATACTTGCTAACTTCAGAACTTTAATAGCCTGAATCTATAAATGCGCAATTGTCTCTGTCAGATCGATTGATTTTTGTAGAGATATTTAGCACCTTATTTTTATATTGTACAGTTATATCACTATTAAGAAAGAATTAAATATAAGAAGATTGGGCAAGTAAATGATAGAAAAATAAAAAAAGAATAATCATTGAGAACTGAATATAGCAATAATCCAAAAAATGTATTTTGATGAGAAGAAAACAATATTCTGTTTAACAATAATTAAGTAAAAAAAATGAGGACGTTTATCAATATAAAAGACTCGAAATTTGATAGAAAAACAAATTAAAATATCCGGGAAAAGAGAGAAATATTTTTTCATAATTTCTTCTCTCAGTAGCAAAAACATCCAAGAATAGAAAAGCACTATTCTGTAGGTCTGATTACTAATAATATTAATATATTCTAGATATTGATATATTTAGAATCATAGAATTATGAATTAGAAATAAGGAACTAAGTAAAAGTAAATGGATTGCTGATGGAAACTGCAAATTACGATCTTTTTATCGTCGAATATTTGTTCATTTGAAGTAGAGAAAAGGAATTCTGCAAAAATTTCCATTAGTTTTCTTGCTAACTTATTGATATTATTAATATTTATTTCATGAATTCTTTTTCATTTTCAATTATTCGCAATAAAATGACTCAAATCAATGCCGTGCTGAAGTTCTTTTAAATAAATCGAAGGAACTACCAGCAATGTTTCACTGGACCTTTCCATATTTATCTTTCTATTGAGACTACTTCTCCTGCGATTATGCTTTCACGCTAATCGCTTATTATATTATTGCAGAAATCGAAATTTTGTTGCTACCGTTTTTGTTTCATTCGCAAATGCTTCAAATGTCGTAAATGATTCAAATGAATATTTGAGTTGTAACAGATCAGCGGTGTTCCTGGCGGCGGAGGATACGGTTATTGAGTATCAGTAGGCTGCTATTGATTCTCTGCTACTGGCTTTTGCTGTTGGCATATATATTTCTTTTTCCGTTTGTACGGGTTGAATGGTCGCTTTCTCTTGGTGATAGTTGTATAGGTGATAGTCTGGGGTCACGAGATGTCGTAAGTTGATATCACTGTGTTTCATTACCATTCATTAAAAAATCGTAATAGTACAAGTTGCTTAGCATTATCGTTTCAATTGATGGTCTAATTTTGATATTATTCCAGGTTTAGTTTAACTGAAGAATTTTTCCAGTTTTCATTTTGGTATTGATTACTCAGCAAGAAATAGTCGGTGTGGTCTGTCTGAAGATGAGAGATAAGGTTTGCTTTTTCCTTGGTTTTCGTTCAGAAAGTTTTAAAGTTTTGATTTTTCAATTGCTTAGCTATGCTTATGCTGTTATATATAGCTGTTAGAGCATGAGAACGAAAAGAGAAGGGAGAAAGGAGGATGACGGAAGGTTAATAAATATCACGATTTTGGTAGTTGCTAGCTTATTTCACTTCACACTTCCCGTTTGACTTTTCGATCAATAATATTTTGGACTCTAACATATAAGTATAAATATAAAATAGATTTGAAGAGAATTTTAGACTTGACGCCAATGATTATCACCGCTTATATTATATCATTATTATTCATTTCATCTATTAACATTATCATTTTACGTCATTCTTTCTCATTGCGTTTTTGAAAAAGAAAATATATGTTAATAGAATAGTAATAATAATAATAACGAATATATTAAATAATATATAGATTACTGCTGTAGAATCTGGAAAGTTGGCAGCAGTTTTATGAGCTAATTTATTCTATAAACTTGAGGTTTGAATTTTTTTTTATATGTTTATCTTCAGTGGCGTAAAAAGCGTATGCGTCGGCTGAAGCGTAAGCGAAGGCAAGCTAAAAAGTGATTGTCGGTGAATGGAAGAAAGAAGGTCACATAATATATCTTTATTCTGGAATCACCACAATTCAGGATATTTATGTTCAGACGATTTTCATCCGTTTTGTTCTTCTGAGACTATGTTATTTAGCTGTATAACTATATTTAAATTATGCAGAAATCAGCAGAAGGATTTAAGTGAAATTTATTACAATAATAAAGCATTTTATTTTTGATTGTTTATCTTTTTTTATAAGATCAAATAGAATTTTAGTACTGAAGGTTTGATATATTTAAGCAATAGTTTTGTGGTTTTAACATATTGTCTGAAAGACGAACAAGACCAGCCATTTCATCTGTCCTGACTCTTCTTCATTACTTAGCAGTTTTTTTTGCTTCACAAAAACGATTGTTCCTACTAGCTCTGTTTTCAGTTGAGAAAAGTTTCTATCGTTGTTATTAAAACAAATAAAATAAGTGTTATTTTGCCGCACAATACATTTCGTGTAATATATATCATATTTTGATATATCCAAATAGCTGCACTCAGAAACGTTATAGAGATAGAGAGAAAGATTTGCGATAATTTGTCGCATTCAGACGTCTAATTACAATATTTCTGGTTGGTTGGATGGTGTGTGTCGTGAATTTTGTTTTCCTTGATAATGACGTAGATAGCAGGAAGATGATAGAATATCATTGAATGGAACAGGGAACCGCAGAGTATTTCAGATTGGACTAATGGTGCCGAAACATTCAAAATAAGGAATTTTTTGTTCAGATTTTTAGAGAAGGTTAAGATAATTGCTTTAATATGTTTCAATATTCATTATTTTAGTAGATCAATTATTGTATGATCGCATTCTTTGGGAGGATAAAATTTGCCGTTTTTTTTCCGAAGGATGAATGAACAAATAACGAAACAGTAGCTGTGGGTGTTGTTATCCTCGTAGATCTAAGAATGAACTATGGTATTATCCATACGAGCGGTTATGGGCGTGTGCTTATTTCGCGCAATTTTGACAAGGATTTGGTGCAATTAAACAATTGGCTTTCAGTGGAAGTTGAACCAAACACAGGACCTGTTCTCGTAAGTAGAATTGAGACATTGATCAGTGAAGAGTACTGTATGATTTGCTTATGCGTCTTTGACGTGGAATGAATAATGATTGTTATAGCGTTTAGTTATGATGAAAACAATTATGCGATAGATTATGTATCAACTACAGATATTTGATGACCTCCTAACATATATCTTTTCAGACATTTGAACGTACCCATTGTAATTTTGTCGATGCTGGAGAACCGAAAATCACCGATGAACTACTTCCTACAGGCACTCTAGTTTCCAAAACTGGTGCAGTAAATTTACGTATCCAAACACCAGTGTTCACTGGGAATATTACGTTCGGAAGCAGCGTTGGACTGAGCCCGCATTTGGGTCGCATATATTTGAATGAAACTCGTTGGTTATCGATCTCAATTTATAACATAGATTTCTAGAAATCTATGTTATAAATTTTTTTAAAATCTTTTTTATAGCTTTTATACGTAGATTTTTCTACTCTTTCTAGGATTCTAATTATTTCTTATAAATATGACTTTATTAATCAGTAATGGGAAATATTAATCGGGGAAAATAAAATACTGATTTTCAAAATTTATCACAGCATTTTCGCTTTTTATTGTGTAATAAGTTATTAATATTTATGAGCATACTGAATTAATAAGTCATTAATATTTATGAGCATACTGATGTTCTGGAGTATAGAATGACTTTAGTATCTTTAGGAAGTTTATTTTAGCGAAGCATAAAATTTATTTGGTCGCAAAATGCTTTCCGTCATATTTAGTCCTTTTTTTCTGCAGTTTGCAAGAAGTTTAAAGTAAGTCCACTTACTTGGATACATTGCGGTATTGTATCAGTTACGCCATGTGAAGCTAACTTCAATTCATTCTGGGAAGCTCGAACTGCTGCACACGAAGTTTGTGATGATCCAAAACTTAGACACTGCGTCAGACGATGTCTGGTAAGATGGACTGATACTTTTTGATGATTTTTTCATAAGTCTATACAATTAGTAAGATTCATATCAAAAGTCGCATATATATTATTAAATTTGATGTTCAAGATATCAATCTTTTAAATAAAAAGAAAATATGAAATTATACAGTGATGAAAGAAAAACACAATGAAAGCAACACTTTTTGCAAAAAAATCAGAATTTAATTAAATGTTAAATAATTAAATGCACTATGATTTAGTCATAATTTGGATATAGTTGAAAATTTAGTGATTACCAGAAATGCAGTGTTCTACGGTTTTTGATGAATTTAAGGAATTAGAACCTGTCTAAAGTTGGATCTGTTTTTTCTTCATTACTTTTTTGCCTAAACATCCGTGAGATACTGAGTGTTGTTGGAACTATCGGCATACATTTATAATATTTTAACTTTTGATAAATATCGTTGTGGATACTTCTACTAACTTTGAATTCATGGTTAAAGAGAGGAATAGTATTAATGTTGATTCATTATGTATAGAGAAATCGTAAAATTGCTTTGTACTGATATCGCATTTTTTTATATCCATGTTCAGGGTCGATTCCATGCTTTCGAAGAAAAGAACATTTGTATTTTACAATTGTTTAATAGGCATAATGAAAATGCAGGCTTTGCATATGTTCATTCATTTGATTTTGCTCACACTGTTCGTGAAGAAGACTTGAAAAGAGCTTCTGCGATTCAGATAAGTTATTCTTTACTATTACGAATAGTATTGTTTCTGGAAATTAAATTGACATCTTAGTTTAATAGAGAATATTCACAGTCAACAACGTTGAATATGGCTGAACATATTTTCGATAGGCCCAGCAAAATTAAATGGACATCTCGTATTTGACAATCCAGACTGAAAACTGATCAGGTAAATCCAGACTGAATAACTGACCAAAGTGTGTCTTGGTTTATAGAAGATTAGTTTGATTGCTGATATCACTTTTTTTTGGAGAGCATGTTCATTATTTTGCATTGAATGTCGAAACGGTTCTATTATTATTGATGATTTATGAAGGATATAATATTGTCTGCTTCAGAGATATCTAATAGTTAGGAAATCAATTTTCTTTATAGATTAATTAGGAAATTTTATGGCACAAATCGGGTCTTTTTTCAAAAATGATTCATTTTATAACTTTCTATTTTTGATCATTTGCGTTTTTTTATATTGCCATCTTTTTAGGTTTATGCTGCTCCACAACTCGTGTATTTTCCTGAGCTTCCTGTCCCTGCATGTTATGCACGTATCGTTGATAATGGATTGCAAGATATACGGGTTGAAATAGCGGAGGAAAAACTTGCTCTGTTTGATATTTCTGTTACGGACAAGAGCAATGATGTTGTTACAGGCGGTGGATCGATGATTCTTGAGGATGCAGTAAAAAAGAATGTTAGTTCATTTTTTTTCCCATGTTTTCGGATTAATTTTTAAACTGAATAAATTTGACCCAAATCACTTTTGTAATCAAACTTTGATTATCCGAAGTAACTATTGATTCTTTTCATAAGATGATATGAAGTTAAAACGGTGATTTCGAAAACAAATTTCTACTTTTCATAGCATTTTTCATCTAGAATACCTCATATGCATATTTCTGGTTCTAGGATTTAATTTGTGACATGGATTGCGAAACAATTGATTTTATCAGCAGAATGCTGGCTTATCAGTTGGTAGCCAAAAATATCAAGAAAACTGATCCAGTTCTTTTTAATGATTTATGTGCTTTTATTGTAAAATATACTTGATTTGCTTGTATATGATTATTTGCTTTAGTTTTATGCATATTTTCTTTATAATTCCTTAATAATTGTAACATATATTTCTATGATTTTTGTTATAAGGATATTTTAATTTCTCAAGAAACTCTAGAATCAGGTAAACGCATATTCCAGATTAATTTAAAAAAATAAATGCATATTATAATTTACTTTGAGGAGTTATAAATAAAGATATTTTATATCTCAAATTATGCAGGCATTGTTGTTAATATTCAAGATATGACGCATTTAAGAATGTTGTACATTGATTTTGTGAATTTTAATACACTTTATTCAAAAAATGGTGGTTTTTTTTCAGAATTTTACTTATTGTTATTTGCATGGATTTTTTGTTAACTTTTTCGATTAAATAGATTATTCTTGTTCTGATAAGTTTATCAGTACCAACTTCTAATTCCTTACATATCATGTGAAATGCTTTGAAAGATCTGGCAACCGTATGGTTCTTTGCTTCTAGATTCTAAAAGATGATTTCAGCGTGGATAAATTGATGCAAAGTTGATTGGTAAACATTTTTCTGGTTTTATAACTTCCTCGAGGTATCGCGAAGAGAACAACAATGTGAATAAATGAGAAACGAAAGAAATTTATTTCAGTTATGTTGGTTGTAACTTAAATTTATTGCAGTTGAGATTTATTTACTTCAGTTAATTTCCAATCATGGCAGATGATTATTCGATGCAGTTAAAAAAGGTATGCCGTATATTTGTATAAATTTCTTAGCATTGGTAGTGACTGGTAATAAATAAATGTTGGTGTAATTTTTTATTAAGTCCCACCTGATATTACAATGAGATGTGTGTAATTTATGAGAAAAAACGAGGAAATAAGAAGTTTTTCGTTGTTTATTTATAAGTAGTTAAGTATTGTACTCTATTCTCAAAAAATTATGACATCTACTATCATTCATATGGAGTCCAGCATTTTATTAATATTAATATAATGATTTTTAATTTCAATTTTAGGCATTCAGAGAATTACAAACCAAAGTAATTGATACGAATCGTCGTTTGCAACTTGGCGAATCATTAAAAAAGCATCAGGAACAGGTATTCGCAGTTATTTTGTATGTAGAATTTTTGGATCTAATTAATTGATTTTTAATTTAGTAGTTTCTTAGACAAAGATTTAATGAAAGCTGAAGATAGCGTTGTACATTAAACTTATATGAATCCGTCAATACTAAAAAGTACAGAGAAATCATTGCAAGCAGAAAAAAAGCTCTCTTTCTTTATTGCTTCTAGAAGCGACGAATAGCAGAACTAACCAAAGCACAGCTTTTGGAATTGGATGAAGACACTCCAGTATATATGACTATTGGCCGAATATTTGCCAAGACAACTGTGAAGTCGGAGATCGCACGACATGAAGACGAAGTAAAGAATAGTGAATTCGAAATATTTCAGTTATATTTCATTTTTACTCAGTTTAATTGAAAAGAATTCTTTCATTATACTATTATGGAAAAAAATGAGATAAATTTAGAAATAGACAATAATGAACTGTTTCGTCACTTTGGAAATGTTAAGTTTTTCAAAAAAATCCATAATATTATGTAACCAATCGATTGATTTTGTTTTCTTCATGATCATATTTGAGCTCGCATAACATACGAAAGTTTTTCATTTTTTCCTTGTGTTAGTGAATGTAAAGCTCCGAATGAAAGCTTCACTTCAGAAAATATAACTTGTTTAATTGTTTTGAAGACTTTTTTTCTAGATTATGAAAGCAGAAGAAAAGATAACTGCAGTCGATCATCAAAGAAAATATTTAGAGAAGAACTTAGCTGAGTCGGAGAAGAACATTAGAGAATTAGTGCAGTCGCGGCCATAAAAAATTTTGTTCTATGTGTCTAACGTGTCACTGATAATTTCTTATTTGGTGTACTAGTGAAACAGTAAAAATTAAAATTTTGAAATTTTTATTTCTAAATTTTTCACAGTTTATGCCTAAATATTTTTATTTTTGCTTCTTTGAAATATGATTGTTCATTTTCAATAGAAAAAATTTTAGTTATATTATACCATCAAAGTTTTGTACTGCATATTGCTTTTAATTTGTACAGATGATTAAAATGGAGAAGTTTCATATTATTAAGTTGCAGGGTTTTGTTTAAATATGCTCTTTGTTTGTATGACCGCCATATTCAGCTGACCTAAATGTTTTACAACGTTTAGAAGCTAAAACTTTAATCTTAGTTGTTAGTTATCCCCAGTCTCAAACAATGCGTGAAATCATAAATTCAATTTCTAGGAAATGCCGAATGGTGTGAAGTTTTTTGCAAACAATATTGAAAATAAAATTTTGTTAGCCTTTGTCCACGCCCTGAAGGCTTGGGAGAATTTATCTATATTAATTGGATATGAGAAGAAATTTTCATATTATAATATAAAAAATTTTATAATTCTAAAGGCCACGAGTTTTGTTGGTTACTTCTACCATAGATTCTTTGCCACTAAAGATAAACTGCGAAGCGTCGGTTCGAAACTTGTTTTTCTTTTTATATTTAAAAGCTTGGATTCCTTCATTTATATAACATTTGATTGTTCTGGAAAATAGTGCGAAATGATCATACCGATACGTTGCTTCACATGTGGTAAAGTTATTGGTAACAAATGGGATGCTTATTTGGGATTATTGCAAGCAGAATATTCAGAAGGCTAGTAATTCAACAGTTTCATATTTCTTTCTAAGTTTAATGAATTGTTAAAAGTTGGAGAAACAATGATAAATTCACAACTAGTTTCGACATGGAATTGTTTCCGAGTTCGAAATTGAAAAAACCAGTTAAAATGTAAACCACAATTAATAAAAGGATTTAAATTAATATAGATAAATATTGTTTATCAATGCCTCCTGTTTTATTTTCAGGCGATGCTCTTGATGCACTAAATTTGCGTCGTTACTGTTGCCGAAGAATGCTTCTATCGCATGTGGATTTAATTGTCAAGCTGCTTGATTATCATCCTTTAGAGAAATGATTATGCTTCCGCATTACTATTCACGTATTATATTACTTTTTATTTTTATGGAAAAATTAGTATATATTTAAAAAAAGAGTTAATTTTTTTTCTGTTCGACGCCCACATCTGTTCATTATCTATTATTCTGAAATGTGTAAAAGCAATTGTAGAATGAATGTATGAATCCATTAAAATAAAAAATTTTTTCTCTCATATTTGCAATTACTTGGGGACTCTTGTATTGCAAAGTACTCTTCGTAACTTATATCAATTAAATAAGTCGTTGTCGATGCATTTTAAATTTATCCATCTCGAACTGTCTAAATGATTTTGATCCAACAGCGATTTCTCATCGCAACATTTTTGCTGATATTAAAAATAACATCGCTGATTTAGTTTTAAAACTTCTTCCAGTATAATTTGTTGATATAGTAACTGATTCACTTGGAGAATTATCTCAGTGGAAAAGTATATGTGCAGATGTTTTCTTGAGTCAACGAAGAACTGAATCTATTATTGATATCTGATTGGAGTCTTCTTAGTTATGAAAGCATTTGCATAAACTTTTGAAATTGCTATATTGTTGTAGTAATTTTTATTAAATATAATATATATAACATTCGTTTACTCAATTTAGAAATCTATTTTATTTGAAAGTAAGTTCTCAGCTCTTATTAAAGTATACCCTGAGATGGATGTATAACTTAAATTACATTCATTTTTGATGTTGAAGGATCGTGAGATATTCTCTTTCTTTCATAAATTCATAATTTATACGATGTGAATAGATAAGAAATAGGTTAAAAACAAGTAAATGATTTTATTTATTTTTGCTAACCAAATATATTAGTTTAGCGTTTAGCTTTTTGCAGCACTTTAGTTCTTGCAAATTGTTTTTGTTGCATTTTTAATTATTCTAAGTTATTGATTTTTGAATGATTGACACGTAAAAATTATTTGAATGGTGAAAACAGATGAATTAAAATCGAATTTCTGTTATAAAATAATAGAAAGTATAAGTTATTTTTTTCCAAAGAATTATGAGATTCAATTTACACTTTTTTCTTTTCTTTTATTAGATCTCATTTATTTGTGTGTGGAAATATTGGCATAGAGAAAAGCTGTTTTAATTAATGTTTTCATTATAATGATTTGAGTTTGCCTTTATAATTTTCTCTATTTGATTGCTTATTAATTTATTAAGGTTGTGTTTTTACTTATACTTAATAATTTCAAAGTAAGAGCATAAGTAAGCACCGCTCTTCAATCAATCATTAATTGATTAAACAGTTGAATAGGTAATTTGCATAATGATATTAAGAGAGAACATATTGTATCAGCCTTTTTGATTTTGGAGCCTTGCAATACATTAAATTACAAAGCGCATAAATTTTATTTTTCAGCAATCTCAACTTATTCATTTCGAACTATATGCCTTATTAATCGGTGAGTTTGCTTTAGACTAATGTTCTTGTCGTGATGAGTACTAACTATTATCCATCAGCAAAGTATAAAGAAATTTATGAGAATGAGACCAAAGATTCAACCGCCACCAATGCCAACATTGTTTCATTTCCCTCTTCATTATCACCATTAACAAACACCAATGGAAATAATGCTGCTGACTCTCTGCCATTCCATGTTAATTTGATTTCTTCAACTACGCCTATTTTTGGACCGAATCCTATTGCAACTGATTGTCCATATTGTCAGGTTTGTAGTCTTTTTCTTAAAATATCAAAATTTAATAAAATTTGAATTTTGATTCATTCTTATATGTTTTTCCAGAGAAGATATGAAATATTTTTTTAAGACTACTGTTATTTTTGCTTGTTAAATACATTTCAACATTTTTTACATTGATTATTCTGTCGACAACTTTTAAGTACTAAGGAATTAAGGACCGAACAAACAAAAGTTTGTTTGACTGTTTGAAGTTCTTTCCTCTTTTAAAAAAATAATCATTTTGAAACAGGCGCATGTTGTAACATCAATACAAAGGATAATTGGTACATTTCCATGGATTGTTATGGGAATATGCTTTCTGCTTGGTTTTTTTCTGCTTATCCCTTGGTGTCTTTGCTGTATCCCATTCTATATGGATAATTGTCGAGATGTCGTTCATTCATGTCCATCCTGCAAGCGAATCCTTGGACGTTTTACTAGGGTATAAAAACACTGTAATCGGTATTTCTAATACATTATAATGATTCGGCTAATCGGCGGCTTATATCCATGATTAGTTTTTTCTCATCAAAGTTATATTGCATTTCAAACTTTGTTTTATACTATAAAGTTAGAATCTTGAATCATGCAGATTTAATAAGATTGTGTGAAATTATGATTCTTCTTGAATATGTACATAATGTTCAAACCTATCAACATATAATACTTTCAAAATTTTGAAAAAAGTATTTTCCATCCAGTGAAATTTTTTTCAAAGAATATTTCGGAAATACCACGTATTTGGTTGCTTAGAATATATATAGCATATTTTATTGATTTTTCAGTTTTGTTAGAATCTTCTTGCCATTATATCTTCGTAAATGTCAGTTTTCGTTTTTTTTGTCAATTCATAATTCTCCTATGGGATAGTACTGGAATAAAACAATTTAGGGATAAAATAATAATATATAAAAGCATGGATTTGCAGCTTTAAATTCAACTAACAAATTGTATTCAGGTTATTTGAAAATTATTTTCATGTTTTCTCAAACTCTTTCCAGATTCCTATCATTTCCATCCAAAAATTGTACAAATTCGTCGTCAGTTATATCTTTATATGAATTTTTCATCATTTGTCTTGTCTTACTGAACATTGTAGGTATTGAAATCTGCACAGTGTATTTTTTCCAAAGTTATACTCTTCTAACCGATTGTTTTGCAAGTGTGGAACACAAAACAAATTACTTCATATTTAAGAACTGTGGAAGACCGGAACTAATTTATGAGAATATTTTGAATATTCAATCTAGTACTTTGTGTCTTCATTATATTAACTGTAAATCTTCAATTTTTATTTATTTCAGCATTCCATTTCGGTATTTTCAAACTTCCGAACACCTGTGATATCGATGAGTGACTGCTTTTCACTGATAATATCATTTGATGATGAACTGTTGGCAAGGCTTTTATTTACTTCGAAAAATTCCTTTTCTTGTTGTGGAATTCTTTCCAAAAAATTGATGAACGAATAAGACATCAATATACAAAAGATTTATGCGGAAATGATTCTTTAATTAGAATGTTTAAATTTTTTTTGCAGAAGTTCCAAAATTTTACAAGAAATTGATTATTGCACAAATAAATGAATGTAAAGGACAGAATTTGATGTAAACAAAATATAAAATCATTTCACGACTATTTCAGAAAAAGATCGCTATTCGCTTTTACCCAATTGTCAATAGGTACTGATCCAGACTTTCCAATTGGAACAGTAATGATGTACATCTTTGAATGTATCAACAAAGATAAAGGTAGAATAAAAATACCAACTATAAGAATAATTAGGAAACTAATCCATGTGAAGAGATCAATAGTAATTTTCACTTCAGTAACGCTATGTATCTGTAATGATAAATTATCATTTTAATAACATTTCTGGATTCTGAATATTACTGTCTTTTTGTAAGAAATAGTGAAAATGATAGATTGTTAGCTGCACTGCATAAATTGGGAAATAAGATATAGGCTTATCAAGCTTGAAAGTGACATGTGGTGAAATACGCATATGACTAATTAAATTAACGAATTGAATTCATAATCAGAATCGAATTTTATAACTCTTCTTCAGGAAACAGATAATTGCTTAATCGGTTTCTTCATGTTAATTATGAGCTTCTATATGACTTTATTCCTATCAAATATTTTTACAATGATATATCACTATATTATCATATCTATTATCATTCCGTTATCTTTTACTGTCATAACTTAATAATTTGAAATTTCATTCCTGAAGAAAAAAGCGAACTATATTGCTCTTATTTGTCAGTTTGAAAAGAGTAAAATCGATTAGTTGCAGAAAATCTGTTTTTACCTTGCAATAAGGACAGTCAATAAACTGTGATTGATCCGAAAATATTTCTTTATATTAACCACCGTGATAGATATATGTTGCCGATTGACGAAGCACGATCTGCTAAGATTTCTCGAGAGGCATCTCGTAAAAATTCTCAGGATTTCTGATGTGTCCGCTGCAAAAATACGGAAAACAAGAGATGATGGAAGGAAAATCTTAAACTCTGCTACTATTAGAGCTTCTGAAATAGGTAGAATGAGGAATAAATTCACTGCTCGTGATCTCCCTTTGTTTTCGAAAATCCCTCGAAAGTCATCCTTGGAAACTTTCTGATAGATTGCTAATTAAATTCAAACATGATTTTCTAAGATGAGCTTATGGTGATGTGCTGAATAACAATCGCTGAAAAAAATTACTATTTAGCAAAATATCTGCACTTTATTTATTTATGAAAAGATTTAGAATTCCCACTGAATAAAATACTAATATGGAAGGAGGATGCAGTCGTGACGATCAAAAATTAGTCTTTTTTTTCGGGAAGGAAAAGGTATATATGTGCATGCTTTTCATAACAAATTATTAAATAACTAATAAATTCAGTAATTAGTTTGATGTTTTGAAATTAAGATAACAATATTAATAAGTTCTTTCTCACTCGTTTTTCTAGACTTAATTTGGAGAACTCAATGATTGCCTTCCTTCTTACTAAAATACAGTAATGAATTAATGAATAAATAGTAAACTCCAAATCTTTCCAAACGTTATTCTCCAAAATCATTTATTGTTTATCAATTCCAGGTAACCACATTTTTATTATGAGATTAGTCAATTAAAGTTTTCCAATTCTAATTTTTATTCTTTCATTCGTTTTCGACACATGTTGTAGGTCATTTCCATACTACCATTCAATTTCTTCGAAGCATTTTCCAACGCGTTTTTCAGTTGGGATTTAATAGATACACATCGCTTCCTTATTATTTCAAGTAGTTCTCAACCCAAATCTCTAGAAAGTTCTGATACGAGAATGACTGGTATAGAAGAGAGGAGAACAGGTGTGCATAGTTAAGCAATATTTAACATTTGGCTCTTTTGGTGCTAAAAATTAACTACATTTAAAGGTCATTAATTCAGTTTAGATCATTTTTCGAGAAATCATAGTTCAGACTTAAAAGTACTAATATTTGTATTTCACTTGATTTTGCGAGACTCGAGCTTCTCTGGTTTTTGATTTTCTGCTTTGAAATCAGTTCATATTTTGAGGGGTTTATGGTTCTATTAGATGGAATTAAATTATTTTCAGAGAGATGTTGTTTATATGCACATATACCTTATATATATGTTTAATGTTTAAATTATATTATTGAATATATCGACTAATCATTTCCGTTACTTGCTATGGTATCGTTGAATTAAATCGAAAAAGTTTCTTGTGACTTATTATGTTTCAGTTTTTTAAATTAAAACTATGGTAAAGGAGACAAAATACTATGATATTTTGGGCGTTTCGCCTACCGCAAGTGAAAATGAATTGAAAAAGGCATACAGAAAACTGGCACTCAAATATCACCCAGATAAGAATCCCAATGAGGGCGAGCGATTTAAGGCGATCTCACAGGCGTATGAGGTTTTTTCATTTTTTCTTCATTATCCGATCATACGCAGACATAAAAATGATTTCTTTCAAAAGTTTCACATGCTGTATGTAACAAGCATTTTCTTCGTTTAATTCATGAATTTCAAGGTTTTATCGGATCCGAAAAAAAGGCAGCTATATGATGAAAGTGGTGAAGAAGGTCTAAGTGGAGCAGGTGGTGGTGGAAACTTCCATAATCCAATGGACATTTTCGATATGTTTTTCGGAGGTCATTATGTTTTTCAAGCCATTACTTTGATTAGGCGATAATGTAATTATTTTTTAATATTCAGTACAGAGGTACATTGCTGATGCTGAGTGTATGCAATATATTAGAAATCAAAGGGAAAGACTTATTTGATGTATCAAGAAATTGAAAAAAAAAGGCTTGCTTGGATTATGAAAATGAGCCATTTTTTTATGTTATGCGTGCATATAAATTAAGATTTAGCAAACCTGTAAGAGTAACAAAACTTTGAGAACATGTATGTATTATTAGTACATCAATCTATATGATCTTTTTTTTTATAATAGGATCTGATAGTTTCTGCATTAGTTTTATACTTAATCTTATATTTTAGGGCATTTTCGAGGAGGAAGTGAAAGAGGTGAACGTAAAGTGCGTGATATGATACATCAATTACCAGTGACACTAGAACAGTTATATAATGGAGCTGTGAAGAAACTCAAACTTTCACGTAATATTGTCTGTCCGAAATGTGGAGGTATTGGTGGAACAAAGGTATAGTAGTACGAGTTGTTATCATAAATTTTTTTTTAATTAATGAAATTTTCAAATTCAATTTCTCTTGATGGAAATTAATTTAGATTTTAGAATAACTTATTGGTTTTAGTCTTTCAGAAAAATTTAAAAATGGTTTTAATTTAGATATATTAAAAACAATTTCGATTTCAGGATTGCGTTATTTCTTGTGAAACTTGTAAAGGTCGAGGTGTACGAATTGAAATTACACAGATTGGACCCGGTATGGTACAGCAAATGCAGTCTACATGTAATGTTTGCCGAGGTGAAGGTGAAGTAATACCTTCGAAAGATCGATGCAAGCAGTGTGACGGAAAAAAAAAGGTTGTTTTCATATATGAATAAATAGAATAAATAAAATAAGGACCAAGACGATTGAGCATTAGCAAGCTTTGATCTTAATGGGATAGAATTAGGTTTGTCTTGTAATTTGAAAATCCAGCATGCTGTGTATTGATAGATTTTATTATTAACCAATAAATCGGACAGAGCATGATAAATATATAATTTTTTTTTATATAGTCTGTGACTTTTTTGAATTCTCTTCACATAATTTTCATAAAATTTTTTGTATATAGAACTTATTTCAAGCCTTAAAGAATTTTCAGATGTCTTTCTATTCTGAAATGAATCTATTCTTCTGATTTGCTTCTGGATCTGTTCTGTTCTGAAACTATACAACTCTTTAGTAGCTGGTAGGCAATAATATCGCTGTTTTTTTCTTCTAGAATTCAATTCGTTACTTTCATTTCCAGATCCGAAATGAATCTGTTCTGGAAGTTCATATTGATAAAGGAATGAAGGATGGACAGAAAATAGTATTCTCAGGACAAGGCGATCAAGAAGTACATTCATGAATTTTCATGTTTTCAAATTATTTCACTTGTTTTTTTTTCTCCAAATGCATTACATTTTTTTGTGTTCTATTTTTACAAAATCTTTTAGAACTGAATTTCGGATGATATCTATTTATTTTCTTACGTTATGCGTTAAATCGAAAAATGCGTCAAACGCAGACATTTAAGACATTATTTTTTCTTATATAAATAATTTAGCATTTAATTCATATTTTATGCTCCCAGCATTGGATTTATCATGGAATATTTTTATTTTTTCATTTGTTTATCAAATCGTTGCTTTATGATTTACAGTAGCAATCAGTATGCAATTCAGGTTGGAATAACTCCTGGTGACGTAGTGATTATATTGGACGAGCAACCACATGACGCATTTGTACGGAAAGGACATAATCTTGTAGTGCAAGTTGATCTCGAACTGGTAGAAGCAATTTGTGGATTCACAAGATCGATATCAACACTAGATGCTCGTTATCTTATCTTCTCAACATTTCCGGGTTCTTTTTTTATTTGTCTTTATCTTTAACTCTTCTAAGTTTCATGATTTTTGAATAAAGTACACTACATTAGGTTTGTGCAATTGCGATCTAGATGATAGTTCTCTGTAGGTTCATGCAAATATCAATATTTTGTAGTAGCGTTTGGAAAAATGTCCAATTTTGGGTTTCATTTTTTGCCTAGAAATCTTTTTTAATGGTGATGGTTTCAGATAATGTGAACCTGACATACTTTCCAGGTGAAGTAATAAAGCATGGTGATATGCGTACGGTAATTGGTGAAGGTATGCCACACTACAAGAACCCCTTTGAAAAAGGTGATTTGCTTATTCAATTTGCTGTGCGATTCCCGAAAAAAATTGCGCAAATCGATCAACTGAAAAATTTGTTACCAGACGGTACGGAGCCATTAGTATCAGATGATGCAGAAGTGGTGGAATTAGAGATAATTCATGACCATGGACCTCGTGCATCATCATCGTATGAATATGAAACACATGGGCCTCAAGGTGTGCGATGTCAAACTCAATAATCGTCAGTAAATACCTTCCCTATCAAATCGTATTTTTTCCGCAGAACAGAAATTTGGAAAATTAAAAATTAAGAAAAAAAAATTGTTTTTGAATATTATGTTGGAATAAAGTGAACCCTGAAACTCTAGGAAAATTTTAAAGATCTCTGACAAAGATTTTTTGATCAAATTCACAAAACAAAAAGGTATTGATTGCTTCTTTATATTTTATTCAGAAAATTATTCCTAGATGTGTTCATTTCGTGTCTGTGTATTATAACTGGCGATAAATATGTGATTTGGAGTACTTGTAGCTTTATAATGGCATTTCCTTCGAATTTATTATAGCATAGGAATCTGATAAATGCTTAAATAATAATGATAATGCATATCGAAAAGATTTTATTTTTTCCAAGATTATGTAATTCCAGATATCGATTAAAAGATAAAATAATGCATAGGTTTGCTAGATATGACCAGATATTAGGTCTATTGTGATTTTGTTTATTTCATCTCTTGATTAAATCATCAAATTTGGTTATTAATCATCAGAGGCGAAATCTCGATTTAAATGAAACTTTCACTGCTTTGCATAACTACAGTTAAATACTGCTGAGTTATTTTAGGTAAGTTGTTAAGATTAAAGGCATAAGAAATCGCCACGAGAAGTCAGCCATGGGAAATCAATCAACTTCAAGTGCTATCTTAGAATTCGAAAAATATAATTATTTCTTGTTTCCATAGTGATTGCTGCTGCTGATTTGATACTATGTCTATGTTTTCTCATGGCGTGGAGCGCATCATCTGCATATTTTCTAACTCTTGTAGCTCATGGGACAATGCTGGTGATGGCATTGTCAGATATGAATGGTTAGGAATTTTGGTTCTGATCTACATATTCACTTCGACTAATTTAGATCCATCTCATTTATAAGCTGGGTGAAATTTGGAGAATGCGTAATGGAAATTTTAAGTTTTAGTTTTAGTTTTTTAATTCGGTGTTTTTATGCCTTCAATGTTACTGCTATCCTTGTTCTGCTGCTAACAGAAAAAATGAAGAAGTGGGATATCCATTAATTTTGAGTATTTATTTTCATTTGAGATTCATATTCATCACGAGGTGTTACATCGTCAATTTGCAGAATACGTGATGGCAACTTTACCCTTGACAGGTTGGACTAAACGTGAGTATACAGATGTGGAGACATCATTAACGATTTCAATAAGTCTGGGGATAGGATGTTGTGTCGTTGAAGTTGTATTGCTTACATTTCAACTTCATGCATTTACGAAAACCATTTTCTCGATGTGCTTGCATTTTTTAGCAACGATCTTTCTACTGAAATTTATTGTTGATGGCCATCCATTGTGTCATTTCTGGATCGCTTTTGGTATTTTTTCTGTACCCGCTATATGCATTGCTTGTTTGAATTTGTGCATAAATTTTAAATTGAAGGAATGCTGTTGATAAATTATCATTCTATGAAGCTGTTTTAATTTTGTTAAATGCATATTTATCAAATAAATGTGCGATTTGGAGATTAAAGTCTTTCTTCGTCCAGTATAGTATAACCTTATTCTCTTTGCTTACTGTGACTGCTACTTTATAATAATAATATCATTAACAATTAATATTCATAATATAATGTGATATACATAATACATGTTTTACTATATATTACGTATATAGTATTTATGTTATTTGTAATATGATATACATATATATTACTATATATATATACATAGTATATTATCTATATAATATGCTACTATATATTATATATATCCAGTTTGGCCAAGAAAATTTGGAAAGATTGTATACTTGTGTAGTTCAACCAAACATGATCCTCAGACATGGTTTGATAGTAATTGTTAATTTCAGATAGTTTTATAGGAATCGAGAATTTTAAATAAAATGTGAGATTAGCTCCTAATTTTTCCATATTTTCCTTTCACTGTATGGATTAAAAAAATTGGCGTGCTTAACCATGTTAGATATCCTCGAAGAAGTGTGACAAAGGTGTTGCATTTCGGGGCCGTGAAATGTTGTTGATTCGTGCAACTTAGCCTAATCATAACTTCGATATGATTGGAAGTTGTGCTGGCGGTTTTTTAGTATTTAGGTGGGTGGATTACTCTTAAAGATTATAGTGACGAAGTAAACATCAGTTTGAATTAAATTCAAATGATATCTCAGCATTTTTTTTAAAATGGAAGTTACTAGACATTGCTGATCTCTCTTGCTGTTCTTTTAATTTCGAATTTAATAAAATCCTTATAATTTGTGCAGTATTCATATCTTACTGCTTTTACGATAGTATCTTAGTTCTTTATGTGTTTGATAGTTACAGAAAATTTGTTGAGGACAGTTTTAACTCGGTCAAGCAGATAGTCAAAAGAAATGTTTGATGTCACTTAAGAAATACCAGTTCATTTAATAAAAATGACTTCCAGGATAAATTACTTTAATTCAAGGGAGCGATGACGACGAAGCGACGGAATCACGGACGTAATAAAAAAGGCCGTGGACATGTGAGACCGATTCGTTGCACAAATTGTGGTCGTTGTGCACCCAAAGATAAGGCTATTAAGAAATTCGTTGTTCGCAATATTGTGGAAGCAGCTGCTGTTCGAGATATTTCCGATGCATCTGCTTATGACTGTATGTTCCTTCTGTTTCCTAAGTTCTTTTCCTCATTAATTTCTTTTCGTACTAAGTACTGAGAAATACTGTTGTATCAGCACTTATCTATGAGAAGGACATGTTCATTCGGAATTTTATAGATTTTGAATATAAGATAAAAAGACTTCTGCCAGTGAAACTTTTTCTTTATTTATTTTCGAAGGAAACAGCAAATAATGGTCAGATTGTTATGATTATTCGTAACACTATTTCCTGCTATGATTATATTTCAGCGTATGCATTACCAAAATTATATCACAAGCTGCATTACTGTGTAATCCTGCGCAATTCACAGTAAAGTCGTGCGTAATCGTTCACGCGAAGCACGCAAGGATCGTAACCCACCTCCGCGTTTCGGTCAGCGCGGCGGCATGGCTGGAGATCGTTTTCCGCGACCAGGTGCATCAAATCGACAGTGAGTGAAATTCTGTTTAAAAATTGTGAGATCTGTTTGTTCTTTGTGGTACTATTGCCAATATCAGATAAAAACTTAATATTCTGCTGTTTACCTAGCAATGCACAAGTTCGAATAAGTTTTATCTCGTTGTTTTAGCTTTTTCTAAATTTTCACATGTTCTAAAGGTTCGGGTAAGGTGGTCTCATTTCCTCTTACTTTTTTTAAAAAAATTTGGTGAAATCCGTGGAATATAGGCGATATTTTATAAAATTCCATATTTTTTGTTCCATTTTTAATACTCACCCAAACATTTTTCGCTAGGAATCTATGCCAATCGTTATAGTTTGGAATTCTATGATCTAATTTATAAATGTGATTTGAGCTAGTCTTCTAAGAAGCGTTGGACTGTGGTTGGGAAATATCTGATAAGATATTGATGACGCTAGCTGCATGTATGCTAGTCGAATATTAATATTTATGTATTCTTAGAATTTTGACTGATTTTTTAACGTAGAGTGACTGGATAAGTAGGAAGTCTTGAACTTATGACTTTAAGAAAAATATGACATGGTGAAGAAGTAGCAAGAATGCACTCTTAATATTCATTATTTATAGCCATAGGCCATAGGAAATTGGATGACAGTTTGTTAGTAGAGATCAACTATGTGATGCTTTATTGGAAAAAATCTAAATTAAATGACAGGTTCGAACTCGAAACAGCATATTGTCATTGATAGAACAATATGTGAAGGAATGTGCAAGACATTTCAGAGAACTCTTCAATATCAGATTTAAGTCTAAATTGCTTTCGACGTTTTAAAATACTTATTTCTATACACGTACAGATTGATGTGGTTCTAAATGTAATTTATACGTTGAAAGGAAGACATTATGAGGCGCCGACTCGACCGTTAAATCATTTCGTTCGTCCTCATCAATTCTTTTAACCTGTAATGGAGATTCAAACTGCATTTTTATAATATAGACTTTGCCAAAACGAATCGATTATCGTTTAAATAAAAATTGATATAGTTTGTCTATTCTGAAATAGTGGAAAAAATTTTTTTAATTGCTGTTCATGAAATGAACTGTAAGAAATGAGTTTTCTGACTTCATTCGCTACTGGAAAAGTGATCTGACAAATAGACCATACTGAAAGATGAATCATGCCATGACAATTTTGTTATTAAGTCTAATTGCAAATTCTGCGTACCTTTTATTAAACTGAAAGAGCTTTCGTTATAATATCAAGTGAAGACAAGCTCACTTTAGGAGAACTTGATGTGGATATTGAAATGCGTCGATTTTTAATAATAGTTTTATCACTGCTTGATTTCTTACCACCTTTCCGTCTACTGATGTGTGGATTGTCTTGGTACAAATTCTTCAATTTATACATTCTCAATTGCGTGTAGACTCGTTTCAGTTCAGCCTAAACCAGCAATTATACATCGAAACGAGCAGACCTATTTTTCATAAAATCTGATTATGTAATGTTTACAAACAGTATAGATTCAAAAGCAAAAAAAGCAAGCTGAGAATATACTGTCAACTTCGGCCATTTAAAGTAAGACTCAATTACCTAATTTTCTCCTGCACAATAGCAAAATATTAAATTAAGGAATTATTCGAATAATGTTACTAGCCAGCAGGATAATGCTAGCTTATACTATCATGACATTTCGGTTGAAAACCCTTTGCATATCGGTAATTAATGCCATGCATTTCGGTGATCGAATTTTCTTAAGTTGCAGTCTATAGTTTGATTGTTCTAGATTAGAAAGAAATATTAGATTTCTTATATTTGTAAATTGGATTCACTTATACTATCATGACATTTCGATTGGAAGCCCTTTAAAATCGGTAATTGATGCAAAGCAATTTCTCACTCTTATGTCTTCTGGATTCATTTCAACTATGGGTACTTCGGCGAAATCAATTGTTCCATTCAATAAATTGTCACGAAGTTTAGCTAAAGATGGATGTGCTTTATTGCCTGTACCTGCTAACGTCTGTGAATGCTTCGTGCCACCTGCGCTAACCTGGAATTTTGAGAGTTTGAATTAATGCCTCTAGAATTTCCAGAGTGATATATATGCTTTAGTATTTTATAGCAGCTCACAACTACTTTTAATTAATAGAATATTTGAAAAATTTTCTTTTCAAGCGAGGCTAGAAATATTAAAGCTCAAGATGTAGAACGGGTCATTAAAGGTTATTGTGATAAATATCTACATTTCAAAGTAAAAGATTTAAATATTCAATAATTCCGAACCGAAGATTCATATATCTAACCAAATTACGACAAAGATTAATATTTTTTATCTGTTAAGCAGATTTAAAAAGTTTAATTTGGAGTAGAACATGGATTTGAAATATGGATTGAGAAGGCCATGTCAAAGGTAATAGTAAGCTTTTAACGATGTTGGCTTTGCTGTGTTAAACATATTGAAATTTAAAAAAATTACTGCAAATATTGCCTGTTTGATTATTCTATTCTTTTGCTTTTGGTATCTTTTCACTTTTGAGGTGCTTATTTTTTGTTTTAGAAATGCATAAAAACAAAATTTCATCAATGGCAAACGGAAGAAAGATGAATTTCGAGGAAGGTGACAAGAAGTGTTCAAAAAAATACAAACGTTGAAACTTTTTTTCTAATCGGAAACCAATCAAAGATTTATTTCATTCAATTATGGCTATGTTCTGCTCAATATCTGCTTGCCGCATGATTTTTGGGGAATATCCAAAAACATATTTTATTAAGAATCAAAATTGTCCTTTTTTCATTAAGTGAAACAGAAGAATGAATTATTGTTTGTTAATTCATTCATCCCAATTTATCTAATTCGGGACAAAATTATAAAAAAAAGGAATTTCTATGTTTATCCTTGCTCACTTTTTTTTTTGTTAGTAATACTACAAGGACTTCGGAGAAAATATATAAAAAAGAGACAATGTCTAAGAAATAAAGTCGGTACAGCTTCGGAAAAATATATATAAAAAAAACTTCGGGAAAAAATATATATATATATAAAACAGAAAAAAAATATAGAAAATGACATATCCCGAAGAATTGTCGAAATTTTTTCAGCTTTTCGAAAGCTAACTAAAAATCATATTACTGGCTCACGATGGAAGTGAAAATCAAACTTGGACTACAGGTTATTTCCACAGTAAAACTGTTTTCACATATGGAACAAAGAAAGAGTGAGACCAACCAAGTAAAATTTGGGAGCAATGATAATAACAATATTGACGGAAACAGTCAGATGTAGCTGTACAAATGTGATTGTCATCAGTGTATCGCTGTGAGCCGAATAACGGATAGAATATCTGGAAATGAAAAACGAGTATGCATTCCTGGAAGAAGTTAAATTTGAATCTATAATCTGATACTAGAAAGAATATCGTATTGCTACCAAGTTTTTATCTTTGTCGAAAATTATGAATCAATATGTCTCACTTTTAAAGTTAACAGATACAATTATGTTCCAAGCATATCAAAAGATTAAATAATCAAGAAATGTCAAAATTTTAACTAATGAGTGAAGATAATTGTGATTATGACAAAAGATATTATTTTGAAAAAAGTACGGAAAAATTTCTCTCCACTGTCGCTAAATAAATTTCTAATATAATACCTTAAAAAGTTAGCAAGCAACGTGACAGTCGCTTCCAAACATACAGCAATAGTGAATTGCCACCATTCCAGCCAGCTACTATTTCGAGCTTTATAACATAATCGCATCCCGTAGATCAGAAATAATGATTCATAACCTGCAAAAGTAGAACTGCAATTGCAGCATTTTTCTTTTGGAAGTATTGATGAGAGGAATTAAATTAAAGTAATTAAATTGTTGAATATGAACAAATTCCATTTTCATATGCCAATTGGTATTTATTTTCACGACTATTTGCTGAGAAAGAACAAAAATGCATGCTGAAAATGAAGAACCAGTGACACAGAAGAATAATCATTAACAAATGAATTTTATGAATAAAACAAATATATATATTTTTAATATATTTTCTCCATTTTTTCCTGTTTTTTCAATGTGATTAGTTTTTAAAATCATTAACTTCTATCTTGCACTTGCATACAGAAAATGAAATTGTTCACACCTTGCCAAACTAAGCACCATGCTTGTATGGGACATTGTGGCCAAGCGCTCTTCCAAAGTTCTTGATCAGCGAATGAACCGAGAGTCCAAGCAATAAGCCCAGTTATTGTTAATGCTAGTAGGCATGCCAAATATTTCATCAAATCTTCTTCTTTCACAATAACATGATGAGCTTTACGTACACGATATTCTTGTAAATTCCTTTAATAACAATTTCGGATGAAAAATTGAATTCCATTAATAAATGAGTCATGGTTTAAGCTGGAGAAGAATCTTCACAACTTTTTTTTTGTAAAGTTCAAATTTCAGACTTTGCTGTTGAATCTGTTATCTAAATTCGAAATCAAAGAATTGCAGGAATTCTAATTTATTCATAATTCCATACATTATAAAACATTTAAGAACAAATCGTAAAATATTTCTTGTACACATAATTGCGATTTTTTATCTGATGAAAAAGCAAAATTTATTTGCAAAGCAATCAAAGCCTTATTTATTAAATATCTGTAATCAACTGAAGACTTTAGTTAATCTATTTTTTATTCGCTTCCGAAATCACTTTATCTGACAAATCTAACGCTTTATATTAGCTAGATGTTTGAGAAGAATTTTTAAGAATTTATCAAATTTGCCTCGATAATACTTTGTTTAAACCACAAGTGATTGATACCTGTAAATTTTCAAAACGATTGACCCATAGAAGGTCGAAAAACCAATTTGACGCAGCCATACCGCAATAGAGCACGTCGATGTAGCTGAATTAAACCAGTCCAGCAATAACTGCAACAAATTTCACCGGCCATATGTAACTCGGTATTCGAATGAAATCAATATTTGATACCTTTCATTGTTGTATTTTTGTTTCAGAAAACAATTCAAAAAATACCGAAAATAAAAAACATAAAAAATATTTTCGTAAGTTTCATGCAAAAAATTAACGACTTTGGCCTTTACTTATTGCGTGTAAAGTTTTGTCAAACTTACAATAGCATATAACATAGAGGCGCCGAGAAGAAAAATTTCCATTAACGCCCAACCACGAAGTTCATGGTGTTTACGTCGTTCTCGGACAACGACTGAGATCAATAAAATGCAAAGAGTTGAACATAACCCATTGAAGAGCACCAAAACACCGCGATCCTGTTGCGCGGCATCACGACATAATGATGTATCATTGCTACAACACGTGCGGGCATAGATCCGTATACCACCATGTCTCGTCCATGTACACTACAAAAACGTGAAATAATCTCGGTCTTTTCTATCATCCAGTATAGTATTTCGTCTATTTCAATCACAGGATTAGATATACATATCATATTCTTTGTTTCTTAATCCTTTCGTACAATTTCATTTTATTGCAGTAAAATATCTAGCGAAAGGCTACCGTAATCTTGTGACAGTCTTCCAATTATTTACGGCTTTCTAAATGAATCCGATCATTTTTGAGAATTTGAAGTTTCCAACACTTAATCTTTATACATGTATAATTCGTATGACAATCGATATTACTTATTATTTTACGAAAGTGATTCAAGCAGCTGCACTATAAAGATGTAAAGATCATTTGTCAAAGCTAGTGTTAACAAACAAACAATAAAATGATTCAGTTGTCAGTATTAACATGAAAAAAAAAATATTTACAATTTCATGATCATTTCCTTCCATTTCAAGCGTAATTTTATAATTATGATATAGCTGATATCTACAAAAATTTCCTATCCACGCATAGGAGATAAAACAAGGATAAAAAATGATTAAAATACGAATTATTCTTAAAGAAAGAAAACATGCGATAGTAATTGGAAGTGTTGAATCATTTTTTCGATTCTCAACCTATTTCAAATATGATAATTTTTTAATAGATATTCACTGATGAAGTCATATTTAAATAATTTATTTAGATGATAATAGCTAAAAATATCGGAGTAAAATATATTTTTTAAATTTGGATCCATAGCTTCTACAAGTTGGATGAAAAGGACTGGAACAGATGGCTAATATCACTTAATTTTTTTTCGAAAAGTGAATTCTAAAAGCAGGGTGCTTGTTCTGTCAAAAATCGTCTTTCCACATAAGTACAAGTACATACAGATGAATATCTCATTTCTTGATGCAATCGGAGATGAAACTTTCCTGGCATAGCTCGTTCTCCAACAATTTAGGTTCAAAGATAACTTAAAGAGAAGATTGCAGAAAGCTTATGTTTTCGGAAATCGCCAAAAAATTTATTTTTTCTTTGTAAATAAATGTCAATTAAATAACAGAAATTGCTGAGAAAGTTCGAATTTCAACAGGCTGCCTGAATATAAACGTCAATATTAGTGTATATCTTCACAGAAGTATTTTAACGCATATGTTCACATGTATATTTCATATCTGTTATCAACAAAATATGTGTGGCAGTTCAATCCAAATCATATTATGCTTATTCTTTCTAAACGACTCGGAACAGCATCGTAAATTATATCTATGAATGATTGATTATACCTTTGCTTAATCAATTAATTTTACAAGCAATTGTTCCGTTAGCAAATTATTTCAAATTGCTATCTTATTAAAATAAGTTCTATTACTGCTTTCCAATCTGGTGAAAAAAAATATTTCAGCCTTCATTTCTCACGAAAACTGATTCAAGAACACAAACAAAAGAATCGCAATCTTTAATGGTCATTATTCTGAATATCGTAAATATGCTGTATTATATACATGTTATATTGAATAAGAAAGAAGTTATGGGAATATAAAAATTAGATATACTATCGATTGAAGACGATTATTTATTTATTGCTATCAATTTATCACAATTTTAAGAATTCATAAACATTTTTTTCTGTCATTTATGATAGGAATTAATGTGCTTTTTTGTTGTTAATTTGTTATAAACGAATCAATAACTGGATAGATAAAGAAGATCAATTAAATGACTACATGTTATTAAGTGATTAATAGATGAGTAAACAAATGGGTAGAGGCAAAGACTCATTCACTCAGCATATCAATCATCTCGATGATAAACACATTTCAGCTGATTTGACTGTTAATTATTAAATAATCGGTTTATTTATTATGTTTCCACCGTTTTCAATGATGGGATCAAATGTTGAATATCTGTCAAAATTAAAACTCAGATTAGCAGAAAAATTAAAGAAAATTTAGTTAATAAAGATTTGTTTAATGACTTTCAGTACATTAAAGTTGCAAAAATTAGAAAGACAAACTGAAATAAAGAAAACACATTTTGCATAATTGAAGTCCAATTAGTACATTATTGCATCTCTGTTTCCTATTAGTCTAGTTGTTAGAAGAAAATCTGAGGAAGATAAAAAATGTCATCAACAAGTTAATGAAAAAAAACAGCGTATCTTACTTATATTGCTTTTTACCCAGTTTCCGCGGCAGCACAAATCGATACAGTGATTTTTTAAACGATATGACAGAACTTTGGCAGAATAAATTTAGCTATCATAAGCATATAGCTTAGTGATGGATAAAAAATTTTAATTAAGCGAAATAGAAGATGAAATTAAGTAGAATAAGTCGGAAATCTCTTTGTTATTTCTTAATGAGAAAGTGCTGATTAAAAATCACAACTAAACAATGGAATATAAAAAAAGCTATTTTTTGGAATAAATCAATAGCTTTCTAAACTTTTTTTTTCATATTTATGACGTTTCACCCTTTCTTCCATCAATTTATTCGGTCATTTAAAACAGGTATGCGGATAATATGCATTAAAATAACACAGCGTTAATCAATCTTACTAAGTTAAGACTAATAATTTTAACAAAATTTGATATAATTTGTTCAATAAGACAAATCTTTTAATATTGCTAAGATAAAAGTTTTCCTTTAAAAATAAGAGTAGTCAGTCTGGGCTTAGATCAAAAACTGAAAATTAAATATTTTATTCAAATTACTCTCGGAAAACAATTATGAACTTGAGTAACCTTTGTATTGGTGCATTGCGGTAAAGTACAAGCATTTAGATCAAATGGCCGTAGGCGTACAGTGAGATAAAATTCAAAAGTAGAAGTTGGGTAAATAAGCAGTGGAATCCATTGTTGCAATGGATCATGACCTGGTGGACTGCAGTGCAGTTGCAAGACAAACAATGGTGCCGATAGGTTGTAAGCCAATGGCGAATCCAGAATTAAGGAAGCATTTGCAGGAAGGTGAAGCAAATGTGACTGAGGATTCTGAGCGATCAATTCAGCCAGAAGTAAGAGTTGTGGATTGCTTTGCTTCAATTCATGTTCGAGTAAGCGATGCAAGTTTGGTAATGCAAGAAGACTTTCACAATTCTGGTCCTCGGTATGCTCCAGTTGCGTTAACAAAGTTGGAAACGTTACTTCATGTATACTCTTCAAATCATTAGCAGAGATAGACGGATGAGATTTAATTAATGTTGCTGAAGTGATCGTCGGAACACCATCCACCAAAAATAGCACTACTGTAGAGGAGAAAGTTGACAATGATAATAATAAAGGAAACAACATAAATTCGTCGTTTAAAAAAAAAAATCTTTGATTAAACCTATAAAGGCAACTGTTTAGCAGAAATGCTGAAAGAATGAAAGAAAAAATGCCGAATGTTGTAAGAGAACTGGTAATAATAATACTGATGATTACAATAGGCAGTAATGATGATGATAATAATGGCGATGATGATATTAATGACAATGACAGAGATTATATTGATAATATTCAGTGATAACAGATGCTTAATAATGACAGTAGAAATAAAGTATTAGTAATATCAACATTTGGATGGGTTGAGATGAACGAGGTGAAATATTTAATATGAGTTGATCTTTATTTGACAGCTTCAGGAATCTATCACCATTCCGCAGCAGCAGCAGTAACAGCAGTAGTAGTAGCAGCAGTAGCAGTACTACCACCACTTTTCTTCATTGTATTAATAAAGAAACTAGCAATATTGTAGCAGTATCAATGTGGAGTTGTTGAAAGTTGTTCTTCATTCTAAGCAATATATAAATCTTTCTCTTTTATATACTTCTTGCAAAAAAAATAAATAAACAACAGATGTCCTTAGTAGTTAAGCAATAGTAGCAATAGCAATAACAGGAGCAGAAGCAGAAGCACTACGCTTATTTATAGCAATGGTACTTACGCCAATGCAGTAGTAGTAGCAGTAGCAGTAGCAGTAGTAGTAGTAGTAGCAGCAGCAGAAACATTTGTCACAGTAGCGCTAATGGAACGAACTCTCGAAGGAAGAAAAGAAGAAATGTCGCATCCTCAATCCAACAACAATCATTAAAGAAACTGTTTTATCAACAAACAGCAGAAAAGAAGGCAGAAAAAGTTTACCTGCGCTTTGTCAACTTCTGCGCATCGATCTGCCAACTTTATACGTATGCATGTATGTGTGTGTGTGTGTGTGTGTGTGTGTGTGTGTGTGCATATGTATGTATGTGCTTGTGTGTATGTATGTGTATGTATGTATGTTGTGTATGCGTGTATTTGACAGAATGCCGTCTAGCAGAATGAGCTTGTCTTCATTTGAATTTATACTATAAAACAGATATGCAGAGAGGACGGAGATGCATAAATAATGTTGTTCCAGATTGCTACTCGCTGGTGACTTCTACGTACTTCGATTTCATATACAAGAGATGGAATGGATGAACAGAGAGACTCTGCTCTTCACTGAATGTTGATCATCTTGTTGTATTCATTAGGCAGTATTGCAATAGATTGTAAGCTGAAATCCTTCGCAGTGTATCTGATGGCATCATCATGTAGCACATTCATCTGATTTGTCTTTTCTCTCTTCCCCTACACTATATATCTCCGAAGAAGAGATGTGAAAATATAGCAACAATTGCAAGAATTGAAGCTTTAGGTAAGCTTCAAACATTTTTCTGGGAAGTATCTTGTCTTCTAGCCTTTTCATGCAGTTGTTTAGATTTATGGCTGACCCACCCATTCCGTCCTCAGGCAGTCCTCTTCAATTAACAATATCATAGGTAGCACACTTCAACAAATCTTCAAGTTAGCTTCTAGAATGAAGAGTACATGAATACATGAGTAACAACTACCTAGCATACTCAGCTTTAGAATGAAATTCTTTGAGCGAAGAATACTGGATTAAATGGAAAGATTAGCAAAGTAGCAAATATAGAAACAAAAGCAACTTTAATATTACAAGTAAATATTTCTCCAAGCTCGTAAGATGTAAATATGAAGATACATCCATCAAGTCATCAATGACAACAATTTATTAACTTCATTTATCTCAATTGCTTGTTCAAAATAGATAGATATTTATTTACGTGAAAATCAAATGCATCAAGCTGTTTAGTACTTTACTTCGATTATGTTCCGCTCTACCGATTAAGGAATGAACAAAATATTTAAATAACAAAGAGAATCTCGCTGAGCAAACATTCGCATAAACAACCAGTGCTATATGGATCCATGTATATGTCGAATTTAACCATTCCGATACCAAAACAGTATCTCATCTGCAGGCAGTACTATCACTGAGAAGTCTTCTGCTGATTTTGATATAAAATTTAGTTTTACAAAAAAATGACAAAAAAAGCATGTATAAGTGGAAAGATTATCGAATCACCTTAAATATAATTGATTCATTATCTGCATAAAAGAAATAATTTCCCGACTGATGTTATTTTCTTTACCTAGTAGGAATCTAGGCTTATACATCATTGCTACTTGTTGATTTATCATCTCAAGATCATATATATCACTGCTACTTAAGGTGCATCAGTTCATATTCCGGCCAGAGTTTAAATTCCCACTCAAGATATTTTATGTGATTTATTCAATGAATAATAATATAATTGTATTATATGATACGTACGATTAAATAAATTGCGGTCATTATAAAGTAATAAAAGCAAAAGGAAAAAGATTGAGACTCAATTGGAAGTATGACTAGCAATACTGTGAACTTTCATCAGAAGTTCAAAGCATCGTAAAATATATGTTTCACGTTGTTTTAGTGTGTTAATTAATAAGCAAATATTTTGACATCGGCACATTTCGAACACGCTCCAGCGATGATCTATGACTTCGGAATTGGAAGAGTATGCTTGGAGGAAAAAGGAAACGAAGAATTTATAGAAGGAAAAGTGTAGGGAAGAAAAAACGCGGACAGAATAAATATAATGAATAATACTTGACCATTTTTTTAGTTAATTTAAAATAAAAATACATCCATATCTTATTATTATCGTTTTTATCACTATTGTCATACAAATTTTTATCAACGAAATATATGACAAAGACCCGTTTTATTCATTCATTATACAATAGTTTTTCAAATTGTCACAGAAAATTTATATAAATAAATTTTAAATGTTTCCATATTCATAATAATTGGAGTTTCTTTTTTCACGTGTTTGAATTGACTGTTTCATTTATGCATTATTTTCCATTCCATTTGCATCAGGAAAAGAAAATGATTTCTTCATGTCAATTCACATAATTCACATAATAAAGTACTGAAATTAATCATTTAATAAAATTTTGGAACCGATCACTTTTTAAAAGATTCGAAAGTAATTTTTTTTTGAATAATCAAATTATGTATCTATAATATGCTTCATTTTTTGATAATCAAATCAATCAGACAGATTATGAATGTAAAAATGTGCCTCACCAAGGAAGCAAGCAAAAAATGTTGGAAAAGCAAATCGCGAAATGAGATCTACACGTTTGCTAACTTCAACATTGCCGCATAGATACGTATTCAACCAAAGTTTTGTCCACCGCTTTCTTCTGTATACATTCATATCTAATCGTAGCGACTGTCTTAGATCCTAAAAGAAATTTTAGAAATTTAAATTTTATCTGTACTCTATTATCTGTTTACAAAAAGAAGAATGCTTACTTGATTAAAGAGATGATCTGATGGACATAAACAACCCTTGTACTCAGTTTTCTTTCTTTTTTCCTTTTTCAGGAATTCTTGACGTCCGTAATAATTGACCAGTGCATATTCTAACAGAGCTCCAAAGATAAATCCCAGACATACACCAATCCATACATCAA
Organism: Dirofilaria repens; assembly: GCA_008729115.1. Classification (NCBI taxonomy): domain Eukaryota; kingdom Metazoa; phylum Nematoda; class Chromadorea; order Rhabditida; family Onchocercidae; genus Dirofilaria; species Dirofilaria repens. The sequence continues at coordinate 1,477,174 of SNRZ01000010.1, forward strand.
CTGCTTTGATATATGATACAGGTGGAAGTTTGGCATTGATACCTGATGCTTGTGTAGTCATTGTTAGCAATGTTGTTACTCCTAATGATACACGGGCAGGTACTGCATCCTGTCAAAATTTTATTAATTTGAACAAATAATAGAGATGTTTGAAAATCTGCTTTAAATTTGTAAGCAATCTCTTGCGGCAATATAAGCTATGAATCATAAAATTTTCAGTCGATTAGTTATATTTGGTAAAACAATAGGAAAAAAATATGAGTGATGGAACAAGTGGAAAAAATCATTTACCTTGTCGAGCCAGAATGAGACCCAAGAAACGACAACCAACATAATGCATGGTATATATAGCTGAATTAAGTAATAACTAAATGGCCAGTAATATGCAAATTTACAAAACAATAATAAAGTTACCTGTATTCACGACGAAGAAGCAACATGACACGAGCACAGCTATATTCACCTGCAACAGTATTACAATAGCATCCACCAGGCCTGCTCCTCGAAGTAGGGCAGAATAATTCGAACAATTCTGTACTTGTTTTTCTTTTTTTTTTTTTTTTTTTGAAAATGAAGAAAGAAAAGAATAATGTATAGAATATTCGTCATAATATTTTTCGAAGAATAAATAGAAGTAATTTGAGCAAAGATAGCGCCAATTTGATTGAATAATAAATAAATGTACCAACAATATATATATCTATAGTGTACAATTCGGTCGCATAAACACAGATTACTGTTTTCCAAACTTTTGTTAAATGAGGTAAACAGCCCAATATAATACTGAAAAACGAACATTCAAAACAAGCCATGCTGTAATGATAGAAATGAATTAATAGCAATAAATCAGATATATTCATGCATCAAGACAATAAGGTAATGTAAAAAAATAAGCTTATCAAGCCGTCTATGGCATCAATTATCTATCATGCGATTAATATATAAAAAAAAAAAATTTTCTATATGGAATTTTCAGCTTATTCAGAGATTAACAAAAAGACAAATTCCCGCTTTCCTTATTTATTTGAGAAAAATGATCATACTGATGCCAGATGTATTTTCTTCATTTAAAAAAGTACACATACCGTTGAAGCAGGCGTAACCAATCGGAAATATCTAAACAAGTAATTGAAATCTTATGTAAAACTAATATTAAAATAAGTAACAGTACTTCTAAAGTTAAAAAGCTATAAAGTTAAGAATGGGTTGCATTTCATTTAATTGATTTCAGAAATCCTTCTTTTCCATAGCAAAAGAGATCCTTGTTTTTTTTTTTTATTTTCCATTCTTTCTATTGCTCATCACAAAAAAAATTTTTAAATCTAAATTGTTATATCAATTTCATGATTTTCGAATACTTCAAAGTTTTATTTTGAGATATAAAAACTAAACGGGCTGAGAGTTATCAACAAAAGTAATAGATTGTTATTGAGCTGAATAATTTACAAAAATTCTAGCTCATTTTAAAATGTAATCTAGCAAAATAAAAATTATCTTAATTACTAAAGCATAGAGAAAGCATCAGACATAGGAATTGGTAGGTGTATTAGAAGTTACCAAGCGTGAAACAACATCAATTCGCTTAGAACGTTCTTTGTAGCGTCGGACAAATAATCGAAAACACCACCAAGAACGGGAAGATGGCATGGCAGCGGTTGCTGATACTAGGGGTTGATAGCCAGATGTGTAATCCATATGACTGGTATATTTTGATAACTGCAAAGTAGCATTTGAAAGCTCTACAGAAACTTTCATTTGCTCTACATTGAATCGATTTTGCAAAATCCTGATCGCCTTTCAAGCTAGTCCCTTATTCCGATTACCAAATTGGAATAGATTAATTAAGCTCAGTATATGTTTTGCTATTTCTTACATTCTAACTGACAATTTTTACAACCAAGAAAAGAAATGAAATATAGTGCAGAGCATCTTCTAATGATAGTACGATTGCGTACCATATTTGAAAGAATTGGTCAAAGGCACAAAGAAACACATCATTTTGTTTAATCCATCCCATTAGGAAATGTGACAAGACCAAAATTATGAATACATTTCAGGTGGCCTGAAACGAACCTAAAACGAACCATTCGATGTCTAGTAGTTATATCCTTTCTTGCTGCATAATTGACCAAAGCAAATTCAAGCAATGCACCAAAGATGAAGGCTAAGCAAACACCAATCCAAACATCTATTGCCTAAATTACTTCTTGTCTAGAAGCAACACAGTGCTAGTAAGCTCCATTCAAAAAAGGTGAAATTTGTTTCTTTTTTCAACTTAACATAACTTTCAAAATTTGCCTGACTAGGAAATTTGATCATAACTTGGCTAATGAGTTTATTAGTTTTAAAATTCAATTTCGCGTTAAAAATTTATTGTGCGGTGGAGATTAAAAATCATACTTTCTAAGATCAAGAACTCCTTCGAAGTTATAGCTTAGTTTCAAAATATATTTAAATTAATGGCAATAGAATTAATTTTGCAGATTTTCGCAATTTTTTTGATTACGTCAAGAAAATCTACTGACACTAAGCTCAGATCTAGCGAAGTCAAGCAGTTTGAAAGCAGTCAAAACAACGATGAAATGACAACACCAGCAGCCTTCATTAATTTTGTTGACGAATAATTTCAATAATTTAAATGTGCAATTAAGCGAGTAAATATAAAAATAAGCATTAAGCAAATAAATTAATCCAATTGTTCAATGATCTCTCTCGAAGCTGTGGCTTATTTTCAAAAATATATCAGCAACCTTTGTATAAGAAACGGGGGGAAGTTTAGCATTGATACCCGAACTTTGTGTGGTCATCGTTAGTAGAGTTGTTACACCTGAAAACATTTGAAACACAAACAATATACACCGATGTAAACAGAAATGATGCAAATTATTTCTATAGAATTCCGAAAAACCTAAAAAACAAAAAACAAACAAACAACAAGATTTTTTAAAAGAACATTCATACCAAGGGTAACACGCGCAGGCACCGAATCCTTGTCGAGCCAAAAGCTTACCCATGAGACGATAACCAGCATGAATGAAGGTATATAGAGCTGAAATTTGAGACCAGCATCCAAATTAAAAAAGCACTCAACTGTTGCAAATTAATGAAACAACATTGGGAAGAATCATAACACTTGGGGAGCTTTCGATGTTGTCATTTTGACCAATAATTTCATTAGACAAGATTAAAAACTGATGACAGATTCATTTTCTAGTAAATACTAAAAATTTTTCAGATAATCACTAGTAATAAATGAAATTCTGTTAGACTGAACTTGAAATTAATTTATCGTCAACATGAAATAATCACAGAGGGTAAAAGTCTTGGATGACACAGCACACACCTGCAAAAGATAGTAGCTGAATTCGCGTCGTAAAATCATTTTTGTTCTTAAACAGCTATATTCACCTGAAATGTTAGCATCGACACTAAACACAAAAAAGCCATGCAAATGATTTAGATTTACATTGCATGAATTTAAAATTTCACTAAGAAACAAAGTATTGTTATACCTGTATTTGTTTTACTTGTACAGTAATCTGTTAAGACATCTTGGAGTTCGAAACTTGGCAGACTTTGTCGTAAGCCTTCTTTCTGCTGCTGAATTGGATTCTTCAATTTCCATTCGTATTTAATATCGTCAGTAGTGTAAGCATCTTTAAGAATTATAAAATAAAATACAAATTTCACACTTCCCCATCAAAATTGAAACAATATTCTGTAAGACAGTGGTAAAGTATATTATAGAAAGTAGGAGATATTTTTACAATTTTATACATATAATACTTTATAATAATAAATCGGTTACAACATGATGAAGTCATCTTTCTCATATTTTTGAACACTGAATACAAAACGAATAATCAGATTCTAAAGGAAGTTATTTCGAAGAATAAAATACTGAAAAATTGTGGTCAGTAATTATTTGTGCTCACCACTGTTTCTTCAATTTTTGATCATAAATAAAGGAAAGTAGACTTATCCTCATTATATCACATCTTTAATGTTGATGGTATTTTTTGAGATAAAAATGTATTTTGGATTCAAAACAAAGCGCAGATCCAAATTGGATGGAACATGATTTTCAATCTCTTGAAAGTTTAAAAAAAAAATCGTGACTAATTCTTTAATAGATGGTGAAACAAATTACAGTAATAAAGGAACAGGAAATTATGAAAAGCGAAGTTAAATTTCAACATACAACTTGCAAGATCAATAAGACAAGTCTGTCGATCCAGTGGATAATACTCTAACGACATCGGGCAAGACAGTACTAATGAAAGCCTGCAATAATGTCATTAAATAAAAATCTAAAAAGTTTCAAGTAGAAGTTTTTCATAATTAATTTCAAGGAAAGTTATCTAGAGAAAGTCTAAAAAGGCTAAATAATAGCCTTACATAGGCTTTCAAATGCTCAATAGTTATGCAAGTTTGAAAAATGTCAAATCAGCCAACATAGTTAATTTCTTTCATTATATAATCTTATGATATTTTTGTAAACTTCAGTAATATCTCCCGCACTGATAGAAAATCCACAAAATTGAATTTATTATTGACAACAAGAAAATGACAATTACCTAACACTATACAATATTTGACCATCTGGATGTATTCTAATAAGCACATTGGGCTTGTCAATAAGATGTCTTCTTGCTTCTCTGCAACAAACACTAAGTTCATAATTCTCAAATTATCATAGCAAAAAAATCACTAAAGTTAATTTTTTATGATTTTATGTCATCGGTATTATTTTTATGACAACAAAAATTACTGATACAAAAAATGATTTATATAATCTAATTCACTGTTCCGTTCATCCGATTTCAGTTTTAAGCATGGTGAAAATTTGCTCCGAAGATTGACATTTTTATGCGAAATATTTCAACTTCAAATCCATGGTAAAATGCTAGAAAATAATGATAGCAGGGAAACAGAATAAAAATAATTTGAGATTCTTGAAATTGCTAATAATAATCTTCACAATTGTCAAGGCCACTTTTTTGATTAATTAATCGATAGCTCAGAAGGAATGTTAATAACTGGAAATTTCAGAATCACGACAGCATGTTTTGCGGCAAGCAATATCCTTGAAAGGTTGCGCAGATTGAATTTAAAGCAATTGTTCTGATACAATGATACAAAGCGATTCGTGAATAATGGTAATTTTGATAAGTTTTCAATAAAACAAACTTTTCATTTTGGAAGAAAGTATCTGGCATCCAAATTTGCTGCGTTAAATCAGCTTGTTCACTGGCTGCGAGTACTACGAACGGCGGTACTTGGGTATTCTCATCCGCCAGACGTTCATATGCCAATCGTGCATCATGCCACTCTTCTCGAAAGGTGAATTGTGCGCTATATTCCATGTTAACATCATCAATTTTTGAAATTGACCGCAAATATATGTTTACAGAAACCAGTACCGGACCACCCGTATCTAAAAATCAATATTCTCAGGTAAAGTATGAATATTTACACCAATATCTTTGCACAATAAATTATGCCATTTTGTTATCTACAAGTTTACGCTTTTATCAAAATTGACAATTTTCTTAAAAACAATTTTTTTTTCATTGCTAAGCTTTTGAATGGACAGGTGTGCCTTGAATGCTTCAAATTAATTAGAACATTTTGCATTATATTTTAATACATGTCTGAAAAAAATTTTTTACAAAAATTTGATAAAAGAGTGCCAATTTCGATCATTCGCCAATAAATTTCAGAAATTTTGTTATTATTGATGTCTGATAGAAAATTTTTAAATAGTACTGATATCCACATCTCATTTTCGATATCCTTATATCAGATGCGTTAATTCATAATTTATTCAACTGATATTTTTTAAAACGAATTAACATCTGTGATGACTTCAATATATTTGCATGTCGATTCATTTGAGAGTCCATTCATTTGATAAAGCATATCGAAAGAGGAATTTGCAGGATTAATTCGCTAAGTATGAAATAAATCTCTAAAGAGTTTCTTCTAAGCGTAAACATTTTCATTAAAAGATTGATTGATTTTAATTGTTAGAATTAAGATTTTTAAAATATCCAACTGTTGAAAAATTTTAATCTGACAAAGGTTAATTCAATAAGCAATCATACCTGATGGAGTTGCGCAAAATGAAAATGCGAAAGGGAAGGAATGAGAAAGAGGAAAGAAATGAGAAAGAGGAAAATTCAAATACAAACTAAAGAAGTCGAGATATTTTCAAGGATTTGGTCATCGCGGCACTTGAAGTACCATTTAAGTGGAATCTAAAATTTTTTTCGCTCTGATTCATTCATTTCACCATTTCAGGCAGTCATATTTTCTTTGCAGTTTACATTCACTGATTCCTATTGTGTAGTTAACTTTTTGTATGTCACATCACTGAAAGTCACATGATTTAAAATTGATTTCATTTCTTCCCTCGATTTTGAACTGTCATCTCTGTCAGCTATTTCGTTACCATCACTAGTCAGAATTAATTTTAGCATAGTTCCATTTGAATTTTCGTACTTGAAGATTATCTTAATCGAAAACAAGATTTTTTTGAAAGGTCATAGATCATAACTTTTTTCTCAGTACTGCTCACTATCAATGTTGATTCTTGATGTGCTTATCCATCTTATAATTGATGCATAAACAATTCTCATATCATATTTTTTCAAAATCTCAAGTTTTATAATTTATGTTGGCTTTTAAATTTGAAGTTTCCTAAAAAATTTCCCTATTTGCACTTTATTTTATTGGGATTTTTGCAGTTTTCGAGAGAATGTTTGATATTCAATAATGGGGAGAGGCTAACTTTTTTCTAGAGAATTCTAGCTTTGTTGAGTATCACATTGCACATCTACAGAATGATAGCAATATTCGAAAAATAAGGAAATATTTGTTATTATGATGATTGGAAATGAATCAGTAATTTAAGAACTTTTAAGATTTTCAGGGAAATTTAGGAACTTTGAATCATATTATCAAGTTCCTAAAAATGTTATGGATTCGATTCCATCTTCGAAATGTTTTATTAATGTAGCTATAGTTTAAAAGTTCATGCAAAAAATAAAAGCACGTCTTTCTGTTGAATAAAGAGGAAGTTTTCAACCATCTGTTTTCAAAATTTTTAGTTAATATAGAAGGGGAAAGGGAAGAAAAAAGAGAGAATGAAAAAAGCTACCAAGAACAGCAAATGACAAAAAAGTTTGAGGCACGGAATGGTACAAATAAAAAAAAAGGATACAGAAAGCTTTTCAAAATGACGGATGAGAATCTGATCAACATCATAAATACATCTCTAGACAAATACAAATATATATGCACTTACGTTTACTAATATCCATTCTTCTATGCATGAGGTATCAGAAAATTACTAATAATTGTGAGGAAATTATAAATTAATTTTAAAGCAAAGGGGGCAGTGAGAAAGGAGTCGATAAATTAATTATTGAAAGCATTTCTTATTTACACAATAGTTTGAATATGATTAATCCAGAAAATTTGAGACGAGATAGATTGCAATTGCAGATGAATAATTATCATAATATTTTATACCATCAACAAAATAAGCTAGAAATCACTAATACTGAAAATGATGAATTAAAATGAAGTAGAGGTATAACTTTCAGAAATTTATGCAGTATGAAAGAGTGTTACTGCTAGGCCTGATGAGAGATTTCCGAAGGTGAAATAATGTATTAGTTTTCACGCATATTCAGAAAAATTACAAGATTCAATTTGTTTTTATATTTTCTAAAAATTTTTAAAAAATTATTGTTCATCAATCTTGAGAAAATGCAATAATAGATTATTTGGATTTTACGATTGCTGAACAAAAAATATTTCATGAATATTAAGCCAAAAATTAATTAATCAGGGAAAAAAATTTAGATTGGAAAAAATTTATAATAATTTTATCCAATTAGAATTCGAAATTTTAAGTATGTATTTGTCGTTTATTAATCTCTACGCAAGATGAGATCAGAACAAAGGATAACAGAGAGAGAAATGAAAAAAAAAAAAAACCTTTAATATTAGTTACCTAACTTTGCTACCAATTATTTAAGCTTATCTTATAAGTGAAATAATTTTAGGAATCTCAAAATTAAGTCCTAAAGAAATCCTCCCAACTCATTATATATAAAGTTTCAAAAATTGTGTACCTGGCCAAGAAAGATTACTGCCACGTGGTCGTACACGCCAATCATAATCCTTCAACGTTCTCTGGATGATTTCTTGCTCTTTCAATTTTTTCTTTGCATAAACAAGGATCAGAAGGACGAGATTCCAATAAATCATACGAGGAATCATAATTGTAAATTTTCCTACGAAGAAAAAAAATTTGATGAAGGATGCTTTTTATTCATACATTTGCCTTCTTCTTTTGCTTTTTCAGTGTCGGAGTGGAAAATAGTAGTAATAAAACAACATCCATCAAGAAAGGATATGGAAATTGATTTGCTTTTTACAAGTAGTAGCATACTCTCTGGATGATCTCCTACTCTTTCAATTTCTTGCAATTGACGTGCTAAATGATTTACTTACACAGAATAGCTAATTTGATTGTTGATTGTGAAAAATTGTCCTTCTACGACTAAAGTAGGCATTTGTTGTTGTCAAAAGTTACTTTATTCTATCCTAGAAAAATTACGCATTTGTTATTATCAAAAGTAATTTTATTCTATTTAAAAAAAATATATATCACACTAAAAGTATGATGGACTGATATGAAATCGATAAGAAACATTAACGAACTTATTTTACAATGATCATTCACTGTATTATTCTAAAATCACGGAAATCGAAAAATCTAAAAATATGGTGTGATGACAGAAATCGTAGCGATGTATGCGTATGACGATTGAAAATTTGTAATTTGATTTGTTACTAATGTATTTGTCACTATCATATTTTAATACATGTTACTGATTTGTTAAGAACAAATATATGTCAACAATAAATTGTAAACATTGAAATGTCTGAAGTATGCATATTGATATGAAAATATTAATTATCTATCGTAATCAAGTACCTCATATCTCAACAAGGTATTCGGCTCCATTTGTCTCATTAATTGTTCCAGTAATCTTCCAATTCATAAAAAATCATTTTTAAATAATCGGTTGTTAAAGAGATGAAAATTAATACGGTAATGATAGTAGTGTAGAAAGAAAGAAAAAATATCGAATGGAATGGCTGTCAATAGGTGCAAAATATTTCTTTACTACTACTACTACTACTACTACTATTACTATCACTACTACTACTACTACTACTACTACTACTACTACTACTACTACTACTACTACTATACTACTACTACTACTACTACTACTACTACTACTACTACTACTACTACTACTACTACTACTACTACTACTACTACTACTACTACTACTACTACTACTACTACTACTACTACTACTACTACTACTACTACTACTACTACTACTACTACTACTACTACTACTACTACTACTACTACTACTACTACTACTACTACTACTACTACTACTACTACTACTACTACTACTACTACTACTACTACTACTAACTACTACTACTACTACTACTACTACTACTACTACTACTTACTACTACTACTACTACTACTACTACTACTACTACTACTACTACTACTACTACTACTACACTACTACTACTACTACTACTACTACTACTACTAACTACTACTACTACTACTACTACTACTACTACTACTACTACTACTACTACTACTACTACTACTAACTACTACTACTACTACTACTACTTACTACTACTACTACTACTACTACTACTACTACTACTACTACTACTACTACTACTACTACTACTACTACTACTACTACTACTACTACTACTACTACTACTACTACTACTACTACTACTACTACTACTACTAAGCAATAAGACAGACGACACCTGTATATGCAGTAGGCAGTCTGATGGCTTCTCTTTTTTTGGTTAAATTGTCAGTGAAGCAGTCCGACTTTTTTTAATGATGGAAAGCTTCCGTTTCTTTCCAAAATGCAATATCTTTCTGCTTTGAAAGTAAATGTCTCCATGTGTCTGTCTCTTAGCTATCTACCCATTTCCATTTCCTTCTTCTATAGGCAATAGCTCATCAATTAAGACTAGTAGTACCCAAGATTCCAAAATCGACAAATTGGTTGCTTAACTTAAACACGTCATCCTGTATCTTTCTTTTCTTTTCATCTACAAACATTATTACTGAAATGAATCTGAAGAAATGATTATTTATCATCATTCAATTAACGTCTTCATTTATCTGAAAATGAAAGTTTGGCTAAAATTTCTTTTTTTACTTTATACATCTTAAACTTAATTTTGATGTATAAAAGGCTTATGATAATGCATATATGTATTTGCGGATGCATCTGTATCTTAGAAGCATAGTGCAGCTTAATTCTTGAAGTCGGAATGAATTACTTGTTCGGTGTATGATAGACTGCAATACTCCATAAGGTGTTAAATGTTCGTTACGTTAAGTGGGCGTTTGCAAGAAACAACTTATCAACACTTTTCTTTAAAAAATTCAAGAAAAATTAAAATAATAATCGTATGATTTATCAAAACAAAAAATTTAATGATCTGACTAAAATATAACTGGAGCGTTGTGAACCTGATAATATCCAAATATATCCAATAAAGAGGCTGTGTATTAATGCATAACGCAATTACTGAAAGTTCTAGAAAGAGGATTTCTCAAAATAAGCAAAAAAAATTGAAAAAAATTTTTAAATAATATTTGCAAGAAATATTTTATTATTGCATAGTGGCATATATTTTTTACATATTTTCTTATCGAAAAATTTTCTTAATTAAAAACCCTTCTTCGCTTGCATATTAGAATTTTTGATTATACATTATCATCACTTGATTTTTTTTCCAGTCTTCAAAAGAATTGAAGGAAGAGAAAGAATATACAAGAGAATAAATAAATATCTGTTAAAGTGAACACAAACTAGAAACTTCAGCAAAAAAATTTCAGTTATCTTTATATTGAAATATCACCTTCTCTACTTAAAATTTCAATCTCGACTATCTTCAAATTTCGATTTCTTTTAGAACTTTATTCTGAATATTTCAGTGGTAACTTGAAAAAAAGTCGGCGTCCTATTAAGTTACTTCAAACTGATCATTATCATTATCTGCAATGCGATCAGTGAAGTAAAGTTTGAAGGATAAGTCGATATAAAAATGACAGAAATGTAGTATTAATGAAATAAGCTTGGTTTAATAAAAAGCTTTAATTGCTGTTCCTTAGTTCACAGTATGAGAACTACTGGTTGATCTCGAAGAGCTATAGACGTCTGTCAAGTGTCAACACACAAAGACTTCATCGCTGTGATGCATTTTTTTTTTTTTTTCAATCATTGCTTTATTCTCTCGAGTATTTTCCTTTCATTCCGATTGTTGTCTCAGGGCCACTTTTTCGATTACTGCTATTTCTTTCTTATTGTTTTCAATCGCAATGAAAGCATATTTGTTTAAAAATTTTCTGATCTTATTTCGTATACAAACCATTGATCCTAAAAGAATATACTTTTCTTCAGTTCTTCTTTGTTAATGCATTAGCTGATCATCACTTACGTGAACATTTTTGATAGTATTTAATAACCTAAATAGTAAAATTATTAAGCGTTCTGAAGTATAAAAGTGCTAGACTGTCACCTAACAATTCGATTTCTTCATAATTCTATATTTTTTTATTAATAAACAAGCAAATTAAAAAATTGACAATGATTAAGAAACGACAATATGAAGCTAAGAAAATTTTGCGAGCACAAATTATTTGACCTCTTGCCAAATTTTAGCAGCAAAAAAAAAAAAATAAAATTTTATAAGTACAAAATTCATGACTGGGTGAGTCGGTGATGAAGGCTAATTATTCCAAACTCTTGAATACTTTTATTCAAACACAATGATGATTTAGCGTTCTAATAAGCGATGCGTGCTAATTCATAGCTATGTCTTTTATGAACGCCAAGTAAATTAAGGTCCATAGAAAATATTTGTATGTAAAATAAATTTTAACAAAAAGTTTTCAGAAATTGTGACAAAGATCCAAGAGTAAATCTTCTCCTTTCTCAACTTGAATGCATCGTTATTGAAATTGAAATTCACATCAACACCGTTTGTTGGGATCTTAAAATAAGACCCACCGCTAGCAGGCTTTCAATTTTCAAGATTCAAAATTGTGAAATATAACAAAAGCATAAAATAGACTTCCAGCTCGAGAAACAGCTGTCTGATTCTGTTTTGCTCTACAACTCTATCTGCCAATAACTTGGACTTATCTCTATTCAAAAAAGAGCTTAGACTTCAATGATTAGATAAAATAGAAATTGATCTGAATTTTTCATATTAAAATTTAAGAAAGTTCATAGAACTGAAACTTTTTGAATTCTTGAAAAATTTTGGATAATTTCGGAACATTTTTTTGAAGTCGATAATCATGAACAAAAAGGAAACGAAAAGCACTAGCGCTTTTTTTTAGTTATCACTTTGCAAAAATAATTTGTAGCAATCCAAATAAAAAACTTTCACAGTGCGGTTCGAACGGTATTTTTTTTATTTTAAACTAAAGCCTTTGATGGCTTGAAAGATGAATAGCAATTGAGTTATTTTTCTAACATGAGCATTAAAGTGGTTTAATTTTTATACGTAGAACTTTATTTCAAGTGGCATTGTCCGGGATAGCAACGATGACTCGCATTGATTCTTTTTGAAAGTTTCATGATCTGTCTATTTTTCATTTTATTCTGATTGGGAAAAATTGATACTTCGTTCATCTTGATTTGTTGAAGTACAAATTTTATATTTCACCACTTTTTTTATTACATATCACTTTATCAGCTATTTGAAATAAACACAGCAAAAAGAACAAAAGTTTCGACAAATTTTTTAACTTTGAAATAAAGTGAGGCTATCTTGGCAAAGTTTTTTACTTAAATTATACTTTCTCATCACAATTATAGAAAAGTGGAAATATTTTTCATTAAAATTCATGATATAAAAAGAGTATAATTCAATGAAATCTCAACATACTTGTAATTTTCATCCTTTCAAAGTGATACGATTTTATTTTGGAAATGTTTTGCTTGTAAAACGTAAATAGAATACACTCAAATCTTTCGACTTCACAAATTCTTTTAAAGTAAAATTTTTTTTAATATAAAAACTTAACAAACAGAACATTAATAAGAATTAGAACTGGTTTTGTTAGCCAAATATAACTGTGATTTGTGAATTATGCGGTAAGCATTACTTGGAAATTAGCTATTTCTGTCTTATTTTCATAACAATTCTGCACAAAACCAATAGCATGCAGAAAAAATTAATAAATAATTAGTTAAATTGCATGATATAAATTAATAAAAATTTGAGAAACTAATATTTTTTCAGATATTTACCATAGCATGTAGATCTATAATATTTTGTAATTATAAAAGGAATGAACATTTACAAATATGCAAGACATAAATGAATCACAGATTCTTGCTCTATGAAAGTTGTACAGAATTCACAGATCAACACTTGCTGTTTGAGAAACATTACTTTATTAAAACTTTATAAAATCAACAGAGATGAACTTTTTGACACAACGTTTTTGGAGATTCTCCAGTCTCAAAAGAAATTTCGTATTTTTGTAACTACTACATCTGTTTTTGTTTTGCATACATCAATAGCAGTCGAATTACCATCGAAGTGTTTAACGCATAAATCACTAATTTCCTAAAAAAAAGAGAAAATAGACGACATAGTAATATAAGAAATTTCTATATGATATTATGTCACTTGACACTCAATTCTCAACTGTAATTATCGTAATTTCAAGCTATATGCCAAAATATGAAAGTGATGATAAAAGCTTTAGAACATGGAAGAGAAAGAACTAACCTGGTCTAACCAATTGAAAGTTTCCTCAATCACATTACATATTTCAGTGAAAAATAATTTACATGAAGCACAAAATCCTTGTCTCTGATTTTTGATAGCAATCAGTTCTGATAACTTTGTACTCGACGTTTGGGATATAACAGTAGTAGTAGCAAATATAATTAACAATGCAATTGAAAAAGATTTCATTTCTTACTGTAAATTTATATCTATTGTTAAGGCATATATTGTAGATTGATCATTCTTCATTTGAAAACAATCAACTATTGGAAAATTTTCCTTGATTTGTAGCTAAGTGCACTAAGTTAATAATGAAATTCCGTTGATATCCACCAAATTTCCAACTACATCTCTTTTTTCGTGCATACCATAAACGTTAAGCATTGATATGCACGGAATAATAATACTAATCGATGGTTGATTTCATCGACTCTTGCAAACATTCATGCACAACATCTAAAAAATTAACTACAAGCCAAAACATATGAACTAGTACTGAAAAAAAATCACACCTTTTATGCTACCGGAAAGAAGTTGTTCTTCGATCTCATGTAAAGAAATGATGCCCACATCGTTATCATTCCGGGAGTGAGCCCACTCAAAATAAATAAAAAACAAACCAGGAAGTTGAAGATTAAATGTCTATAGCAATGGGTACCAAAATAAATCAACAACTTTTTGAAATATGTGAATATTAATAGCCCGCATTTGCGATACAGCGAAAAATTGATAAGGTTTTCGGATACAATCGAAACTGGATGATTCATTTACTTTTTGTGAAAGAAGAAAACAATTTTAGACTTTGTATTTTGCTTTATTAATCAACGAGAAATGCTCGTGTTCTGTAAAATATATATACAGAATATGATTCAAAATTTATGCAAAGTAACTATCAAGTTTGACAGTTCTTCAGAGATTATTTTGATACTCACTTGTTTCTCGTCCAGAAACATTTCTTAATTTGACGAGAAAAATGACAAAATAAAGAAAGTTCATGCCTATTTTTATCTCTCAAATATCATGTTCCTATTGAGCAGGAATATTAAAAGAAAACGACAGAAACAAACGGTTAAAGTTCACTTTTATTCTCTTCAAATATGACGTTCCTAGATGGTCGGGTCAAATACTCTAGTGAAGTCATCATAACTTTCATATACGCCTGTGCATGCAGTGGGTGACGAAATATGAATGATATAGGATAATTGTCGAATATTTCTGGTTATTATATTCTTCGAACAGACGAGAATCTTTCTCAGGATTTTTTGATGACCAATTGGATTAATATAGATGCATTTTGTGAAGAAATTTTTAGGAATATGATTCAGATTGAAATTGTTGAATTTCGATATTTCATTGAAAATGAATCACTAATTTTATCCGAATGTCTTATTTTCCGTACAACTAATCCCTTCCTCTCCTTCTCATTTCTATTCCATCTTTTAAGGTTTCTACTCTTGACATTGTATAAAAACTCAAAATACCGCGGGATATATTTCTGAGAATTTCTCCTGCATATTGTTAAAGTTACAAGTTCAAGACTGAATTTACCAGTTGATTGATCGAAAGATAGCTTCAACTTAATTATTTATTAGTAGGTACAGCATGTTTCATCTAAGAAATTACCTTCTGATTTTCTACAACATGACTAAATTACCTTCTGATTTTCTACAACATGACTATGTTAAATTGAATATCAGAGCTTTCAAGTTTACTTTAAGTTTAATTACATTCAGTTTTTGTCTTCCAAAGAAAAATAGTAGTTCGAAATATCGTTTCTCGGAAAGTTCTTATTAACATTACGCTATACTTATTATTTAAATGATATTGTCAATCGCTTGCTGAGCCATATTACCGTTGTTGACTTACTTTTATGTGCAATGTTTATTGGTCCGAAAGAACAATTTGGACAATAATTAGAATGTATGCTTGCGGGACACTTCGTCCGTAAGTTACCGAAATCTTTGTTTCATTCTTTTCGATGCGCTGTTCATGAATCCTGTGAGAAGTTAGTACAGCCTACTATTATCTTCCCATTTGTTAATCCTTGTATACCATTGTTCGAACATTTATTAACAATATTAATACTTATATTAATATTAATCAATTGATTTGCACTGCGTTATAGGACGTCCTTGGACCTGTTATGGCCAGTACTATTGTCTAGTGCAAAGTACTTATCGTTTAACATACAATGAAACAATCTCGAACACAAGTAGTCTGGTAAAATTTTGTGCAAATGATGCTATAAATTATTATCAGGTCGATTCTTTAATAAATAAATAAATCAAAGAATGAAGAAAGATTGGAATAAGCATAAATTTTAAATATTTTATTTTGGTATTAAGCTTTGCCTCATACTGATGATATAATATACCGGAAAATTTTCTTTTTGCGCCCACAATAATAGATGTAGAGCAGCAAGATCATCGCCGATAAAAAAATTAAAGCTTCTTAGATCAAATTAAATTTTAAAAATTATGTAATAAAAATTTTGCTTAAAAAAAATTACAAAAAGTTAAAAAAAAATAAGTCTTTTAGTGAATGCCATTTTTCCTCACGATCCAAGCTGGTTGGTTGCGGATGACATTGCAAGGTTAAACAAGTAAATCTTTATTTATTATTTTTTCTTACTGCCGTCATATATTATTTATGCCCCAATATTTTATTTTAAAACTTACAATTTCTTTTCGACTTTGGACATGGAAGCTGTAGTTCGTGAAGCCATATCTTTAAAAATGCTTTCAAATTTGAAGATCGAATAAAGAAGTTAACAAATCTAGTCGATTATATTACTTCGAGGCTGAAAATGGCGACGAACGTGAATATGTATACAACTATCTGTTTCTTGTTGCTCTGAAATGTCGATTATTTGACGGTTATTTGCTATGAAGATTTGTGTAATCTTTGAATAACATCATTAAAGTAAATGAAATAAGATCATTAAACTTATTTTAAGATATAATAAAATATCGAAACCAAACTTTTAAAGCTGAATAAGTTCTGAACTTCGAATTTTTTCGCTGAATCCGGATTTTTCAAGTTTCATTTTCAACAATAATCTTAAAAATTTGAAGAATTAGTGAATTACAAATTCATTAACCGGCTAAATATTTCGTTTTTCCTTGAAATGGCATAAACATCAATTAATAAATGCATATCAGCAGCATTTTATCTTATTTCGAAGCTTTTAAATGTCATAAATGACATAATATAGCTGTATATCATTGGCCATTATTTGTTGGTTCCAACAACTTCCTGGTTATTTCCTCTAAGCTAATCTGAGATATCATTTTTCGGAAATTTAATTTTATCAGACAAATGGTTAAATCAAGCGGAATAATGCATAGTACATGATTAGAAATCCTGATATCTGACTGATATATCTCTATACTTGATATCCTTATTGCCCATATGTAACATTAATATTTCAACATCCAAGGCCTTAATTGCTTCAACTGTTTTAGCTACATTGTTTGGGATATCATGCAATTTCAGATCTAAAAAAATTGGTATATTACATTTTGCAACTTCTCTCATTCCAGAAGGATCATAAACAGCAAAAAACTCTAACCCAAGTTTCACTATACTAACTTTACCCCGTAGAGCATTAGCTGAAGATACGGTCTCACTTAAATCTTATGTGTCCAGTGCACATATTATTGGGTTCATCATATACTTCCTTGCATAATTTTCTTACAACTCTCTCAAGGTTATCACCTACTCAAAAAAGATGGATCATTTATTGCATTCTCTAGCTCTAATGTTAGACTAAAATTTCTAGCCTGAATAGTCTTTTCGACGATAGTGAATTCTACTGATCTATCTGTTTTTGTTTCGTTCTTTCAAGGGAATGGAGTGTATCATTCAATCCTTTTGTTCCTGGGCCTCTAATGCACTCAAGCTCTTGCAGATACTTTACATATACTTCTCTTTGCTTCTTGATACTCTTGCACAAGCTGTTCATTTTCATTTTTTTGTTGGTCTAATTCGTTCTCTAAATCTTCTATACTTTTTGATTGCTGACGTAACATAGCTCGCAGATTTTGTATTTCTGTTTTTTTTATTACAATTGGCACGATACGCATTGTCTACTTGCTGTGCATCAACATCAACATCTTGTTTTGCTTTTTCTAATTCTTTTTTATCCTATTGTGAGAAAGCTGCTTATTCTCATCTTTAGTCTGTCTGATTCTGCTTGCAATTCTTCTTTCACATTAGTCCATTTTTTAGTTATTTTTTGCTTCATATATAATATCGCTTATTTCCCTTTTCAAATATATATTCTTCTTTCTAAGCTGAGTTACTTGCTTCTTCTTGTAACTGTTTACATAAACGTGAAACTATAAGCTACAGTGATTCCTTCATTTCTGTATTACGTAATTCCTCCTTCAGTTTTATTCGTCTACAGCGCAATTCTTTTACTCGTTGTTCACGGTGCGATTGCTTTTCCTGTTTGTAAGCCGCATTTATCTTTTCGAATTCGTTTACCATTCTGCTGCATAACTCGGATTACACGATTCGTTTTATCTTTTAACTTTTGCTCCAAGGATTCTTTCTCTTCAGAAAGATTATCTTTTTCAGCTTCTAACCGAACTACTTTCTCTTCTTGATACTCTTGCACAAGCTCTCTTCTTGATACTCTTGCACAAAAATGAGAAAATAAATAAATAGTCTCTTCTCTTACATTTTTATAAAAAATTATATTTTCCATTGCATCGTATTTTCAGAAAATAGCTATTCACATCCATGTTCCCATTAGGAACATTCTGCGATATGAAACACAGATTTTAGGAAAAATGGAAGAAATACACTGAAATGTGTTTTGATGCTTAACCTTCATTAATAAAAAAATTTTCTTCATCTTATGGTGCTGAATATCTTTGGTATGTTGAAAACTTTACCAAGAATTTCATTTAAAGTTAAATCTCTAATCAAAACCAGGTATTGCTTCGCTTAGCAATGAAGTTGATGTTCGACACTTCAAATTAAAACTTTCATATTGATGACTTTTAAGCTTTAAATATTACTTTTTATTCTAAGTATTCGCCATGTTATTAATTAATTTCGTTATCATATTCATGCAAAACTTGCTACCGCAGTGCTGTGATATTTTGATAAAATTCTATTTACAAGTCAGTAAAACTTTTATTTTTAATTCGGTCAGATTTTGTCTAGTTTTATTTCTTCGCATTATTTTATTTCAATCTTTTATTTTATAATTAGTTTTTTCATTCATCATTAAAAGTCGTTAGTTGATTTTTGACATTTTCTTGGGATTAAAACTTGAATTAAAGCTTGAATCCATTTTTGGCTAATAGAAAGGAACTGGATGAAGAAGACTGTTTCTTGCTGAAAGACAAAGACTCATATATATTTATGTATAAAGTTATATTACTTTGCTTTTTACTTTAAGTATGCTGAAATCTTTTTTCTCGGAAAGTTTCGAGGACCGAACACTTTTCAGCTGGGATCACTGAATAACTTCAGCGAATTAATGAGAAGTCGAATTCTATATGAACATTTAAAAATTTTTTACAGTTTCTTGATGGAGATGGAGCACTGCTATTGGATTTTATTGATGTTATGGCAGTATTTCCGTCATTTTTATCAGTAATTCTATTTTGTTATAATTTTTTTTATTTCATGAATTTTTCAACTTCGTTTAGTTCAGAAGCATACCAGTTAATAACTCTAATTATTAGATCCTTATTATTAGTATTTTAATTTTAATCGTCACTGGAGAATGTGATCATGACGATGAAAAAGAAAAAATCCATCATTCGATCCATCACAAATCTGTTGAAAAGAATTTGATATATTTTTAATAATTTTCATTGCTTTCATTTTCGGAATTCCAGTTTTTCTACACTTTACGCAAATATTGCAAGAATCAAAAAATTTTAAAAACTTCAGATTCGATTTTAATGACAACAGACAGGAAATTTTTAAACTAATTTCCGTTCTTCCAATATTATTTATATAAATCGATGTGCAAATAGTTCATGCATTTTTGATGTGCAAATAGTTCATTTTTGCAGGTAAAATTTTTTCAATGCGATTACAAATTTGATGGCAGTTCTAAAGGTACTATGAGGAAGTATTATGGTAATTTGTATTTGTTATCTTCAGGTGTTCAGATGTTTTTGAAAAGCTAAAGTCAATTAAGAAGATATTTCAATTTTTTATTATCTTCAGGTGTTCAGATGTTTTTGAAAAGCTAAAATCAATTAAGAAGATATTTCAATTTTTTAATTAAATGAAATTAAGATCTTTGTATAATTGGCAGCCTTCTGAAATACTAATAGCTTCCTGAAGTACTAATATTAACGATATATATGATTTTGTATACCAAAGTTTTAGTTATTCATATGTGGGATTTCCTTAGAGCTTTTGTTATTAACTGCCTTTCCCCCTACGCTTCTTCCTAAATAATTTTAAAATGGTAGGTAATTCCATCAGGTCTTACTTACATAATCCAAAAATATATTATAAAATATTTTATGCTATAAATTATTTCGAATCTCATGCGAAAGTCCTTTGTTCTCCCATATCTCGATCTGAGAATAAAGCTTGCATGCACTGTTCAAGATATTGAAATATATGCAATTACCTGTCATAATGTCAAAGCTATTGTGCATTATTTGAAATGTTGTCCATCTTTCATTCTCTGTTCTGATAACTAAATCATATAATTAATATGTAGCAAGCTAACATCCATTGTAAAGACTAAAGATCATCGATACAAAAATAAGTTCGTGGCCAAATGGCAATGTTTCAAACAATAGTTACGCAGTCAGCCAACATTAGTTGTTCAGTTCATTCGATATCAATGTCCTGTAATTCATTCCATTTCGACTAAACAGATCCTTCTCTACTATAATTAACTGACCAGTTTTAATCTATAATATTATCTGACTCTATTTCATCTAATAGAAACGAAGAAATAAATCCTTCATCAAAGAAAAACTTTCTCACTAAGATTTGTCTATTTCACATCGAAATTTTCCCGATAACAGTATTCTCTCTGTTTTGACTCAATTTTTTTATAAGCTTGTTCAACAACTTTTCACAACAAATTCTTATGCCTTATAAGTTATTTAAAAGTTCAAGACTTTTTTGGAAAATATAAAGCATAACAAGATGAACAAAATAATAATATTAACAAATATCAATCATTCATTTATTTATATTTGACATGAGACGAAATAAGAAAGAAATATCTTAAAGAAGAAAGATGATGCTAGGAAAGAAAGCAAACTTGGACGCATTACATTACATTTATTGTAGTAGTGTAGTTATTATAAGGAATCAAAATAAATACTTCTTCTACAATAGTATCTTGAGCAAGCTCCTGTTATTTAAACTTCTTTCAATAATCAAAACAGCAACGACAAGGAAAAAATATATGTATAAAAGGAAAAATGAAGATTTTATTTTAAAAGCATAATGAAGATTTTAATTACATATATAGAATAAAAGAAAATAATTATACACGAAATACACGAAGACATTTACAGAAGTCACCAATAAGTTGGGATCATCTACCTGTAAAAGGCCTGCAGCTAGTAGTTACATGATTGAAGATTGAAGATGATGAGACATCAGTCACGCTAATAATAAATTAAATTATCAGTTATGCTACCAATAAGTTTATAATCATATAATATATCTCATAATATCGAAGATGAGACACACTTCAGAATACTAAATGAGATTATATGACTTACAAATTTTAAAGGGATATTAAAAAATTTCTCATTTCTATGACAATTTATGCAGAGCTAAAGTAATCTTTTATAAAAGTGCCAGTGTATTTCGAAAATATTCAGCAATATTTTGCAAAATATATTAACTATGTATTTAAAGAACGTTGAAACATTTCGTGTTCATAATTGATATTTTATTTTCAATTTGAATATTATGGATGCGAAATTCGAGCAATAATGAATCCACATTTGATTAAAATTGAAATTCCAAATTTTGGAAATTTTAAATGTTAATGGCGAATCAATGAATAAAGAAAAAAGAAACAATACACGTGACAGCGCAACACAATATATACAATATGAGAGATTCCATGCACAATCGATCCAACTAATAGATCGGCCATTTTGTTTATTAGGATTTATAACGATTTATTAAAATCTAATTATAAACAATGGACAAGAGTGGTTAGGAATAATTTCGGTTCTTGAAATTTTAACGACTGTAGATTAAGTTCTACGTTAGGTTGTCTTATTGAATTAATTTATCACCTAACTTTGAACAGTCTTTAAAATTTGATTTCTTTGGGAATCTAAATTTAATGGAAGCGAAATTTTAGTTTATGCTCATAAAAACTGATTAAATACATACATCTCGAAAAGTAGTTGATTCCTAATTTCCTAAAAATTTTTCACAAAAACATGAAGTGAAATTCAAGTTTAAATCGGAACAAAAGAAGAAAAATGGAACTAGGAAAGAAAACTAAACTACTAAACCCGTATTATGAGGCGCTACTTAAAAAGTTAATATAAAATGCAAATATAAAAGAATTTTGCACCATGTGCTATATATTATTTTCGATTTCCAAATAAGTTTCCAAATTTGTTTTCAAAACTGAATTGACTTCCTTTCAAAACCAGCAAACGGCTCATCAGAAATTAAAGCAAATGAAGTCTTCAAAAGACTAACTTGATTTGCAATGAAATAAAAAGCTATGAAACTGAAATAATAAATTTATTGGTTTTTTGAAAATTTTAATGCTATCAAAATGCCAATTATTTTTTATCGAAAATCAATTTAAGAGTATTATCTCTCTTTACAATTTCAAAATATTAGAATAACGCACGATAAGTTTTGTATTCATCGGTACCTAGCAGAAGAGTCAGCAATCAAAAAGTAGAACCCGAGTAAATAAAATAAGTAAAATTATTTAAACAATTTGAAAATCTAAGAAAAAACTGAATCGAGTGACAATATGGACGTCATGTCATTATTAAAATTAAAGTTTAATCGATTTGTAGGAAGGGAAAAGTACCACTGAAGAACAGGAAATAAAAACTAATCAAATTCCGGTCCAAAATCAGGAATATGAATATCATTGTAGCCTTTTAACCAGTAAGTTGTCTGTTTTCCTTTGCCCTTCATTTCTACCTGACCACGAAGTACCAAATTGAATCCAGGGTCTCTATCCAGGATAGCTTTTGTATGGCTACTTACATGGATTCGAAGTGCTGCAAAAATCTTTTTTCTTTTCATATAATAAATACAAACATAAAAAAATTAAAAGTAAATGAAAACTTTCTTAAAATATATTTAAATAATAAAAGGTTTTCACTAAATGATTTCGAATGATGTTCATTCGCAATATATTAGGATAATTTTTAGGTCTTCAATTCGAATCGAGATCGATGAGTGAAAACCTTACGCAAACCAGTACTTTCCATTCGGCTGCTCGTATTTACTGTATCACCAAATAAACAATATCGTGGCATTTTACATCCAACCACCCCAGCAACAACTGGTCCTTAAAAATAGAATGTATGTGAACAGAATGATTTTTCCAAGTAAAAAAACCTTTCTATGTCAAAAAACAAAAATTTTTGAAATTTTTGTTTTTTGACATATAAACAAATAATCCTTTAAAATCTGTCACGAAAATAATAATGATTGCTTAATCGTTCAGAAAATGATTTCCTTCAGGATTTGAGCAACAACCAGATGGATAAAATCATATGAAAACTCATACTCAGCTTTACATTTATAAAAACCGATGTCAGTCGCTCATGAAGACGGAGTATCCATCTAATTATGTGCAATTTAAGAGTTTCTAAAACAAAGATTGGAAACAAACCGGAGTGGATTCCAATACGTAATTTCAATTGTTCATTAGGCCGATGCCTGATGACAAAATTTTTTACTTTATGCAATAGAGCTAATGACATCTGAGCAATTTGTGATGCATGGTGATTGTGTCGCTCCGGTAGACCTGATACTACCATATATGCATCTCCAATTGTTTCCACCTTATATACTTTAAAATTGTCTACAACACCATCAAATGCCAGATACAAATCGTTCAATAATGTTACCACCTGAAATAACCAAACTGAATTCAATAACGAATTTCCTAAAACGATAGTTTCGTTTCTAAAAAAGCTATGTGTATAATAATTGTGATTAAAATTAATAGAACTATTTAGAAGGCTATATAAAGAAATGCTCTTTGGACTTTTTTTTTTGATATCAATGACAAATTATCTCTTTCAATATAGCATCAAATATTATTCTAATAACAAGAAAATGATTTGCTTGAAATTTCTATGGTATCCTACCTACTTTTAACATAATCAAATCACTATCAAGAAATATATGCCGTTGTTTAGATCACTCAAGCTGCCTAATTACATTGAATTTCGATCCATAATTTTGAGTCAAAAATCTACATTCAAAAATTGTCACATTACCTGCATTGGTGTTGATATTGATGACAATGCCGTAAAGCCAACAATATCGGAAAAATAAATAGTAACACTTTCGAATGCTTCTGCTTGTACAGCACGTCCACTTATCAACTATAACTCAGTAAATAAAATAAGTTAAAAAAACATTTGTTCATACATCATTTCAGTAGTTTACATTTCGCATACTGATAACAACATGAAGACACTCAATGATCTAAGCATCCAGTTTGAGAAAATATTGAGATAAATTATTTACCTGGTCAGCAACACTACGTGGCAACAATTGATGCAAGAGATCTTCAACTTTTTGCTTTTCGGCTAAGTATTCCTGTGTTCGTTCTTCCACCAAACCTTCAAGATTATTCGCATATTGTTCCATTCGTTTCAATAAATTATCCACTACATTAGATGTCTCATTGCTTCTGAATTCAAAAAAAAAAAAATAATTATAAACTTCAATTACTCAAAAAAAAAAAATCAGTAAATGAATGGTTTAAATTTTTCAAAAATTTGAGAGGTTGAATCTTCCTATTCAGCAGCTAATCATTTAGTTTTCTTTTAGCCGGGATTGTTTGATCATTGAACAAAATATTCTTCAAGATGATTGCATAGTTAGCTGTGAGACTTCCTGACAAAATTACAGTGATCAACATAGGGTCATGAACTATAATTTTAATTAAAAATAAAAAGTAAAAAAAACGAACTTATTCAATGAACGGACTACTTTTCGAATAACAGCAAAATCGGGTCGCTCTTGAAATTCTTCAGCCCAGCAACTAACCATCAAATTGATCAGATTTGGTTCAATCTTACCATCGATTAAGGCATTCTCTGGTATTTCTGGCCTATATAACTCCTCATCAATCCCTGGTATTCTTTGCACACGTTCATAGATTTCTATAACATAATCTAATATATTTAATTTTTCAATAAAATTTTGTAGAACAAGAGATCATATGACACAATTAACTTGAAAGAACAAAAAATAAGAATATTCAAAAGACAAATATCGAATAATTGATTTCCAACATCACACAAGTCAATGAGCTTATAAAATATAATATGTATAGAAATTTAAATGTCCGCCATACCTTTCGGTGCAGGTTCATTACTCATATAGAAGGCACCTTTTCGAAACAACATTTCATGCAATATTATGGCAAAACTATATGCATCAGCCGCCTTTGTACCATTCGGTGGATATGCATTCGGACTGCGCAATATTTCCGGCGCTGTCCATAATTTCCCTACAAAATAAACATATGAATTTTAAAAATAGATAAACATTAAACCATTCGTGTATTTCAAAAAATGAAAACAAAACAAATTTCACTTTTATAAAAAGCATGCTCGCCGATTTCTTCCGCATTTTCATCTTCCATAGCATGCAACTCATGAAATCCGAAATCGGTAACTTTGAGCACAAATCGACTATCCACAACACAATTGGATGATTTTAATTTACCATGCGAACCAACAAATGTATTATGCAGAAAATACATACCCTTTAAACAATTTCTTACTCATTTCGTAAATATTAAAACAATACATTTTCAATTTCAATTAACAAGCTTGAAAGATTTAATTAGCTTATATAAAATAAGAAAAAAAAACAAGAATTAAACTCCTATTGCTCATAGCAATTTTATCAGTAACTCTTGCGAACTTTGCGTTATTGCCCTCAAATAAATTAATTAAGTTCCAAATTTTGAAGAATGACAATTAAAAAGAATCTAACCTTAACTAAATCATGCAATAATGAATACTTCATCATTTTGTCTAATTCAATTTTTTCATTTTCTAAAATATCTTCCAACGAGCCTTTGGGACAATATTCTTGCACCAGACAATAATGTGGACAGTCAACACAAGCCCCGGTAAATCTGAAAAAAATTTTCATGAATTAAATTCATTAAAACTTTTCATATCTCCAAAGCTAATATAATAGTCACGATGCTATACATAATGCATTAAATAATGGTTTGCCTTTGTGCAGCCTAGCCTCAATGGCTATTTTCAATGAAACTGATTGCACAGAGAATGCACCTGGTAATATGATCATGCTGTAGATCCTTGATTCGCTTAAATTCCATCAGTATAGAACGAGTCAAATCTAGCTTTGGATACTTCTTTGGATCGATATTCAAGTTCTTGATTGCAACTATTGTACCCTAAAAGTGAAAAAGAAGATTTATGAATTTTGGAGAACGAAATATAAAATATTTCTTATAGAATGAAAATTCGTAAATTCCGAACGGACAT
Organism: Dirofilaria repens; assembly: GCA_008729115.1. NCBI lineage: Eukaryota > Metazoa > Nematoda > Chromadorea > Rhabditida > Onchocercidae > Dirofilaria > Dirofilaria repens. The sequence continues at coordinate 1,503,789 of SNRZ01000010.1, forward strand.
TGCGAAGATCATTATTTTTCCAAACTTAAAAATCAGGATTTAAACATCTACAGATTTTCACAAAATACCAAACTAACCTTATAATTAGCAGTTTTTGTATATATTTGGGCATTATTTTGCATCTGTATTGTTTCTACCGAACCTCCGCTCTAAAAAATGCTTTCTTTTGCATTTCAGAATAAAAATCATATGGAAAAGAAGTAGAAAAATATTTATTTGGGAATTTATTCATAATGAAATTTATTATACAATACAGTATTATGTATATAATACGGTTTATCAAATTTTATCCATTAAATTATCAGAAAAGAAAAGATTACTCCAATGCTTAATCCAGCAAATGATAATTTCCGATTACGCAACGAAAGACTTTTCTTGGCTTGTACATCAAAATCGTCTTCACCGGGCGATTTTCTTTTTGAATTGCAAACCGAAGAAAGCGGCGATGATATCCGGCCACTTTCCGCGTCACAGTTCTTAGCTTCAACATCTTCACTGATTGTTGCATACTGTCCCGAACGTGCAATGATATCCATTTTATGTTCAAAATCCTAATAATGTAATATATTCCTGATAATATTACTTTAAACTGGTAAATCTTTTTCATCGTCAACAATTTCAAGATTGTTCAAGCATTCAATTTTCAAAAAAGGAAAATCATCCCGAATTAAGCAATCGATGTATGAAATTCCATATAATCTAGGCTGGATCTCTCGGAGATTTCTTTCATAATTAGCACAGTTTAAAAAAATGTAAGTATTATTCGTACCTTGCTGATATGATTTTGAATCGTATTTGTTGATTCATGATGAGCTGAATTTTTTTTTCGGGTAAATAAACTTATTTTACGATCGATCAGAGCCGAAAACTTACGGGTTGCATTGGAACTAGTGCTTCTCTATAAAATAAAATATTTATGAATTTTTTATTTAAAAATTTGTTTATGAAGTTCCTTATGAAGACAGAGACTGCAAAAAAGAGCAATTTAGTGGATTTCGCTACAGCGAGTCACATTTTGTCAGTCATCTATGCAAATTTCCACTTCTGATTTTGAATTATTGCGGAAAGTCAATGGCATCATAGAATAATAAATGTAAGCAAAATGTGTCGAAAGTCTTCTCTACCTTATTCCTATATTATTATCAGTCATTAATGCATTTGTACCTGCATATGCATGCTTTTGTTAAGAAAGTTCATTAATTTGTTAACATCGTCTTTCTTTAGTCATTAGTGATATGGCAGTGATGTGAATGACATCGATTCCATATTATTATATATTATTAAGAAAAAAACTGGCCAATGGATTGCTCTATTAAATTCATTTTATAATTCATCAGAATAAGTGGTAAGAGTTTCATAATCGAAAAGTGAAACATGAAAATTTTCTGAACAGAATAAGATCAAAAATTCTGATTGATTCTAAATCTCTTATTAACACATTATAAGTGCACAAAAATATGATGTAGAAAAAGTCAACTAGACCTGAAAAGGCTCGAATTAAACGAATTATAAAAAAATAATTATAATTTAATAATACCGAAGAAAAATGTATAGTAAGCGTATATTATAATAATTATATAAATTATTAAATTTGAAAAGTATTTAAAACATCTCTAACATAATACCTTGTGTTGATCTAAAATTATAATTTCAAATCCCGGGAAAAGTTTACAGACCTAACTAACGAAAACTAACCCTTTTATTTCTGCTTGCTGGCAACAATTCCTAAAATTAATCATCGGATGTTAACTTTTTATTAGCACTTCTTGTATAAAAATTTGAGGCGAATTTTAATGCTCTGAACAACGGTTGAATTTTTGGAGAAAAATATTGAAAAGTTTACAATACAAGCTAAAAGCATGTTAATAAAAATAATATTCATATATTTGTTATATTCTTGAATTTTCTCTGATAAGATCCTAACTAAAATAAAATTTGAATAGACCGAATCTTTTTGTCCACCGTATTTTTTTTTATTAGAAATGAAAGCTTCTTTCTCATAATCTGCATTGCATCTTGGAATGCATGCTGCATTCAAAATTTGCTAGAGTGATGAATTCACGGACATTAAAAAAACAGAATTACGTAGTAAAATTTTTATATTTCAAAAGATGATAAAAAACCTCATTCTAACATTTCAACTTGAAAAAATTATAAGTGTTCGCCAAAGTAATCCATTTAACTCATAATATTACAGCAAAATGCAGTAGTACTGTACTATCTCAACAGGTGACGAATTCAAAAATCAAAAAATTTTTTTATGAATGTTAAGTAACTGCCTTCGGATTTTATTAATGGATTAGTAGAGGCAGCATTATTTACTTAAATTTTTAGCTTTTCTCGTTCTCCAATCATTGTCTTTGTGCTACTGCTTCTGCTGAACTTAAACTAGCAAAAAAAAAATGACTTCACGTCTTCCAAAATGGTTTCAGGAATATTTCGAAAACTTAAAGCCATGCATTGCATCAATTTATAAATGTTCATCTAATTTCATGCAAATTCCGTTTTAAAATCTGTCTAAAAAAATAAATATCTGCTAAAATAATTTATTGCATCATATAAAATATTTTTATTAACATTAACGTTGAAGTTCAGCAATCAAAACTCTTGATGGATTTATGTTCATTGATGGAAGAATTCACAAAAAGATAAAATTTAAAGAATAACAAACTATTTATTGGAGGATGATGGGAAATGCTATGCCGGAGTGACTTCATCAATATCAAGAATTTATAAAATCCTGAATCAACTTTCTGCTCTTTTTGGTGGAAAATCAGAAAACGAAAAGAATAAGTCGAAAGAAAGAAAAAAAACGTGTGAGAAATAGCTAGAATATTTAATGGATAATTAACATACCAGTCTAAAGCGACCAATATTGAATTCTCGTTCGTCCTCATCCAACTGTAGAAATGTAATTTTTTGACTACTCAAATTTCCAAAATATAATTGTTTCAATGGTTGAGCACAGCATAGGATTTTAAATTCTAAGTTTGCTAATTCAAACAAATTTAAACTTAAAATTAATTTTAAGTTCAAACTTCTCTCTTTATCATTTAATTTTACCTGAAATATTTTCCAAAAGACTCTTTAGAAAACATAACCATTAATAACAATTAATAACTCAATTATTCCGAATTATTAATCAAATTCAGAATTACCATTAAGGTACTACAGTAATTGCTACTTCAGCAAACTGTAAGGTTTTGAGTCGAGTTGTGCAATAATTCTATATGGATTATACTTATCAGCAGAACTGAAATGTGATTATACTTTTTTCAGCTCAATATATGCAATAATGATCATTTTCAATGAATTTGGAATATAAAAAACTAAAACACAACTTCTTGATATTCTACTGTTACCCACATTTTATTTCAATTTAAATAGTGTTTTTGTCATTTTTTTTTTTTTTTTTGAGATACTGCAAAAATCGAGTTTTCGAAGTTGCTCAGTAATTTGCATAAAGTGAGCCTCAGCGTCGAAATTGAGTCTGGACTAAAATTATAATATCTGATATTCTTAAAAAATGTAAAAAAGTACAAAGCTCAGATAATGAGTCATATTATATGAGCGATCATTCACAGCAGGAATGATTTAAATATATATCTTTTGATAAAGGCATCATAATTAAAAAAATCTTCATCAGTAGGTTTTTAGAATCTATTGCTTCTTTGAAAATCGAAAAAGAATATATTATATTATTGAAAAATTTTCACTTTCTTCATTTACATCGTTATGATTATGCTGTAAATTTGCTAGCAACATGCTTTTAAGATAATCATATCATGCAAAGTAATGAGTTTACTAGCAGTTAAGAAGAAGCAAAAATCTAGAGAGTTCTAGAAATCCCGAGGTCAAATAAAATTTTTTTTTCTAGGTCAAATTAAAATTTCATGAAATTTTAGATGGAAAAAATAAAAATCATTGAAATTTAAAAGGGTTAGGAAAATTCGAAGGAAAAAAATCAGGAAAATTCGAACATTTTCGCTGCCATTCGATGCTCGGCTATAAGATCGCAGCAGCGCTTCGGATTCGAAAGTGAAACCATGCAAACGTCGTATTCGTCTGCTCTTCTTCTTGTCCTTCTTCATTTCATCACCGTCCAAATCTTCCCAGCGAATTTTCCATGACATCGCTGCTAATTCAGCTTCTAATCGATACCGTCTTAAGTTAAGGATGACATGATGACGACTATAATTAAGCGTCAAAATGAGCTACAACTATTTCATTCAGATTTTAAGAAATTTAAATTCCGCAAAAAATCTGAAGCAGTCAAATATTTCATTATATATCAAAATGAGTTACAAAAGCCTGAACATGTATGAATTTCATGGATTAACGAAAATTTTATGGCGTAATTCAGTCATAAAATTTGAATTACACCATATTATCAAATAGCTTTATTTTTTCAAATTTTGCAAAATTTCCAAGTAAAACTCTAAAAAAATTGGAAAAAATAATGACTGACCTCCAGAAATGAATGAAACCAGACATGAGTATCAAAATGAAGATGGTGGACCCGCTGAGTAGATACACATAAAACGGATAACCTTCTGGACATTTTGAATGATCCCAACCACATATTGGTGAATCCTTCGGTGGACTACCACCAACCCAATGAAATTCTGCTACTTGTTTCAATTCGTTTGATGCACCCGAATAATATGCAACTTCCTAAACGAAAACTACTTGTTGCTATTTTCATTAATTTTCTTCGGATGAATAGATAAACAATGACAGACTAAAGTTAACAATGACAGACTAATTTGAAATTTAAATTGAAAAAAACTAACAACAAATTTATCTTGCTGTGGATCTAAATCCAGTAAAGAATAATCTGAATAGCGATCACCATTCTCATCTATCGACACATTACCTGTAATACCTGAAAAACGAAAACAAAATATTAACTATAAGACATTAATTAAATAATTCGGTAAATAATTAAACAGTTTGATTAAATCTTGCAGAAATATTACAATAGCAATTGATGTCCTCTACATAGTAAACATAAAAGAACTTATTGTTAATTAATCATTATTGAAATCAAAATGTAGCACAATATCTAAGGGTAATATTTTATTATTGCAAAAAATATGGTAGTTTATAAAATCCTCTTTATTAGAAGTGACATTTGCATTGTTGTAAAACAGCGATTTTCTCTGCAACATCAACAGTAATACATCTATCTGCTCTCATTTTTTAATTTAAGATATTTTCGAAAAAAATTCACTCGGTTTTTCAAAAAGTTCAATCAAATGAAGTATCTTGTGTATAAAATAAATATTTCCCATAACTAAAGCAAAACAGAAAGTTTTCGCAAGCATTTCTGATGATATTTATCAATATCATCCTTATTTTTGATAACATCTTTGACAGTCAGTAACTTTGCTTTTCCATCAATCAGTGAATTGTATCGTTGCTCTATCTTTTCGTTTAATGTATTTGGACAGAGGAGAAAAGCAAAAAAAGTCAATACATCAATCATTTATAAAATAATTTTCTTCAAACGAGAAAATTAGAGAAAAATTGTTCATTTCACTGGGAATGAAATTAGCTCGAAAAAAAGACTAAAAATATCGAAAAACCAAATAGTTGTATCATAGAATTATTCATTCAAATGGTCTGCATTCACAATTTTTTTTTTGTCTAAAATCATGAGTTAGCTATCTGATCTTCAAATTGTGCAAAATTAATTTTCGTCTCGTTCTATATCTGGTAACTAATTTGTAAAAGCTTTATCTTATGTACAAATCTTGTATACTACAGCTGTACATCTCACAAAATAATTTCATGTAATTTCCTTTTTCTCTATAAAACCAATCTTACGCCTGGTATGTAAATTCTCAATACCTGGTATGTAAATTTTTTGCAGCTGCAAGAATAATGTCAATTTATAATGACTATTATTTACACATTCCTTATATAAACTTTCAGAAATTCTAATATGGTCAGTTGAATCAATCCTATTGGTTGGCACTCAACTTCTCACATTATACTCTTCATATTTCTCCCAGCTTACTTATTACTATTTACAAATTTCGCAAACTAGTCTACTGATATTGTTTTAAGTAATTGAATTTGAATTTATTCCTATTGTATTTGACATCCAAAAGATAATGCACGTACCGAACACAACAGTACTCAATAAGTTATTCCTTTAAAATTTAATTCTACAATTAACGAAAATAATATTCCTCATCTTCTCATTCTTTTTTACGACAAAAAAATGCATGGTTTCTTTTGCTTCCGTAACTTCTGAAACTGAACGAACTACCGTAATTCGATAAATCTAAAGCGAGGATGAAATTTCTGATCTTCAAAAAACATATTCTGTATCTTTTGCACAATACCATAATATGTTCATAAAATTCCTACGAATTTCATTTATAGAAAATATACCAAAACAAGAATTCTAAATTGAAATTACTTACCAACAAAGGTTCGGCTCCACATTTTACTCGTTATATTATGTCCATTACGTGGATCCAAGCCTTCCATAAGTGTTTCATTCAGTGCTATCGCATAAAGCAAAAGCGCATCGTAGAAAGCGCTGATAAAATTATTCATCTATAAAATATCTGATATCACATTTTTGTTATCTTCACTTTATTTAACAAATTTATAACGAAATAATTCAAAGGGAAAAGACAGTTGATATGTGTCAATAAAAATTCATTTCAAATAACTTTTGTCGAATGGTTCAGTTTAATTTGGTCATTAATATTTTAAGAATAAAGAAATACCTCACCTCATATTCTTTACCCGTTTTAGTAGAATAATTGTACTTTTTCTCGGCACGTTCTTTCACACGTGATTCAAAATTTTTATATTCATCTAAATCACTACGTCTCAATGAAATTGTTTTTAGCGCCTGGTATGCTTTTTTTGCTTTCTCATTTTCTAGATATGTGGTATCATTTGATCGTAACCAAGGCCGTTCTGCATGCGATCTATAAATAACAAATTTTGTGGAAAATTCATTGTAAATATTTCGTTGAAAAATGCAACAAACAAACACAGTGTCTAGAAATTTAGAATGATCTATAGATTTTTCGTCATTCTGTTAATAAAATTATAGATATATTCGAAAAGAATATTCACTGAATTTTTTTTTTTCAAAACTGGAACTATTTCACAAATTTTGATGAACTTTGCAACTTGGTTTTTTTTTATAAATCTGAAATAGTTACCCAGTTGAAACATCAATATTGATAAAAACATATTCGCCAGATGTAGCCATACCCAAATCATATGCAGCAAGCATAATTTCTCGGACAGTATCTGGCGAAGCACATAATATTATTACTGAAAATTGAATTATATCTGAAAATGCCAAAAAATTTTTTTAGCAAAAAGATTTTTTGTATCAAAACTCCTAGATTTGTTCATTTTTCGACATTATTTTCAGATTTTGTTACTCGCATATTATTCTTTGCGCATCAAATTTTTTTTGAAGTATAAATTCTCCTAGATAAATAATAATAAATAAATTTTTTGAGAATTAAATAAAATGATTTGATGGAACTTGGCCTTCTTCAAGAAATTGACCCTACCTAATATACAATAAGTTTTCTCTTCGATGAAAACTGATCTAGCAAATTACTAGAATTTTCGACAACCCTAATTCTTTATCGCTTTTTTTGCTATAAATAATTGGAATGTGTATATTTTTTTTTTTCTATTTTGAATATACTTAACATGCTACTGCGGTTTTTGCACAGAATCAGTAAGCATTAGTGTTAGAGTGAGAATCGTTTACATGAATCTTTCAATATTTCTGAATATTATGTAACATAAATTAGGAAAAATTAATACTTCTCTTTTGTTCAGGATGTGCAATTTCTTTTTTCTGCCAAATAGCAAATAAGAAATTGAAAAACTTTATCTGACCAAAGTGTTCGCCGTACTTGCCGAATTTCAAGTCTTAAAAAACTGCTTTTTGTTTTGAAAATTTTAATGAAAACTAAATCGACAATTTCTAAATAGAGCTTTCAATATGTTTAGATAAAGTAATTCATAAGCTAATGCCAAGATGCTAGAATTGGATACTGGCTCAGAACTATGACATTATGTCATAGGTGCCAAAGTAAATCTTATTTAAACTTACTACAGTATTGCACCATCATTGGATACGCTGCGCCTAATTTTGGCTCTCATTTGTATCTCAGCAAGTTTTAATGAAAACTAAATTAGCAGTTTCCAAAGTGATTCATAAACTCTATATGGTAATGTTTACTCATTCAATCTTGATTTAATGTCTTAGCGTAAAGATTTTCTGAAATGAAATAATCAGTGGAAAAGAATTAACGTTTATAAGCTTAGAAATTTTTATTCGATTCTTGAAGTTATCCAGGAAAAAAAAATTAATCACTCAATTTTAAGATGTGATTTTTTTATCAGGTCCATCTAAATCATTTCTGGTTTTTCTCAAAATTATAACTTGAACCTTGCTGGTAAATAAATTCATTAATTAATGGACTAACGAATTTTAAAAATTAAAAAATGTTTGTAGTTATTAATAAATATTTGCACACTATTTAATAATATTTAGATCAGAAATAAATCCAAATTTTATTCGGAATTGATGGAACAGATACAAAAATAGAAAATTGATTTTTCAAGTGTAATTGAAGTATAGAAACTTTTTGTAAATACCATATCATGTGATGTATTTGCTAAATACTAAAATTCATATATATATATATTTATATATTTGCATTGAAACTTATACTAAAACCTGGGAAAACAATAAAACTTAAAAAGTTTTAAATAAAAGAAGTACACGACAAGTAAAAACTTGCAAAAATTTAAAAAGATCAATTTCTTGCACTTACAAAGTCGTTCTTAATGTCCAAGAAAAAATTTAAGATTGTTTATAAGGATCATTTCTGCATTCTTCTGATAAGAGATCTTATGTGAATTATTGAAATGCAAAATACCAAAAAGTTTAAATTGTTTTTGAATATCTTTTTTCCTGAAAAGAAAAGAGAATAATTATTTTTTTTTCAAAACATTCCAACATCAATTGAAAAGCAACAAGCCTTAATGTCGGATGATCCTTTTTTCAGCTAATTTGAAAAACAGTAGGAAACCTTCTAGCTTTCAGCTTCAGAATTCCATCCAAATTTAGTTCAAAATTCCGATAACTTTTCAAATTCAATTTTATCTCTATTTTCATTTCTCAATTTGAATTTAGTACAACTCCATTTTATAATATTTCAACATTAATTTAGTATTTTTCGATTCTTCAACGCCTATTTTTGAAATGAAATCTTTTTTGAATGTATATTAATTCTACTTTTCCATTTCTATTCAAATTCAACTTTTTTAATTGTTAGAGGCAATAGAGAGAGATTCAGTGATTTATAGCTTCATATACCATTTGAAAAAGAAGCCCATCATGGAAATTGCTAATCTTGGCATTATAGAAATGGGTACAACGAAAATAATCGAGATTTTTTGCATATCTAAAGAAACTTGCAAGCTTATTCTGATTATTCAAAGTCCAGAAAAAAATCAAACACTCAATATTAAAAACTGCATTCATGAGTTCCAGAATTAAAAAAAAAAAAAAAACAAAAAATTGAGAAATCGTACAGCTATTCAAGACTTGCAAGCCATTATGCGACGTTAATTCTGCAATCCAAACATTTATTTCCCAAATAATTTTTTTCAAAAATTTTATCTGAAAGAACGAACTATTTTGATTACTTTTTTTCCTAAGCTATTGAGATAGCTCAGTATCTAAATTCCAAAATTTGAATGTTTCCAATCCCTCACATATGAAACCTCTCATAGAATTTCTCGTAATGAAACTTTTTAAAAAGTTTGTAGAAAAGTATATTAAATGAATCCCCAAAAAATTTGAATGTATTTTTCCAATAAACCTTGGGAGTAAGCAAATTCTTTTTTTCTCCTAGAAATTCTAAATGCAGTTTCTTTTTTTTTTTAAGTTTTATTAACAAATGAAATCAAATGAAACGGCCATAATTATGTCCTCGGAAATAAATTTGAATCTTATATAATAATTCTGAACTTCTCTGTCAATTAAGTCAGAACGTTACTTTCCAAGAAAAAAGAGAGATGAAATTTGTATCACACATATGCATACATATATTCATGAAATGGGAAATGATTATGTTAAGCCCGTTTTATGGTCAAAAATGTTGTCATGGAATGGCCAACTGATTTGAAGACATAAGGAATTTCAAAACTTCAAAATGATCATTATCCCTCTTCCTTAAATTAAATGAACAACATTAATAAGATTCTGCATCGTTCTTCTTTCAATATACAAACAACTGACAAATAACAATATGATGAGTTTAATGTTATAATTATATCAATAGATTGATCAGTAACATCCATTTCTGCAATACTAACTTTCAGTTGTTGTTCAAATTATTTTCACAGTTTAGTTGCAAAGAATGTTTTTATGGATTTTCAAAACAACATTCATAACAATTATTTCATTGAAATAGATATCTTGGCAAGGGAAGACTAAAAATTCTTAAAATTTGAAATAAAAAAAAATGAAATTTGAAAATTTGTGAAATTGGCACTTATTATCAATGAGAGAAATAACAGCACTGATACTCTTCTGAAAACTTTGAATGATGTAATCAAAAATTGAAAACAACTCTCACTCATAAACTTTCCGCTTCGATACAAATAACACATTACACTTCACTATCGGAAGGGATGAAATCGAATTTAAATGAATAAATTAAAGGAGAGAATAGAAGAATGGAGGAAATAAATCGGAAAAATTCATTGAATTTAAATAGGATTCAGATACTAGTATCAAAATTTGTCTTATATAAGAAGGAAGACTTTTTCTTTAGAAAAACTTCGACAGCAGCTTTCTTTAGCATAATTAGCATCTTCTTCTTTTTCACGAACTAGATATATGCAAAACTTATTTTGAAAAACCTCTGATAGAAAATAAAAATCATAATAGGGAATAACAACTGAAGGGAAAAAGCTCAAAACGATAAATTTTAGAAGTTTCGAGAACCAATGTACAGAAAGAATAGTAAATTACAAAGCAATTTGAAGAACTTTCAGCACAAGTAGTAACATATTTTTTCTTTAGAAAGAAATGTTAAAATAGTCATTTCTCTGAATAAAATTTTGATAAACAACAAATGGAAAATGAAAAATGCATTTCTATTTGCATCTAACACAAAAAAAAATTTGTATCTGATTAAAAAACCCAACTAGAATACACAGAATCTAATTCAGAATCATTTTTTAATCGATAAAAATGATGCGAAGAATTTTTCACTCTTCTAAATTTTCTGAAAAAACAAAAATAAAAAAAAAAAAAAACTCTTCTAAAAGAAGAAAAAGTTGAAATCGCTTAAATCAATAAATTTATTTATATATTCAGTGAAAATTAATTACAGTATCAACGACCAACCTGTAATAAGAAAATCTTAAAATTTTTTTCGAATTTTTTGAAGCATCAAATAGTTCCATTGTTATAAAATGGTACTAGGGCAGAAAATTATAAACAAAAATTTTCCATAAAAAATGAAAAGATTCTCACAAAAAGAAATCACGAAAGGATCAATCACAACAATATAACCTTAAGCATAAGGTCAGATTTTAGCTGATTAAAGCATTAAACTGCGGTAAAAAAAAGTTGGAAGTCCATATTTGATCTATTTAGCAGATGGCGTTAAGATAAAATTTGAAATCATTTTTGATGTTGGATTACTATTCGATTTTGAAAATAACTATATATCCTAGAAAACTTCTTGCTAAGATATATATATATTTGAAAACAATATAAAATTTTCAACTTTGATTTGAAGTATTATGTAAGTTTAGAAAATTGAATAAAGTTTTTATGTTACAATAACCAATTTCGATTAAATCTTTTCGATTACTGAACAAAAGCAAATGCAAATATCTGTTTTTACAAAAAAGAACACCGATACGAAATAATCATTCGAAGACAAATAATACAAATTTAAAAAATAGCAAGTTTTACTGAACCTTTTTTTTCAATTTCGATTTTGATAAAAGATGGAAAAAGAAGAAATGCATTTCTATTTGCATATAACACAAAAAAGCGATAAAAAATTAAATCGATAAAAATTAAAGAGAAAAAAAAAGATGAAGGAAAACGATAGAATTACTATCAAAATTCAGATTTTCGGAATGATTTCCAAAAATGTGGAATTGAAAAAAAAGTTTAAATAGCATTTTTTTGGAACATTTTTTTATTGTTTGAAAATGCTCTATATCATTCAAAACCCAACTACAACTCTGTTTTTTAGTATTATATGATATATTAAATTAATTAGAAATATAGGTCAAAATAAAGAGTGCGAAACGCACCATTGGCAAGTTCTGAAACGATTTTCAGCCAGCTTTCAATTTCACCCGGAACTCGTGCAATTTCTTCATCGAACGCCAACGATGGAGTTTGAATTTTCCAGGCCTCCTTGAAATAAGCACTTTTTTCTGTGAAAAAATTTTTGATAGCATACAGTGTAAAATAACAATGACTGGAAACGCTTTCAACAACCATTACTTCACCATTTGCTAATCTCGGTCGATTTATAGCTCGACGTTTGTCATGATACATGAGGACGAGATTCTGATAACCGAGAGACAAATGCGATTCTTGCACTGGTAACCGATTTCGTGAGCTGCTATGTGATCCGAAACTAGAAGCAGATAATTTTCTATCGATACATCCTTTTCAAATTCTTCTCGATATGCGATCAGCTTGTACATACTATCAGCCATTTGTCGATAGCTGCCTTGTATTCGAGTAAGAAATGGGTATGTTTGCCTATCGCCGAGATTCGAGACCATCCCTGCGGTGGTAATTACCGGTATACCATGTCCGAAAGCAGCAGTAATCTTAGATGTAGTTGCTAGACTATAACTATCTGCAAATCCAAGAATTGCGTCCAAACGATGTGAGCAGTAAGCTGTCACAACACCCAGTGTTGCAAAACGCTCCGCCAAATTTGCATTTTCCGAGAATTTCGAATCATGATATGTGAAATTCAAGAAATCCGCATCTATTTTTCCAGATCGGATCGCATCCATTACGCTGATATCGATTACTGGCCGTGCTTTTGGCATTGTAATTCCAAAATTATCATTATTTGATTCTCTTTCTGGTAATACGACGAGGATATTAAAAGGTAATCGATGACCGTTTATCGCGGAACGACGAATCTTATTATCCGTAATAACCTGACCAAACGTTGTTCGAATAAAGTTACTAGACAAAGCACTTATAAAAAATAAGACAATAACAGCTTTTTTTTTCCTAGGAAAATAGCCAAAGTGAGACCGAAATTCGGTGATCGTAGTGATAACAGTAATAGATACCATTAATGATGCTTGCAAATCGATCATTTTGGGACATTCGATTATTTATCAAAATGAAAATGGTGATAACATTGACGGGAATAGCGGTAATTGAGATAATGTGCGATTGACTAGTCATACAGTGATAATAATTTTTCAGTCATCTGATTAGACAGCAACAGATATCAAATAGTTAATGCAATTTTCATTCAAAATGGTTAATTCCCAGCAGTTCCGAAGCCCTTCTGAGAGAATTTTAGAAAGTAATGATAACAGTAATCTTCACGGTGGTGGATACAGAAGCAATATTAGGTAGAATTTCCGTAATGATGCGAAATAAGTGATGAACAAAATTGATTCCATAAGCGAATCCATCATCAACATTCGAGTAATGATGGTAATAAAGGTAGTTGCTAAACATAACAAACACCTGCTAATAAATAACAATAATATAACAGTATAGATTTTTTCTTTCTTTTCTTTCCCTCTCTCTCTCCCTCTCTCTCTCTTCCTTTTCTTTCTTCTGTATAGCAAATGTATAATATACAGTAGCCTGAAAATTATTGTTAAATAATAAACATAAGTGTCTTCTATTTGAATTAAAAACATTGAAGCTTTATATTTGAAGGAAAAGGAAGTCATGAATTAGTAAAGTTAAAAGCAAAAAAAAAATTACTGGGACGAAAATCGAACTTAATCAGTTCACTGGTAGAGACCTAATTAGAATTAGTTATAGCTGTGACTATATATCAAAATGGTAATTTCGATTTATAGCCTTTATCACTGGTTTATTATCATTATTAATACCACTGACAGCATGTTTGAAAGCTAATAATCTTTATTGTCTCACAACCATCGAATAAATTTCCTAGCTTGTCTGATATTATTTATTATTCGCCAATAAAACTCCTTTACTAGTAACAAAAAAAGACCAAACTACCTGTTAATGTTAATAATAAAACTAAGAAATTGAAGAAATCACTATCAACTAAGAAGCCAACTATTTCTTAAATGCATAATGAAAGTTTCAATAACCACATCATCTAAACTATTATCAAGAAGATGGTGAGAATAACGTAAGGCGAAATGGTGAAACGCACAAGGGCCATCAACACTTCACAGACCTTGTCACATCTACCCACTCATATTTCACCCACGCACATACACAAACACTCTTACACCCACGCACATACACATTCATTCGCATCAACAGCAAATGAAACACAGCAGTAGTGTATGTATGTATATGTATTGATAGCGTGTGCTGCCAGCCATGCCAATCGCCTCCGTTCGTGCTGTATTTACATTCATGCATGTGGGTGTTTATGTTAGTACATATATATATATATATATATGTCTTTGTCTGCCAATGCTAGTACATATGCATGTGTGTGTTGTGTGTACCTTCGAGACAAACTATGCATTTATCACATATGTGTGTATTATCTGTTGATAAAGCTTAGCAGTATGGGATATCAAGTGCTTATCATTTATTATTATGTTGTTTGATATGTGGATGCTTCATGAGAACAACTATTTACCTAAGCATTTCATAATGGTTTTTTTTATTTAAGCATTAAAAAAATGGGAAAAGTAAGCATAACAGATGTAAGTGAAATATTCTATACTCATCCATCTCTGAAACTATTGAATCGAAAATGGGTGGATAAAGTTGCTGTCTATAATAATAATAATAATAAAACGATGAAGAAATACTAGTATATGCGTCTCATATATGCATACACATACATACATACATACATACATACATACATACATACATACATACATACATACGTACATATACAGATACATACTTCCGTACATACATACATACATTATTATATACAATATTACATTACATACATTATTACATACATATATACATATACAGATACTTCCGTACATATATACATAATACATAAATAAATGTCGGTTGGTTAATTGCTTATAGCATAGCATTTTTGTTATCATTCATTCAAATTATGATTATTACGAATCCTATGGGACGAAGATGGACAAGAAAGGCTTAAGTTTGACATTTCGAAATGTGTAAAAATAAATTGCATCGCAGTGATAATAATCTTCTCCTCTCTTTTCCTTCCTTTTGTCATTATAAATCGACTCTTAGCTTCTGCAGAATGAATCAAACGGCTGCAGATTATAGAGCCAATAATATGAAAATTTGTCAAATTGGTCACATTCCTCGAAAAAAATTATTGGAAGTTGATTGTAGCAAAAAGTCGACTAGTAAAACTAGTTTCAGAATTGTTTAGTTCGATTAATTATTATTGCTTCCTATGTGAACTATTTAAAACAAAATATCTTATCGACTTTCACGATCCGGGAATTCTTATGGTTACTGCGCCATGAAGCTCGGCTTCAGTATCACAATAATACCTTAGACAGGAAAAGTTTTCATACATCCACTACAAAACAACATCAATTTATGATGATGAAATATGCTGAGAAACAGGAGCTATGAAATGATGTCTGCAACCTGCAACTATTATCTCTCTGACAGTATACACATTCAAATAAATTAAAATGTCCATCTGTCTGTTCCTACATCTATCCGGTGTTTGGTCATGCGAATCTTTCATCGACATCCACTAACAAAAAATTTGAAAGATTGATGTACATACATATGATGAAACAGAGCAGTGATTTTTTTTTCAAAAAAGTTAGAGAAAGGTAGAGAGCTTATGTATACGTTCTTATGTATACGTTCGTGACTCAACAATTCACATTAACATTTCTGCAAGCACTTAATTGCAAATGTAATGTTAAGCTAGTACCTATCAATCATTTTATTGATATCGATAACTGAAATTTCCAAGATTTTAGATTCGAAGAATAATTGTCTTCTTTTTTCGATATGTGTTGAAAAACAGAACGAAAGAATTCGGATATCTGAAGTCATTTTGAGTGAGGCAAATGTTCATTTAATGAGAAACAGAAATAGTCCTAATAATGCTAGGGTGATAAAAGAGAGATAAAATAAATAAAAGGAGTACTCATAGATAACTTATCATAATCGCTATGGTGACAATAATAAAAATAATTACAATGATAGTAATGAGGAAGGTCAAATATTATTAATACGATAGTGATAATGAGGACATTAAGTCATGTGACAGCAATTCATTGGGAATGAAAAAGTGACAATGGAAAGATTGAATTCATTTTGTTGCCCAGAAATAATTTAATAACCTAGAAGAAAACGATGCTCAGAACCTGCAGGAACAATGTTAACAAAGCAATATGACTGTCTGTGCAAAAGCATTGAAATTTTTTTTTATTTACTGTCGAAAAGGAGCGAAGGAAAAAATGGTTTTGTTCCGAAAGCAGCAGGTGCAGCAGCAAACTTGTTGACGTTGACGTCACCTCAGAAGGTCACTTTCTCGGAAAATAAAAACTTTTTTTTCAAAGAATTATTTGCTGGACATTTGAATTATTTGTTAATAGCAATCAATTTACTTTTCTTTTTGTAAGCAAGCAATTCATTTTAAATTTTAATCAAGAAAAAAAGGATTTTCATTACATCGTTTATGAAATAAACTTTTTTGCCTTATTACATTCTCTCATGACTGAAAAAAATTTATTGTCATTTTGGAAAATGTTGTTTATTCTAACAATTTTACATGTGCAAAGAGAATTTGAGTTTTTTTTTTTCGAACAAAAACTATAACTAAAGATGGAGAAAATAAGTTAAGGAAAAATTTAGCACTTATTTTATGATTGCTATCACTTTATTATATTTTTTGTTTCATTTGGATTAGACGTTTATTTATCGATATCTGTTTATAATGGCATTTATCATTTGATATCCGCGAATTTTCGATTGTTTATTCAAGACTATTCAATATTGTTGTTTGATGGTAAGCGCAACAAGTAATTATTACATCTTTCATAAAAATAAATGATGAAAAGCTATTCTTATATGCAAATTAATTTAAAACCTCTCAAACAATAAGTAATGATTAGCAACTTTAAAACCATCTTCTCTATCAAAATCAGCTCACCGTATAAAATAGATTCATCCACAGATAACTTGAAATTTATTTTTGTACAATAAAGTAACAATAAAACTAATATGATAAGCCGCAAATATCTATTTGTTTAAAAAGAGAGGATATAGCGATTTTCTTCAATGAATTCCGAAAAATCTCATTTCTTGAATAAATTTCTTTTTTGATGGTTTAACAAAAAAAATTAGTGAATTTCCAAGTACGCTTCATAAATTATCTCAGAAATTCATTACGAAATATAAATTCTCTGCAAGCCTTAAAAGGATAATAAATTTGCGAGGAAGTATGCATGCTTAAATTTTAGATAATTTTTCTCAGTTTAAATGGCTTCTTGGAAATATCAGGCTTGTGGTAATTGATGCAAACATTCGTAGAATATTTTATGGTTATGTTGTGACTGTTTTAAAAATGAATTATATGAATGTTTAATAGATAATTTTTTGGATCATGCTAATTAAAATAGTTATTAAAATGTCCTCCAACTTCTCACCATAAGTTATGTGTTGCGCTAGAGATTCTAGTTTTCCAGGAAATTTTTTAAATTTGCAAATTAAATTAGGGAAAAAGCAAAATTGTTTGACTATGACATTAAAATCTCAATGACATTCAAAAATGCTATTGAAACAAAAAGATGCAGTTGATGACTTAAAAGTTAAAATATTCCAAGCATATTTACTGATATTTCGCTTTAAGTGAAATTTACTGATGAAATAATTGCAATATTCATTATTTCCTTCCTCTCACTATTAGAATATCCTACTTTTAGAAAGTCATCAAATTTTCTTCCCTAAGGGAAAAAAGACATAGAGTTTAATGCCAAATTCAAAACCAGGGAACAAAAGCATTTACTTTCCCAACTGTTGCTCAGATTTCATTTATCAAAAAGCATCGAAAAAATGGGAAACGAGAAATGTATTAATTCTTGAAGAAAGGCATAAAAAAGATGTTGGTACAACAAGAAGTTTAATTCTGGCATTCCAAGATTGTCTTAAACTCAGGTATTCTATTATGCACGAGTGAATTATATACAGATCGATTTCTGGATGCTGAAAAAAAATGCATAATATCGCAAAAGTAAACTATAGAGAGATGATAATGATAAATTAATGGATGATTCAAGATTGAAAATGCCAGTAAGAGATATTAAATGAAGATGCAGTAGATATCTTCTACTGAATATTTTATCGATATAAGAATAAAACGGAAGAAAATGACTATTCTGAAATGGAAATGACTGAGAAGCCAATCAACAATAATAATATGGGAAAAAAAAAGATTTAAGAAATTTCTTAAAACAAACTTCTTTATCAATCAAAAAACTTTGAAAGAAATAATGAATTTTTTTCTTGTTTCTTAAATCTAATAATATTGTCAAACATTCGATTCTAGGTATTATGACAATCAGCAAAATATGAATTCTTTTCAATGATTTCTGATAGATCTTTGAAATCTAATTCAGAATGCATTCTTACTTATCTTTTTGTAAATAAATTCGATGTTGGCTTAAATTTTTGGACATTAGGAAAGAATGCAACTTGGTCAATGGTTTTTTATAAAAAAATTATGTTGATTTAGTGCAATACTAATTTCAGATTGTTAAAATTTTAAATAGATAGGGAGATAAATCACATTTTCGTTTTGACAACACTATTTTACTAAAATTATTTTCAACAGTATACTTAAATTAACTTGTCACTTCATTAGCTAATTATAGCTTCACAGTTTAAATACGTGCTAATAGTTAAATAACTGAACCATCATAATCTGATTAAACAAAGAATTTAAAAATTATTTTACTACCAACAAAAAAGAAAAAAAATACTCATTCTAAAGCTCATTCAGGGCAAGATATGAAAATTAGGATAAGAATAATGGATATGAATATGTCACAGTGATAAATAGATACTCGCTAATCACAATAATTATGAGAGATACATCAGAAGTGAACAAATAACATGGAGAGAAAAATGGAAGAAACGAAAGGAATACTGATTGAAGTTATCAGATTCCATGTCCTTGAAGAATGAGAAGCAGAACGTTTCAAATTACAGCTATATATATATTTTAATACTACTTAACATATGCAACGAACAGATATATTTCAGTCATCTTCTGCACTCTTTTATAAAAATGAAAACATTGAGATTGGATAATGAGAAGATAGAAGAGAAGGATAATTTTTCTGATTAATTCTCTCGTGACAGGAGTGCATAATATAAAGTACTTGAGAAGGTTTTAAAAAAAATTAGAAATAAATATTTCTGCTAAGGGAATGAGAGGAAATAGAAGGAAGGTGATGGAGGAGAAGAAAGTTTAGCTTTAGGCCTGAACTATCATCATCAAGTAAAATTAACCAAGGCTGAGGAACATTATATAAAAAGTAGACAAAGATAAAAGCTGTGCCAACAATGATGTATCGATTGCAATGAAGTGTTTTCAATGAAAAATCAAATCTTACACAATCGTTGCTGCTATATGTATCTCAATTTCATTTTAAAATTTCATAAGAAATATAATTTTTGTTTTCAAATAAATGAAATACCTATCGAATGAAATTGTTCACTGCTAAAAAAAGGCAAAGGATTCTATTCTAACTAAATAGCAAAGTATGATGGCTAGTTTATTTATTTGCTTATTATGTGAGAACTAGTAATAGTGAAAAATGTTTATATATATAAATATATATATTGACGTATGATCGAGCAAGATAGGAATGATTTTGCTAATTTTGTTCAATTAATTTCTACTCTCTTTCCTTAGCTTAGATTTTCAGAAATCATTCTGAATTGAAAAAACAGAATGGGAAATTGGAAATGATAACGCGTTCTATGATGTGATGCCAAATAGCTACTTCATATCATATCAATGTTTGATCCTTTTTAGTGAAATCAAAAAAATTTTTAGGATCCACTGATGCAGACAAACAGTCGGAATAATAAAGGCTTTCACAGAAATATGCAAGATCAGAATAATATCTATTTGAGAAAGGAACTCTTCATTTATGCTTCTGGCATCAGAATTTTCTAACAATTAAAATCAAATAATCTTCTATAAAGATGAAGATTCTATATTATTTCAAAATTTTGGAAAATTCTACAATTCGGACATATCAAAAAAGATCAGGAAAAAAAGTTTAGCATGACGTTATAATTTATCACTAGCAGTTGAATTAATAACTAAGAAGTACACTGAGAAAATAGTTGATACATTACAAAAATTTTTTGTTTTTTATAGTAGCAGACACTCTCTATGATCTTTTTCGATTTTATCGTCATTTTCAGGTTTTTCAGAAAAAGACATGAATGTGATAGTTATGAAAAAATCAACAATGAATAAAAAATTTAGTTCAATGTGCAGAAAATCTTCACCTTGATTTTGGAAATTCCCGAAGTCAAGCTTGATCAACATCAATTTAAATAGTTTGATGGAAGAACAGCTTAATATATAAATAAATAAACATGTACATTTCTACATGAATATTTCTTTTTTGAATAGAGCAATGATTAATTTGCATAATAACTGCATTCCTACAAATACCATATACATATTAGGTATCTTCGATGATATTTACCGAAAATTAAAGTTGTTACAACAAGTCTTCTGTTTGCTTCATTTTGAAAGTTCCTTATGGTTTACGTATTCTGCAACGATACGATATTGTATCATCATTTATTGGCATAAATATGCAAATATTTGTCGACAACAAACACTTCAGTAGAATCATAGCTAATTTTTGAAATTTTTAACAACAGAAAATCAGATATTAGTTTGAATGGGCGAAAAAAAGAAAGAAAAAGGACGAAAATTTTCATCGATTAATATGTTCAAGCTATCTGTCGTAGTATATGGAAGACTTTTTTAAATGTCATTTTTATAATTCAAAATGAATCTATACCTTTAAAGTATTGTTAGGAATGATATAATTGTTAAATCAAATGTTTATCAACAAATAAATAAAGCAAGGGGTACGCCAATAACGATAAGGGAAGATGAAAGAGAACATATTCAAAAAATAAAATAGAAGTAAATATATATGTATTTATAAATATATATGTTTGAGTATACTTCAAATCAATTACAAAAGCTACTTCTATTTATTTATTTCTCTACTATCTGTTTATATTTCATTTCTTAAAAAAAAAATTTTATAATTTTGAGTTTAAAATTTTATGATTTTAAGATTAAAGTAAAATGATATGGAATCATCTTAAATATTTATTGATGCAACTTTAGAAAACTTTTAAGATTAAGTTAGAAATGTAAGAATTTGATATGAAGGCATCTGGCCTAACTTATGAATATTTATAATTGAAAAAAGGGAGACCTTACTCGATTTTATTTAAGTAAGAAGCAAAACACCAACTAATAAAAAATCACTTACTTTTTCAGAAATATTTGCAACTTAAATTAACCGCATGTGTGCCTTATCATGAATTTAATACTTCAGTTTCAATTCAGAATAAAGCCAAATTCGATATGCTGGTACTTGACCAAGACTGATAAGAAATATAACAGTATAGTTGAATTGAAATTCGAATAACAACTTCAATAGTAGCCAAGAGTGAAGAAAAATCTACTTAAAAGTGCAAGTTGATTGATAATTATATTAATAAACAAGCATAATGAAAAGCAAATACATTACAAATAAATAAGTGAAATACAAAAGATATGTTTCTATCACAGTTTGATTCATCATCAGAAATATAACGCTTAATAATTTTCAATCAGAACTAAGCAATCAATTTTTGTAAAGTTTGTTCCCACAGTTCAAAAATTTCAATTAGAATATATTCTAAATATTCTAAAATAGTAATTACACAGTCAATGGATGAAAGTTTGAACAAACTTCAGTATTCAGATAAAGGTTTGGTATAAGAATTAAAGCATCAAAATTTACAAAAGGTATAAATATATCAAAGGAAGTTATCATAGAACTACTATAAACAAAAAGAAAAAAACCTCAAAAAAATCTGGTTCAACAACATTGGACTTTGGCTTTTTAGTTGAACTAGATCGGATATGCAATTCTCAATTTGTTTGGTCAAACTAAAAATTATTGATGATTAGATCTGCACAAATTCATCATGCAACTAATTTCATTCTAATAATCTCAACCTTAATTTGAGCTGTTCTAGTGATCTCAATCTTAATTTGAGTTGTTAATCTTAATTGAACTATTCTATTTTTTATTAGGAAATTAATTTTCCAACAATTTCCTAAAAAATTCGAAAACAAATTAATTCCATTGCAAGAATGGAAAGTTTGAAAAACTTGTAAGCTATTAATTTTTTAAAAAATGTTTGTTCCAAAGATTTATTAATATCCCACGTGCCCATAGCCTTCATCTCATGTTTCCTTAGAAATTTTATTTGCTCCCACAATTGCTGTAATTCGTAGAATTATTATTCAAACGATTTCTTGCAACTATGTGAAGCAAAGGAAAGAAAGCAGAGAACTTCCTTCATTCATTTGCTTGTATGGAAAATTCATCAGGGCGAGTTCTTTACATCTCAAATTGAAACCCTGAATAGATATCAAAGCAAACTCCTTCATATGTTTCAGATGCTTTCAGAAATCTATAATCTCTAGAGTTTCTGTTTTTTTTTTTTTATCTTGGCAAGTTTCTTGGAGCAGAAATGTTGATATCCGATTTCTTTCTAGTTAATACATTTATCGCTTTTTACGATGTAATGGAATTTAGAACTCTTTAAGTGTAAGATTTTTGACATCTTTTTCAAACTTCGTTTTGCAGGAATCAATACTACTTAAACAATAGTGAAATATTTTTTAAATGAAAAGTCATTTTGTATGTCAGTCTAATTTTCGGTTGTTCATGCTTTCTAATATATTATTTTGGAAATGCTCTCTATTATTCACTTTGTCTACTTATTCGCCTAGTAAATAAGTAATTTTTTTAATGAAAGCAATTAATAGGAAATAAATGCTGTAGGGATCTTTTGAAAACATTTTTTGGCAGCAGTGTTTAAAAATAGACATTAATACTGGAACACAATCGTTCTACTTCTGAAAACTGCCTTAAAAATAAAATTAACTTATGTGAATATTTGACCTTTCTAATATACCGCATAAGTTCTAATATATTTATTATTGTCAAATGGTTCAGGTTATTAATTATCACTAAAATCTGACTAGAGCTCAATTTTAATTTCTTTTAGTCACAATTGATTATATTTACATTAGAGACAATGTATGTTTCAAAAGCTTTTTCTAATAAACAAATGAAATAATCTTTTTTATGACAGAATTCATTGATAGTCTCTCTCTCTTTAAAAATTGTGAATCAAAAAATGCTTTCGAGAAATTCAGTCCCATGAATTCATCTCTTTCATTCAGATGGACAAACAAGTGAGCAGAATAGACGACAGAAAGATGTATTTCCACAATAATAGATCATATGTTGAAGTAAAAATTCAGCTTGAATTGAAAGTGAATTCTTTACGCTCTTTTTCAATGAAGGTTACTGAAAACGTTTTATTTGACAAAAAAAATTCAAACAAAGTCGAAGACCGAATAGATTTATAAAATTATTCTCTAGATAAAGTTTCCATGATTTTATAAACACGAATTTCTGCAAAAATCTTTTTCACTATAATGCTTAATTAAACTTTTCATCCAATTCAATTTTGCGTTAGCAACCACCAAATCTCATTTTACCTTTGGAAAACTATACTATATTTGAAAAATTCGAATAAAACATTAAGACCAGATATCAATTGTTGGATGTCTAAAACGACTTAAGTTTAGATCTGCGCGAAGTGCAGTGCACTTGCATGTAAAAACAATATATTTTAAATATGCACATTTTATATTTGTAATTAATTATTGAAACGAATAATTGAAAACTTTTCATGTAAAAAGAAATATTTTTCAATGCATAATTTCGTGTCTTACTATTATTTCAGTTGGAAGACTCTTGCTTTATGAAAATTGTGCTTAAAAATAACTTGAGAGTGGATAATAATTTAAAACTTTAAAATGAAAATTTTTCATCTACCTGCATTTAAACAGATATTAAATACCGATGAGAGATATGCAATGATATCATAAAATTTACTTAAGTCGAACTAAATCGAAACTACTTATATCGAATTAATTATATCGAACTTCTGTTAAGAAAAAACGATAGTCACAGAATGAAGAAAAAACAGATTGTCAGCTGCAGATTATTGATTTGAGGGATTAAATAAAATCAAACTGGCTAATGATATCAAACGCGAAGTAAGATATAAAGCTGAAAGGTTATGATTTCTATTACTAAATTATTCAGTCTATGAATCCGAATTTTTGCATAATAATATTCATTATCATTATCACTGTTTTCAGTGATATCTTGTGATTCATATTTATTAAATTCACTGATTATTGCACGAACAATAAAAAAACGAACAAATTAGTTGAATAAAAACGAACAAATTAGCTGAAATGATAAATAAAATATAAAAGTAGTTTACTTTGAGAGAAATATGTCCCAACTGAAAAAGTCTAGAATAAAAAAACATCTAAAATAATAGGCTTAGAATGATAAGATAATGCAGGATACGCTGCACATCTTAAAGTTACAAGCAATATCATCATCATTATCACAGTATATTTCTTATAAAATAAACAACATGAATCAAGATGAAAGTAACAAAGTTACAATTCATTCAACAGTTTGTATGAGCAGTGATATGACATGGTAATAGCTAATTAAAGTCTATTAATAAACTTCTCCTATTTTTATCGAATTTTATAACAGATAAGAATGGAAATTAATTAAATTGAATTAAAAGCATTAAATTATCCAATTTCCAGGTTAAAAAATAGAAAAAAAATTGTTGCCTTATCAATATATTTTGCTGCATTGGCTTTATTTAGTTTTATCTCTTAATTTAAATCCAATCCAACTCAGAACTTTTTTCATATGTAAGTAATACATATAAAGTATATAAGATGAGTTGTTTGATAATAGATACTACATTGAATTTCTAAACTACAAACTATATTTCTAAAAAATATCAAAATTTGCAGCAACTATACATATATTCTAATATAATTGATAACAGATATGCAGAATCCTATAATTATGATAATAGCAAAATTCAAAACACTGTATTCAAAAATCATTCGCTTCATAACAATGTTTAATTTACCAAGCCTAAATTTTTTCATCGAACTTCGAAAAAACAAAGCAAGAAATCAAATATTTTATATACTAATAATATTCTTAAAGAAAATTTTTTTATATCTTGTGCCCCCTATTTTGTTGATTTATTCGAAAAAATTTTGCTGATACGGCAACATAATTAATTATTAAATAAATGGATAGGTGAAATTAAATCCAAATTAAAATATCAGCTGATTATTGATCATTTATTTTCAGTATATTTCATTTTCACAATAATTATATTTCAAGTGTAATGTACCATTAATTCAAGCAAACTTGCACTTTAAAGAGCTACTGAAATCTGGAAGATACTGCTGAGAATGATTAAATTATAATCATCACCACATCTCAACTCTGTCCAGAAAAAAATGATTAATCTTCTTCAAATTGCTTCTCTTAAATCTTAGGGGATATTCTTTATGAATACTATAAATATTTTACTTAGAAAGCATCGCGAAAATAAGGATGAAAATTTCAAATATTGATTTGCTTATCTTCAAATAAAAAAATAATAAATGAAGAATGTGAAATTGCTATTTCTGGGTACTGCTACTTATGAATACTTCATTCTATCATTATATCGTATCATTAATATCAATGATATCATGGCTTACTAACAATTTCTTTACGGTCTATTAAATGTGAAAATGTACCGTATATTTATTTATTCAGATTACTGGTAATTTCTAGATAATTGAAAAAATCATCACGAGCGAATACTATTTTCTAGTTCAGCAAATTTTTTCAGTAGAGAATTTCAAACCTCTTAAACCCAAAAGCAACTGGAGGGAATTTAAAGGATGGAATTCAAAGAATCACTATTTCGGAATAAGGTATCATATGGGGATTTCAAAATGAACTGAAGCTATTCCCTGAAATAAAAAATTATGATAGGGATTGCACCATCTTTTAATTTTCAATTTATTTTTATGATGCAAAAAAGATTTAATGGAAGTAAGCTTTAGAGCTATTAAAACAAAAATCTATTAAAACAACCGAATGCAAAACATTTGTTTAACAATTAATAAGCTAAGAAATAAGAAATATCATGCACCCTTTAATTCGTATATATATATATATATATATATATATATATATATATATAAAGCTTTGTTTTTACCAAAAGCTAAATCAGGAAAGGCGAAATTTATAAGGAAGGGAACGACTGAAGAAGGAAATCCGAAATTCACTCCTTGAAATTAATTAGATTAGATCGTTTACGAAAGACTCATTTCTAGAGAAAATTTATTTTTTCTTCATCGGAATCAAGTTTCTTCTTCGCCTGAAGACTATGAAAAAAAAAAACATATCTATCTAAAAGCAGTAAATTTATTCTAAAAAAAGAGAAAAAACGCAATAAATAACATTATTACTTATCTATAGATCTATGATGAGCTTTAAATAAATTTGAACATTTTTCCGAATAGAAGAAGACCTTCAATGAACATGAATATAATTTGAGCTAACTTTTTTACTTGGAAGTTTGATTGATATTTAATGATTGCAAGAATAAATCTATAAATATTATGGAAAATCTCCAAAAAAGTAAAAAAGATTTAAAAGAACTGATTATATATATGAAATTCCCTTCCTTTGTGAGCATGATGAGCATGATTGTTGAAATTTCGACATTAATATGTAAACACTGTAATTGTTTTCATGAAAAATTTCATGTCTGAATAAAAAAATTGAGAAAATATTGACAGATTTTTTATTTTACAGTTTCATCTTGGGAAAAAAATAAAGTCTTCTAGCTATTATCTAAAAGCAGTAATTTGATCGAACATTAGAAATTGGTTATTATTTATAATAATCTATTGTTAATAAAGTTCAGATGCCTATTGTTTCTAGAACTCTGTCTCTTGAGGTCAATCAGTACTACTCTTTATGAAACTCATCAGCAAACTAGAAACAATTTAAAAACACATTGCGATATATTCGTAGATTAAATGTTGGTTCAGAGGTTCCTTGTAAATTAATCCGGCAATAAATCTTTATTGATAAAAGACATGATATGAAAAAGAAAAACGCTATTGAAATGAAAATTTTTGTGATGAAATATGATGTCGAAGTATTTGGTATTGATCCTTTGCTGGAATTTTTCCTGGCATCACTTTAAGGCTTTTTTGGAATTTCTGGTATTATTTTAAAGAAAATCATTTTGGAATTTCCTGGCATTACTTTAAGGCTTTTTTTTGATTTCATTACAGTTGCTTTTTGTTGAAGACAGAAATTTCTGAATGAGATTATGATTCTGATAAACATCTCCTAGTTAAGGAAAAAGTATTCTTGAATTTATATTGCAGATGAATGGAGTGTCGATAAAAATTATTGGAAAACCTATTGCTTGAAAAATCCTCGAATAATGCTCTGAGATAGTATTATTTTAGATTTAGTTAGACTATCATTAATACTTTTCAACAAATTTCTCGATATGATCTGAAAAAATGCATGAACTCCATGATATGTCGTTGAGAAATAGAAAAAATGATTGCAACTTCATTTTGAAATTAAGAACCATGGTATTAGGAGTAAGATTATATATAAAAAACTTGATTTCGATTCCATTTTTTTCAGGATTTCCACAGCAGAAAATTTTCTCAAAATATATTTTGATTTCGCTATGACAAATTATTTTACATTGATGAATTGTAATTGCACATTCGATACAATTACCCTCTCATTATTGAATTTAATAATACAGTATTCTATGCTTTCTGATTATGATCAATATTTTAGTTGTAACAAATCTAATGGCTATTGCGATTCCTTACTTGATCTCTAAACATCTTCATATTTTCCCATAAGAAATTTAAAATTAAAGTAATAAAAGGAGAGCGATTTAGATATTGTGCAGAAACTTTTTTAATCCTTTCTGATGACTCTCGATATTAAATTATTAAATTTTTTGATAGTTCATTCAATAAAATATGTTGAAAAGAATACATTTTTGCGCTATTCCAAACATATACACTTATCCATAGCAGTCACTACTACACAAAATAAGCTTTCGAGCAGCAAAACTAAATATCATTATCCGTTATGAAAATCGAGCATTTTGGAAAGTTACTAGAACATGTTATGCGTAAAATGTTATTTTGCAATGAATACGAATGAATAATGAGGCTAGCTAGTAATAAAAATGTTTCAGAAAGCGGAAGGCAGAATGATAAAATTTTTGGCTAATCTTTTTCAATCTTTTGCGTGAATTAGAAATCGGCTAAAGAATCGAACTAATCAGAAATTTATAAGATTTGCTTTTAGAATATGCTGTAATTTTAGGTACGTCAAAATTTTGAAGAGATAGGTCGAATCTCTTCAAAATTGCTTGAAAAAAAATTAAGCTATAATAAATGTAAATATGCTTGGAAATTAAGCTATAATAAAAACTGGAATTTAAAATCTGGGACACATATTTTTCTTCGGTTTATTTCTATTTTCTATCACATTAATTCATTCATTTTATCTATTCGATAATGAAGATTTTTTTTTTGATGAGAAATTTAAATTATTTAAACTCGTAATATGTTCTTCTTCAAAAAATTTTTGAAAATATATTTTGGAAGCAAAATTTCATATTTTAATCAGAAATTTTTTTAATCAGAAAAAAGTACGAAACCAATTTGAATAAAATAATTTTCCACACCCATGATCTCTAACAATGATCGGCTTTCCATTTGAACTTCTGTTCCTTTATTTTATGTTGAATGTTTTGTTAATTAACAATAACTTTATGTGATGTAGCTCTTCAACAAGACAAGCTCCACAATCTTTTTCAAAATTTAATTAAAAATATTTCTCTAAAAAAAATTGTTCAGGTAAGGCAGACATAAATATTAGTGATTTGGAAAAACTTGATTTAAATGAAAACTTTTGGTAAATAACTCTTGGTGGTTTAAAACATCTTGTATAGTGGACACCGTTGTGATTAATAGACAACAAATTGGTAAAAATATAGAACAAAAACAACAGGTGACAGAAATAATCGTTTCACCTGTTCTTGTTAAAATTTGAATTCAATTTCATCAAAAATTAATTATTTTCAGCTTTGTTATTGCAATATCGTCTTCCCATTCCATAATGATTCATTGGTACAGGAAAATGAATTGTGAAGTGCTTATGCTTCCCGAAAAATAAAATAGAACTGAGGAATCATTTTTGTTCAATTATGACAGATTTCATTGATTGATTGATACTGAATGGAAACTTTGAAATTCCTAAACATCGGTTTGTGATATGCCAGAATTACTGGGCATAATAAATATTGATTATTTTTCTATTTAGAGGATAACTTGAATAAATTCGTTGTTTATTATAAGTCATAACATTAATCAAGTTGTTAAAATGTGAAGTGGCAAAGCTATCTATTTTAAGATTTGAAGCACATCATGAAACCTAAAAGACGAAAGATGCTTTATACTTCAGCAGTTGATATTTTTTAAAAGATTAAAGGAGTCATCTTGTTCCGCAGTATTTCCCGCGCAGTATAATATACTATATAATATACTATCACAATCTTGAAAACTCTCAGCAATTTCAGTATGATTAGAAATGACAACCAAGTTGCAATGTATGCGAATCTACAAAAAAAAAAAAAAAAAAAAAAAATCGTATTTAAAGAAATAAAATGAAAAGTAATTTACTTTTCATTTTATTTTTTTTTCTTTCGCTTCTGAGTAAATTCAGTAGACACAATCAAATTTGTGATCAGGAATGTAGTACACATATGTGCGTACGTCTGTTTGTATATATATATATATGTATAGATTTGCCCGTATAAATATTGATGCAAAAAAGGAATATTATTGAATGTGGGACATGTAAAGTGGGATTACAAAAGTAATTATTGCACTAAAAAAAAAGTTCAATTCAAAAAATAAATTCCCGCTGAAACTGTTCGATAAATGTAATAAATCAAAAAATGAACATGAAATTGAAAAAAAGAATAAAAAGTTAAAGAGGAAATCTAAGAACGAATGTATAAATTTCCATACAAACAGTTAGTGAAGTGGGGTATTCATAGCAATAACAACAATTGAAATATGTGCGTGTACGGATGCATGAAAGGTGTAAGTGTAATAAGTATTGACAAATGACAAATTATGCAGCATTTAAATTTATAAGCAGAAAAAGGAATCGCTTTCTTTTAACGAGACATTTTTCGAATTTCTTCAGATCCAAAGAATGATTACAACCATCTTAGCCAAAGTGTAAATTCAAAAAAAAGCAGCTCCAAATAAATTATATGCAAAGTTATGCAGAAAAACTAAACTTCAAATATCTAACAATTGCTGTCATTAGTAACTGCAACAACAACAAAAATTGTTGGTTCACAATAGAAAAAAACTTCTAAAACTAATGGAGTGATGAGTTTAGGTGCCTTATCGAGATTGATCTGCTCAGGAAATGAGAAATTTAAATACGTAGACAACCAGGAATTTCTTATTCACATACCAAACGTACAAATAAGCGCCTTTTTACGAACATGCCACTACAATTCCTAAAGAAGCAAAAGGATTGCCATATAAAAAGGTATACAAAGAAAAAAAGCAAACTGCACATGGAAGAAACAATAAAAGGAATCGTTTACATATGTATAATTAGCAGGTGTGAACTGGCAATGCATTCTTTTACTGTTGAATACGGTGCTCGCGATGAATTGTGTGCGTAAAAATCGAAATTTGGAAAGAAAGTAGCAAAGAATAACAACAAATTCATTGATTAATCTGAAAAAATCTCGAAAGCGCAATTTTTTTGTACCTCTAAGATTCTTAATTTTTCTGAAAAAAATTAGCGAAAAATTAGAAATTATTCTAGAAACTCCAACAAAATTATTGAGCTGCATGACGAGCATCGAAAAGCCTGGTTACTTTTAGTATTTTCTCAAAATATGCGACTATGACATTATCTAAAATGTGAACAAGTGAACTGATCGAGAAATGAGGCAAATTTCTAAAATATGATTATGACTAATATATATATACAAACGTGCAGAGAGAGTGCAAAAAACGCAACAGCAAAAATGCTTATAACCAATGATCAGGGGAGAAATTTAGATTAAACTCACATAGTACGAAACTTATAAAAACATTAAGCCCAGGTTTGTTCTTTTCATTTTCAAGGCAACACGTCGAATTACAATACAAAAAAAAAAGCAGAGGTGTTTGACATAGATGTGCGCTTCAACTACTACCTATGGTGAAGTTGCAGTGCACAGACACCAGTTCATGATAATGTAAAAATGACATCTCCTTTTATTTACTGATTTTACTGCTCGTCAGCTTGCTATTTAACCGCCGAATTTCTTATCTGATTCGCAAATTTGTTTCTTATTTACTTTCATTTGCTAATTGTTGCCCTCAAAGGACAAATAATCTGTTTGGGAATATTAGAATTGCGATTGTCCAAAAAGAGAGAATACGCTCTCTTTTCAAATACCTATTATTTGAAAACGGCAGTTTATTGTCCAAAGTAAATGTCAATGCCGACAATGAGAGAGCACGCATAAAAATACAGATGAAAGACTTCTGAGCAAAAATACCATCGGAAAGATTTCAGAAAAAGAATTGAAAATGCTCGAACCAACAACACACAAACAATCCGCCGGAACCCGTATTCAAGCAAGCAAAAAAAAAATTAATGAATAATCGCAATAAAAAGCAACTGAGTTGAAAATTTCTGTGAAGAGACCAATATACAATCTGAACTGATCAACATAAAAATATAGTAAACAGAAATTAAAAACTCTCCCAGAAATTCATATCCAGAAAATTCTAGAAAAATCATGGCAAAATTCAGATAAAACCACGTTGAGCACGATTTTCAAAATGATTTTGAAGATGACGGTAAATTATTATGCATGGTAAAATAACACCTTTTAATTTCGCGGATATAAAGACGAATGATTTGTGTTTGTAACAGGTTGAACCTAGGTAAAAAGTGAAAATTCAAGATGTATAGAAAGCAAAAAAGATAATAACTTGACATAATAGCTTGACAACTTAAATACTAATCATAGAATTTTTCATTCTAAATCGTCTTTATATCTTATTTTGATTCATGTTGCAATCATTTTCCGAGTAAATTATCTAAGTAAAAGTATAAAATCAAGTTAAACAACACGACAGAATGTTATTTTTTTTTTGGAATGACATACTTAAAATGAGGAAATAACTTTGCCAATTAAATAATAGAGCGTTTTTGGGAAATTAAAGTAGACAAGAAAATGTTCATTTGTATTTTTATAAAATCCGAAAAAAAGAGCAGAGATTGTTAAAAACCACACGAAAAAATTGGAGAAATCGCAATTTTTAATTATGTGCGAAACCACTTAAAAAATCTCATCAAATCCTTGAATATAGTTATAAGCTTTCATGTTTCCCTTTACTCCTATCTATTTCTCATTATTTAAAAAACACGAAAATGAAACAAAACACAATTAGAGATATACGAAAAATTCTAAAGATAAAAAACACAAGAATGCATAATATTTGGTCAATTTCTCGAATGAAGTTTATAAAAAGTAGGAACAAGAAACCATAACCAAAATAAAACAATAAAATCTTAAGTAAGCAATGTTATTCTCGTTAGACTTCATGATTATTACTGACATCATTATTGCACTGAAGGAATATGGAAAAAGAAAAAGGACGCGAAAAAGATCTAAAAACGATGAACGGGAAAAAATTGCACTCAAAAATGAGCAGATCAAATTATATACCCACTTCTAAACTTTAGATGTCCGAAAAACAACAGCGATGAATCTTAATCAGACATTCAGTAATTATCACCTAAGAAATTTTAAATTTCAATTCATGTGAAATTTTAATGTTGCATCAAGAACATTTATATCTCATTATCCCGAGTCTTCATTAGAAGAAAATCGGAGTAGATCACATCATTTCACTTGAAAAATATGTGGAATTAAAAAGCAAAGAACGTATATAAATTAATAATTCATACAAATTCATATAAACTAGTGCAATTTTTTTTTTTTTTTTAAATGGAGATCCATTAAATTCTCTTCGTATTAAAACAAAATCCAGCGAATTCAATATACGAAGCTCCTTTTATCAATTTTTTTATCAAGAATGCAAATAAGGAGAAAAAAAAGTTCTCCAAGAAAAAAGTTAATATTTTCGTAGATATAAAAAGAAACTCAGTTGAAAAATACGCAAATTCTTTCAAAGCCCAATTTAGATCTATCAAGTTTAATTCATTCCTGAATACAAACGCTGGACCAGTCTTATTCTTTTAGATTTCCAAAGCTATCATCGGATGCTTATATTTTAAGAATAAATTAATACATAGCAAAGAAATGAGAAAATCAAAAATCGAAAAATTTACAGATGTGGATACCAACTCACCGAAAAACCATTTCGATGAGTCATGCTGTAAGTTCATTTGCCAAAACAGGAGTAAGAAAAATTTACAACATACTGAAAGATCGCCAAGAGATCAAAGCCCTGAGGAAGTTCGTTTATTGATATTCTATCCTTCTGAAACTGTTTAATAGATAAAAAAAAATTCAGGGTTTTTTTCCCTTTGATACGACCTAAATTATGAAATATTTAATTTAAAAGTTATTGAAAGGGAAAATAAAAATATCAATTATTAACATTATCCGATCATTCAATAAATGAATCGCTTTAGAGCGAAATAAATGGATATGAAATGGTATTTTGAGAGAGATTTAAGGAGCT
The DNA here is from genome assembly GCA_008729115.1 of Dirofilaria repens. NCBI lineage: Eukaryota > Metazoa > Nematoda > Chromadorea > Rhabditida > Onchocercidae > Dirofilaria > Dirofilaria repens. Next base: position 1,538,030 of record SNRZ01000010.1, read on the forward strand.
AATTATATTCATTCCATTAGTTCGGTACTACGGAAAATTATTGCCCATGAACAGATTGAATTTGGAAAAAATAAATAGGTACAGAAATAACTAAATAAGATCGAATCTCATGAAGACAGCAAAATATTTACCATTGACCGGTGACATCTCCCATTCGATTTCGCGCATATTCGATTCGAATACCACTGCGATGGGAGTTTGAAATACGACAACCTTGTAGAGCATTCATCACTAACGTAGCCTGTCGTACATCCCGGAATTCAACGAATGCCACAGTTGTGTCGTTCCTGGTATGCAATCGCAAACGTGTGAATCCGGGATAAGCACAGAAAATCTAAAAAAAATGAGAAATTTTATTAGTTATTGCAAATCTCAGTTATACAATAACTCAAAAAATCCATTCAAAAATTTAAATTTTTTTATGCATAAAATCAAAGGATTTTGAATCTAGTTTCTAGTTGTGATAAATTCAGTTTTCTTTCAAGAAAAAAATTTCAAAGTACTTCAAAAACTCTTGAAAATGTTTTTCCTTGTTTTGTTCCATTAACTGCGTTTGCAATCTTTCGCATTATTTTATAAAATTGCAAAATTATAACTTCCAAAATTGGAATAAAATGAGAAATCCTTATTATTCAAGCTTTTTTCAATTTCACTTTAGCAAGTTATGATTTAGCTATACTCTACTATGTATTAAAAAACAGACTTTTAGTACTTTTTTGCTTCGCACTCCTTAATGAATGCAGAGAAAACGATACAAAGAAAACAGAAAGGAATAAGCTAAAAGTGATTTCCAAGAAAAACTATGATAAAATGAAAAATACTTCAATGTTAATCGATTTTTAGTAAATGCTCAGAAAATAAAATATGAAGTGTGCGTACATAGAGAGTACATGCATAATTCGCCATAAAAAGCAATTTTCTAACACTTTCAACTGTCAGCAACTTTGTTTTTATAATTAGATGTGTAGACAACAAGCAAATAATTGATTAGTTCGTCTAATTAGCGCTGACTGATTCGTGAAATATGTGAAATGACGTCGATCAAATTATTCCGTAAAAAATTTATTTTATTCCATTATACTTACTTCTGTGTCTTATGCTTTATGCTTTCTTTTCTTTATAACTAAGATTCTAACTTCTACTTTTTTCACAAATTTTCAAGCAATAATTTTACCAATGTTACTTCATATATTCCACGAATCAGTCAGCGTTACTGAAACATTATTTATAAAGAAGCAATAATATGTTTTTTATAACAAAGAAAGTTTGAATTGCATATGTAGAGATCCTGGAAAATCGGAAAAAAAGAGAAATATTAGATTTAATCAGCAATCACCCCAAATTAATAAATACTGCAATCAAATATTCTCTTTCTTAATTTATCCCAACTTTTTTCTTTTAGTATTTAGTTTCCGATCAAATTAATATGGTCCACATATTATCGTATCAACCGCTTTCGAAAACAAAGTTTACATATATACTGAACAATACTTCACAATATTCGTAATAGTATAATATATATGTCTACATAACTTTTCTAGTTAATCTTATAATTTTCTCTTCCAAAACTCATCTATAACCATGTGTGATAATAAATGAGAGCACACTATAAATGTTCGGCCATATGACTGAAAAAATGCTATTATAAAATATCGTTTATTATTTCGATTCATTAAAAATGACAGGCATAGCATTTAATTCATTATCTTCGACAACTAGATGAAACTGTAAAATAAAGAATCAGAAGAGATTCTATCATATATTCATTCATGCGGTAAATAATATAATCCATTCCCCAGCAATCACACAGAAGCATAACAACCGAAACTTTAATACTTACTCATAAGATGGCAAATTGGAAACTCTGGAAAAAATGTATCTTATATACCAAAACTTAGAAAGACATAATTAAATTAAATAAAACAAAACGATCAAATTTGGCATTCATAATGAATATTCCTAAATCTAATTTTTTTCAGTGAGCAGATGTTGTATGAGTACGTTCTATTCATATGCTACTAAGTTATCCACTGCGAATTTTCTTATCAACTGAAGTAAATAAAAAACGGAAAATATAAAACAAACTTACAGTTTTCAGTTCATCTTCTGTGATTCCATCACCCAAATTGGCTACAAATAATGTAGAGCATGCTGGTGATACTGTTATTGCACCTTTTGCAACTGCATTTGCCGGTGTTACAGCTACAGCGTTTAGTTGTGCAGCAGCAACATGTTGCGTAGCAGCTGTTAATTGAGCAACCGCAGCATTTTGTTGCAAAAAATGTGTTGGAGAAACATTGGCAGCTGCAACGGGAGGTATAGGTAAGCCTGCAGCAATTGCAGCTGCAGCGGGGGTAACAAAACGGTGGTTGTGACGCTGCTGCAGCTGCTGCTGCTGCAGCAGCAGCTGCAGCAAATTGCGGTACGGAATTCAGGAGGAAATGATTTTCGTTGAGAATATGAGCAAACTGCGGATCACTGATACATGCCGCACTGACTAAATCTTGTCGGTGAGATGTGGGAGCAGATATGTGTGATGGAGGTGTGGCGCAAAAATTGACTGTGATGGCGGTGCTGCTGATGCAACACCTGGGGGAAATGCTGCAGTAACGGAGGTTGGTGGTGGAAGAACTGCCAATGGTGATGAAATCTGTTTAGGTTTTTGGTACCTTCGTATTACTTTTAGCTTTTTCGAGACGAATTTTATGACCAGTGGCGGATCAAAAAGTACGCTCTGTAGGGCTTTCATGGCAGTATCGGCATCTTCGGCGCTAGAAAAGGTGACAAAACCAACAGGTGATGCAATACCGCCATCTTTGGATTGCGTTATTCGAAGCAATGAATTCTCATAGCCCCGGCAAGATCGGAAAAGGAGGTAAAGTTCGCGTTGTTTCGCATCCATCGGTAAGCCAGAAACGAAGAGTGTACGTACTGGTTCATTCCCAGTAATATTCGATGGTATCCGTGAAGACATCGCTGAATTGGTACTACTACTTTCAATCGATTCCAATGATTCGGTGCCCGCCAGTTTGCCGTTCTCCATTTTCGGAGACGGACCCCCAGACGGTGAATGTGATCGCTTCAGATTTACTTCTTTTCTTCAAGTGAATTTTTCAAAAATAATCACTGCGCTATAATGTGGTAACTGGACGCGTGCAGATGTCTACGTGAAATCTCCCTTCTCAGCAAGCCTAAAAAGAAGCAATTTTATCAAACTCTTATGTTAAAAATTTTATGTTAAAGATAGAGAACGAAAAAAAATGGAAACAAATGGTGCAAAACTTTTCGTAGATAAATGATAAAACTTCGGAACTAAAAAAAAAATCCTTCAGAATTTAATACTGTTTCACAGCAAATCCGCATTATGAATTCTGAACCAATAAGAATAAATCGTTTGATTTACTTTTGCTTTTTTTAATTCTAAAATGACAAGTGGCTAGGACAATTAAATATATATCAGTGGAGTTAATCTGCTTAGATCAACAATCACCGTACAAGTATTCATTGCCACTTTCAGTACTAAAAATGAACCAGAAATAATGATAACATTCTCTTCTGTCAATGACACTGTCAAGGTCTCTCTACACATTTAACAAACAGAATGAATTCCTAACCGATAAAAGGCTAATCATTGAGTATCCAGAAAAGTAACAGTTCATGTATTATCTGCATCTTTTCTCACCTTTATGACTATCGTGACACATAGCACCTACGTACATACATATACATACGCACATATATATACACATATACAGACACAGACACATAAACACATACATACATATATATACCACCAGTTTAGTTTGCAGGATGCTATGCGTTTATATATGTGCCTAAGTGATGTGAATGGTAGGTGCTTCAATGGTCAATTGTTGTACTCCATCCACCTTAATTGCTCAATTTCATACATATCTAAATTCAGAGCATACACACCCATACATATGCATATAGGGCAGATCTTTACCCGTATGAGCAAAAACTATTCCATCTAAGGAGAATGTTAGAGTGGTCGCTATGTTCGGCGGGTTTGGTCAATATGTCTTCCTAAACTTATCAATCTTCGATCAATTACAACCACTGTTGATATGTAGGAATGTCAGAAAGGATTCAAAAATTTTTCTAAGCATCATCAACAACCGAATACTGTAAGTTAAGTCGACTTTTAGAAACTGATTCTAAATCTTTTTCGACATTTTGCTAATTGATTAATTCATGTCTGTTATAATCTCAAAAAATTTTCATTTATCCAAAATGATTGATTTTTAAATTTAACTTTTTATATTTCTCCTTTCCATTTCATATAATATTTACATTGTTTATTGCAATAAGTACCACTAAGAATGCAAAAAATGAAATCTACAGAGGAAAATCGATTGAATCTTCCAAGGTCCTAGTTCAAGGAAATTCTAGTTCCGTATGCATTTCAACACAAAAACGAAATGATGAATGTCGCTGCAAGCGCACTAAACAGCAAATAGTGCGGCGTAATGAAACTTTTACGCCGCACTATTTGCTGTTTCTCAATGTGGAATGAAAAAATATTGCGTAATATAATGATATCAAAGCGGATAATAACAGACGATATTCAAAGCAACATCAATTTATAAAATGTAGCTAAAGATTAAGGGGATAAAAGACTCCCTTCTTAAGATCGAGATTTTCAATGCTTAAAAACTTAGTACCTTGCTACTACTTTATGAAAATAATAACAATAATATAAACTCTAAATGATATGCAGAAAATCGAATTCTCGAATTCTTTTTTCTTAATTTTACTTGCAACAAGTAGCATCTTAGCCATTGTATGTTAACAACATCCAAGATCCTTTAATGAATCTCAAAATCAGTAGCAAAGGGAAAAGAAATGTTGGGAAAAAAATATTCAATATTTATCGTTGATTTGATTTGTACTATCCCAATATAAGTGTCACTGGAAATCAGTTTTAAACTAAAGATTAATGATGATTAGAATAGTACTAATCAACTAATGGTCCTCGCATGACCATATCAAATTATATTCATAGCCCACACTTATTACATAACAATTAAATCGAATCATTACTAAGAATCGGTTCAGATGGGATATTTCCACACAGTTCTACTTGAATAATCCTCTCTCTATTGAAACATTTTTTAATGAATCAAAAATGCATCTAAAACAAAAGATTAGAACAAAAAATCATTAATCAAATTTCCTTCTTTGCTATAATTAAACATCAGTAATCTTTCAAAAATATTAAAAATTCTAATGGATGGAATTTTCATGTTATGAATGTCATGTTGATTATGATGTGATGAAAATATTTAACTGATCGACTTCATCTGTGAATATTTAGATCTCCTTTGGCTTTATTATTATAGTTAACTAAATTTTGAATCTTAAATCAAGAAAAAAAAAACGAAAATATTAAAATCGAAAGCTCTTTATGAAATAATAGATATTTAGTAATTCTTTCTAATGTTTAGCAAAATTTTACAAAATCTGATTCTTAAGCTGACAATATGCAATTCCTACATATATTTGCTCATGGGAGAATTTCAATTATTCTCTAACAACGGAAGAAATATAAAAATATTCGTGAATTGTTAATATATATTTGCAATCTATGAAGCCGTAGCGAAATTTTAAGAGATCAAATTTTGGAATATCACGACATGAACAATTAAGAAATTAAACACAAATATCTGGAAGAGTCAAAAAAGAATCAGATGAAAATGATAAAATAAATTGAAACTATTATTAAAATTATTATTATTATAAAAATTTGGAAAAAATAAAAACCAAAAGGAATCGATATCGAACAAATTTGATGGACATAATAAATCGGAAGAATTATATTTTGGTTTAAATCTTCTTCGGGAAAGATGAATAAACAGCGAAGTAAATGAAACAATCTTTTATTCTAGATTTTAGTCTCATATTCGATACCAGAAAAAGCCAAATTAAACAGAATAAGGCAGAAAGATCCGAATTCAAGACTCTCGTTCTTCGTAGAATTTCCTAAAATATTTCAAATCTCAGTGAACTACTTTTAAAAATGAAAATCAAACATCAAACATTTCTAAACTTTAATATAACTATAACTTCTAATAGGGTAATTTATAGAGGGATGAAATATGAACGATACGATGATATGAAGCAAAGATATCGAAAAGTGGAGAATATAATCTCGTCCTGCCATTTAATGAGTGACCTCGAGAGACAAACCTATACCTATACTACTTTAAATATGTCAAAGAGATGACACGATCGAAATGAAATAATTTGTTTACTTAATATCACAAACGCAGACATGTCTGAAGGGTAGATACCCACAAATTCGCACTGCACACATTCATTCACCAACAAACATACGTTACATTCATAATTTATGGATACAGCGTAACAGATATACTTGCATACGCAAATACATATTAGAAAAGCAAAAATTCATTGCACTAAGATTCTTTTCATGGAACAATCAGCTTACAAAGACTAAAACAATCATCAGAATTTATTCGGTTAGGTCAACGTTAGAATCTAATACACACAGTTAGATGTAAGCTTCACCAAACACTTTTAGATAAACTTGATTAAAATCTTCATTTACATATGAAGATGTATTCATTCTTAGTGATGAATGTGATGCTCGGAAGAGGAGCTCAAGTAAAAAAAAACGAAATCGGATGAGTTTACTTATCACGAGAAGTGAAACATTTATCCCAATTTCAACGTCACCATGCTCATTTCTTTTTGTTTTTCCTCTTAAACTAATAGTGTTTAAAATTGAGAACTTGATAAGGATGGATAAAGAATGACGATGTATGTATGCAGTGTTAGATGAAAAGATAAGGAAAGGGAAAGGAATGAATGCCTAAGGGAAGATTTTTGGAAAATTATGCATTCGGAAGTACGAAAGTAAGGAGAGTATCTTCAATAAGTATGTATCTATTCAGATAAAACCATATTTATCCCTCTGCTCGTCTCGGAGTGACATGCTTTTTCTTTATTTGCAGCCATACTTCATCCTGTGTTAAAATTTAATCGATAATTTCTCAAATTAAAACTTTTTGATCCTAATCACCTTTCAGTCATGCAGATCAATTAGATTAACGAGATCTAAAGATGGTTCTTTTTCATTGCAAATCAGTTACTTCATTAGCAATAAGTTCAAGTACATCTATCTTTAAAACATAGGAATCAAAATAATATTAATCAATTATAGAGTTTTTTTTTTTCGAGTAGAATCATAAGCCTATTTCTCATAAAAGAAATCGAGACAATGTTACTGCAAAATATTAATAGCCAGCAATATTCAATTTCAAGTTGCAAATATTAGCATAAATCTACGCTCCATTTCACATCGAAATTATTAATGCATCAAACAAAGAGAGATTCCAATCTTTAACAACAGGTTTCTTTCTATTTTTCTAACCTTTTTTCCCAATTTCTCAAAAAAGATTAGTGCGCTATCTTTTTACTAATTCAATAATATTAATTTAAAGCACTTTAAACATTTAATTTTATTTTCTTACTTTGAAAAAATTTTGCGCATTCATAAATACATGTGACGAAAAGGGCGCTTTAAAATATTATTGAATCAACTACTCTTCATTTTTGTAATATCTTCAGTTCTATGGGATTTACATCAGTCAAAAAAGATCAGACGGCAATAGAAAAATAGCATCAGATTGTCCCTTGATCAATATCAAATCAGTTAAACATCAGCATATGATTTCATCAGATCATATACCGAAGACGAGATCCATTTATAAACGCTAAAATCTTTGGATGCATAAAAAAAATAGAGAAACAATAACTTTAATTAATTCCCAAATATTTTGATATTCGATAATCCAACTGCAGAGAAAAAAGCATAAAATCGAGAAATAAAAGTAAGACAAACAGCAAATTCTCAAACTAACAAAATTGGCACTGTTTTAACTTTTCTAAAAATTCCTAAAATAACTGTAAAATCATCCTATGCGTGCTGAAAAGCGTCGTAGAATGAATATGGAAAGAGCATATTTCTTAAGGTTTTGAATTATTTTAAAAAAATTTCAAATTTTAACGTTTTAACGCATCTATTTAAAAAGAAATTCAGTAATCAATGCTTAATTTTAAAAAGAAAATTACTACATAATTTTTATGTTTACTTTCAAATAAACAGTTAGCTTTTCAGTTTATCCTTTCAGTAGGAAGACAAAAAAAACCTTCATAAAGATAAATTTGATTAAAAATGATTTAAATTACGACAAATCCTGGAAAAAAAATCATAAATTAATTTAGATTTGACTTCTATGAATTTCACACTCATTAATTTCTCCTGATCTACAGAAAAAGTAACTTATCACAACAGAGTGACCTCAAATTATAATCATCTCTCATAACGAAATTGCTAATCAGATAAATTTATAATGTGAATTATTATCTACCTCTTCTTATTTCTCTTTTTGTATAAAATATTGAAACAAACAAGTAAAATATTAGTTTGTTAGCAAGTACACAAAATTTTTTTTGAAGTGAACAAATGATATTCACATTTTTACGACTATAATAAAATTTGAATTCATTTTAGCTATATATTTTGCATTTTTCATGATAGGCACATGAATTATGAGAAAACTTAATTTGTAATAATATATAATTAAACGAGAAATTGACTTATCATTTTTAGATTCATCATTTTCATCCTATTTTTCAATGGTAAGATAAAGATAGAATGCATTTAAATGAATACATGAAATGGAACCGAAATTAAAATTAAAAATTTTTGAAGCAGCTGTTTATGAGTTCGGTGCAATATTGCAAGTTATAATGTGTTTTCCTCGAAAAATCAATTATCGGCACTTTGATAAGAAATATGTTCATAAACAATTCATGCTGATAGATTAATTAAGCTATCCTTTCACTCTATTCTTTCTGATATATTCTTATAGCACAAAATGAATAGTTGTTCAGCAAAATTAAACTATTCAAAATTAAGCAGTATGATAAATTAAGAGTGTTGAAAATTTAGCTCACAGACAGAATATTTTTGTTAATTTCGCAAGCATAATCAGAGAAGTAATGAAGGAAAAGAAAGAATGAGGCAAATAGAAATGGGAAGTTAAAGTGAGAATGATGTGAATTATACTGTTGAAATTGAGTTACTTGCTTACAGTACCATTCTGAGTAACTATATTAGCACTGAGCGCCAAAAGTTTTTAAACTCTTATTAACAACAAACTACGTTATCACATGAAAAGACATATTGATTGTTAAGCAATATTAAGTATTTTGATGATCAATTTAGTCGTAAAAGTTAAGGAAGGAACGATAGAAAGTTAAATGAAATTATTCAAAAAAATTCAATGGTTACGGAACAGACATTTGAATTATCCAATGATTCTGTCATTTTTAACTACTTATAAAGCAAAGAATTTAATCTAAAGAGAGCTCATGTAAATACCAAATGACAGGTAAATAAGTTCAATGCAATTTACTTTAAAATCATTTCAAAAATCTGCCATAATTAGCGTACAGACTTACCGAAAAAGAGAAATTTTGTATCATAGGTAAGAAGACGTTCTAATTCGTTTTCGGGAGATTTCAAGCTCGGATATTCCGGAAGCAGAACAGAATTTATAAATTTGGAAAAAATACTGTAGCCCGCAATATATCTATCTTAAAATATGGAATTATCTAAAGATCAACAACTGAAAGGTACTTAAAACAATAATAAAAGAAAATCAAAAAACAAAAAGTGAAGATTCGGGAGTGATATTTTACCAAATTTATATTTCAGTTGATCGAATAATTTCAGCAGTATTAAACGATGAATTATTTTTACGTTAAAATAGCAAAGCAATGGAAAAATTTTGTTGGAAATGAATATCGGAATTGCAACAAAAAGCTACAATAAAATCATTCCAAACTTTGTTAAGCAGATAAAAGAGATTCATACCATAAAATGTGAAACAACCTTAACACTATAACAATAGATGTAAATTATTCTGTCAAAAGAATTCCAATTATATGAAATCACTCAAAATCTCCAGAACCATCCTATACTTTCCGATTCTCCTCAATTTTGCGAATTTTTTTATTCTAAAAATATTAAAAATAATTTCTTGGAAAAAAAATGACTTTATTTCATTCCAATAAAGAGTGCAAGTAGAATGTTGTTAGGATCTGTCGAGAATAATTCTCGACAAGTCAATTCTTCCCACTCACAAAGACACAACTAGACATAACAAAAAACAAAACTTAACCTAAAAGCATCCCTCACTCTTCGACTTTTCCAATTCCGCCGCCCGCGTGAGCAAATATTGCACGCATTAACACCGTTGTCATAGCAACAGTGAAGACGAATTATAGAGCATGGCAAATGCTGAGAGACATAAACCGATAATAAGAATCATTACGAAAGTCAAAGGTTAAATTTCGACTGAGTTTTACGAGATTTTTGGCATATTGTTGTTATCACTATGCCGGCATTTAAATTTATGAGGTGAAATTTGAACATTTAAGTGTATGAAATATGTCTGATGCATTTTATCTCAACATGATTTGGATATTCAAAACTGTTACTATTCTCTTATACTAAGAAACTTCAAGTAACTCACAAAAGCTTTCTCCATTCTTTTCCAATAAATAGATGATAAAGTCATCATACTATGAGTATCACGTTAGTTTTAGTCGCAGTTTTGATTGGTTTTTGTATAAGCTTAGAGAACATCATAATTCAAAGATTTCATTTCTTTCCGAAATCGTTAATTGTACTTTCATCATAGGATTTGAATCAAAGCTCAAGTTTATAATTTCTAGATTCTCGACATCTTACACGGATTTTCACTGACAAATTCCCGTACTAAGTATGTAAGGAAACTTCCAAAAAAATGTTTTTGAAATGAAAGGATTAATATGATCTTAACTTTAAAATTTTTTTTTAGATTCGAGAACAATGGAAGTAAAGCATTTTTTGCTTGCTCTTCGTTTTTTGATTATAATTCTTATTATAAGTTCATAATAATGATAAAATAAAATGAACATAAAATTTGGAATTCAAAAAATTGGATTAATAAATCCCTGGTCAATAATACAGAATGCATTAATTGAATTTTGCTCTTCACAAAATTAAATGCATTTACTCATTTCCTCACGTCTTTGCTTTTAAATTTCGGAATATTTTCCGAAAATTCATCCGGTTGATGATGATTCTCAGTATTTAGTTAATTACTGAACTACTTGCTTATGAAACCCACGAAAACTATTAAATTTTTGATAAATAAGTTTGAAGGCACCAAATAGTATCATCATTGATTAGTTAATTGAATGCAATTCTTGCAGTTAACTTTAACAATATTATCATGTTTTACCTGGAAACTTTCTCTTATTACGATCGCAAAAAGAATCATCCAAAATTATTCACAAATTATTTCTTAGTATGTAGCATAACAGAATCAATGCTTATTTTTTTTTTTCTGCTACAACTAAAATAATTATGAAAAACAAATCGCTGAAAAAATATCAGCTAAAAGGAAAAATCACCGATAAAAACACTAACTAATAATTAGATTTTAATCCGCTTTGAATCCTATTTAATATATATAAAGTAATACTATCAGAAAAATTTTAATTTTTTTGATAGATTTTTTTTGTTATTCAGTATTGACGTGGGATTTCCTACAATAGTGTCTATTATTAATTATTGACCATCAAATTATCTCCATTTTTCGTGGAAACCGTGTGTGTATGAAATACATAGTGGAAAATGAGAAAAAATTAAGCCAACTCTATATCAAATGATTGCAGATTAGATAATTAAAGGTCAAACAAATTTTTCTAATTGATTAATCATGAATCAAACCAGTTAATTTAGAGTGGGAATTCTGATGTGTCAAAAAAGAATTCTGGATACAAGCTCTGCAATGTTATGATATCTAAAAGTATGGGAATCACAGATATGAAATTATAGCTTAGATTTCAATAATTGACTCTTCTATCATTAATTTTCTAATTGTTGAAGCTTTATTCTTTATTATTAAATGCCTGATTTAATTTCCGCACTTCACTACATCTCTGAGATCGGTGATTTTTCACAATGAGATATCGCGAAATATGGACATTTCTCTATACATTCATAAAAATAGATTTTGATCTCGTGAGATATTTCGGATCAGGTTTTTGTGGAGGGGGAAGAACTCGTTATTGGAAATTAAGCCTGTCTGAATATTTAACTTCACTATAAATAAGTTTTCACTGGCCAAAATTGATGAGAAAAGCTGAAACTAAAATATGAGACCAGATCTGGTTCTTTTTTTCTTGCAGTGATTATTTGAATAGTGCTTTCGAGATTCAATTTCATTGTAACCTAAACAGCAAAAATTTTTCTTTCCTTTCCTAATCACTAGATAGTCGCTTAATACTTAGCTGACATCAATGTAGTTTGTAAGTGTCATATATTATCGCTAAATCATGTTGTCTATTTTTTAGCATGATTACTTCATTCATGCATTCATTTCAGATACGTATATGTCACTGTGATATATTAATGGACTACATAATTCTTGCTGATACGGTTCAGGTCTTAATTTCTTTTCAGATTTTCTGATTGCAGTAAATTTCGTATGTTTTTAAACTCAAATATTAAAGGATTTCTAATATAATATAAAAAAAGAGGCGTTGGCCTAGATACGCAAATCATCAGTATCAATCTTTTGACGAGCAAGAATGTAATGTGAGGTGCATTTTCAAAATATCCTTTAATGTTTGAACTTTGTTTTATGTGTTATAATGGATGGAATTCTTACATAGAATGCCTTATTATAGAAAACAACAGAAATAATCTGATGGTAGTTATTGCCAACCTTTGTTTATCATTATATAAAAGAATTAGGTAGATCATGCATGATGCAATCTATTGAATGTATTAAATTATTTGCTTGAGAATATTCTCAAGTTTCTATTTTTATGTAATGCAGATCTGATCAAAAGACATTGAATAGACATGAACCAATCTTCTGCATCATTTCTTTTTCAATATCTGGAGAATACCAAGTTTTTTGAGATCAAAAATTAGGAAGATCTGAAAAAACCCATATTGCTGGAAGAATGTTAATTTTGGAGTATTATTTTGAGACCTGATTGCGACTATACTGCCAAAATAGTAATTAACAGGATGAAGTTCGTAGATTGTAGAAATTACAATTCTTAAAAAAGTGATAATTAAAAGAGGAATTTAAGTTTAGTTGTTCTAAATTATGATGAAGTTAAAGATAAGAAAGAAATACGGCCAAAGCCAGATTTTATGGTGAAATTAAAGAAGAGAGAGAGAAGGATAGTTCCGCTTTCAAAATTGTTATTTCAGCTAAATCTAATGTAAAGGCACATCATTTCGCTAAATTTTTTGGTTTTTTTTTTTTTTGATTACAGTGTTTTTCTCGATTTTGCTATTTTTAGGAAAACTCGCCGATGCATAGGGCTACATTCAGCCATTGTTTTCGGGTAAGTTTATAGAAATCTGGAATGATTTCATGAATAGCACTGTAAACATATATCCTATATTTTTGCTAAAGGCAGTATAATCATATCCTGCACATAGTTTACTTCTGCAGATTAATTCTGACCAGATGAGAAATAATTAATAGAAGGCATTAATCATTATGTACTTATTTCAAGAAAATTCATAAGTGAGAGGAAACTCTATTCGATCTTTTTTCTGAAAGGTTAAAAGGATAAAATTTTTTGGATATTTGTTGATATATTAATCTTAAATAAATTTAAAACTTTGCGAATATTCATTTAAAAGAAACTGTTTGTTTCAGCAATATTTAGTAATTCTAAATGCCTAATGAAATGGTATAATAGACAATTCAATTAAAATGATAGGATTTTAGCGAACCTTAGCTGTTGGAGCAGGTGCTATATCGATAGTCGGTACCGGTCTACTATGTGCATTGGAGAATGCAGTAAAAGTAGAAGCTTTTGAACATTTTCCACATCCTGCACATTTACCATGGAATCACAAACAAATATTTGGTACTATTGATATGGCTTCGTATGTTTTTTTTTCTCTTCCCATTTCTCTTTATTTTATCACTTAATAATATTCATTGATGAATGCTATAAGTAAAATATTAACTGAATTCACTAAATTTTGCGGAATCTGTACTCAGAACACCCGTGGAATATCTTTTTGAAAAAAAGTCTGGTAAAGTTGGGAATGAAATGATTTTTACTTGAAAAAAATTCTCACTAAAAATTTTCGAATATAAAGGATTTTTGAACATCTTATAAATTAATTTAAAATTTCCATAAACGCTTTTCGATTTTATCGTTGAAATTTTTAGATTTTGAACTAATGATATCACTTTTTTAATGTTTAAATATTTCAGTGCACGTCGTGGTTATGAGGTATATAAACAAGTGTGTAAGGCTTGCCATTCAATGAAATGGATAGCTTATCGTCACTTGGTTGGAAATATTATGACTGAAGAGGAAGCAAAAGCAGAAGCTGCTGCTGTTACCGTGTCTGACATCGATGAAGCTGGTATGTGAAAATTTTTATGTCATGACTGGGGTGCTTTGCATTGTTGTAAAAATTTCTGATCAGTTTGGCTAATAAGAGACTTTTGAATACCGAATATGAAAAGATATTTTTTGCTTATTTTTCCACATTCAGATAATTTAGAGTTTCAAATTGTTAGTCAAAACCTATTTCAGGAAATGCAGTTGAACGGCAAGGCGATTTAAATGATCATTTGCTATCACCTTACCCAAATATTGCTGCAGCAAAAGCAGCAAATGGTGGTGCTTTTCCACCCGATCTTTCAATGTTATTGCTCACACGAGAAGGTGCCGAAGATTATGTTTTCTCATTATTAACTTCTTATGTCGAAACTCCAGCTGGTGTGAAGGTTTGGTTTCAAAGAAATTCTTGAGAAATGATTTAGAGTAGCCACTAAAATTTTATTTTAAAAGTTATGTAACTATTTTACAAAAATCATGAAATCATTTTGCATCTGTCATGCTACAGCTATTATATTGCTTGGGAGATATAAATGTTGGAGGATGTTAATTTAATAGGATTATTTTAATTATTAAGTTTGTGATAACAATTGGAATCGTAATCTCAACTGGAATGAATGTGTATTCATTTTGAGCTGGATGAAGGAAAGTATTATAATCCGTATTTTCCTGATGGTGTCATTAGTATGCCACAGCAGCTGTTCGATGGTGGTATTGAATATAAAGATGGCACACTAGCAACTGCTAGTCAGCAAGCAAAAGATATATGCACATTTATGCGATGGACAGCAGAACCCTTCTATGAGAAAAAGAAGAGGCTGTTTTTGAAGGTAACTGAGTTTCAGTGATAGCAATCTGCAGGAAAATATAGGTTTACAAGGACAAATAATACAAGAATGATACACGATTTTCTTCGTAGCACAAGTCCGAGAAACATTGACGTTATGACAGTTCAAAATTCAGGTAAACATAATAGAAAATGCTTGCTTTCGTCATTGTGTCGAAAGACAAGCGAGCCATCCTTGGCATATCAAGTGTTGACTTCAAATTTATATGTTATTCTTTTCAAATATTCGCTTAAACTAATTTGATCTCATAATTTTTCTCTGTATAATATAAAAGGAAGAAAAAAATTGAACTCCTTCAAATGAATTCGAAATTAGCATGAAAATTAAACTGATAACACAGTGCGAAGACATAATTGAGTGTGCAGTGTGATATACTGGATTTTCTAAAATAGAGATTAGGGATTACTGCGATTGACATACAAATTGAGGATTGATAATTTTTGAATTCCTAAACTATTTTTGACGCATTTTGATTGTTACATTAATGGTTGATACTATCATCGGAATATATTCACACAAGACGAACATACTGAATGGATATCATTATTAAATAATTTTTTATGATAATTTCAGTCATTACTGTTTTTGCCATTACTAACATTCGTGCTGCTATATGGCAAACGACACGCTTGGTCATATATAAAGGGACGTAAGAGTATGTGGAAAATTGTAAAAGGACGTGAAAGACCGAGAAGCAAAAGCAACTAAGTAATCATTAGTGTATTGATAATCCAAATTCGGCTCGTAAATAGGATTAAGGAGTAGGATTGCATTTGGGATTGGTGTTATAAGCTAAAAAGGCATTATAATTTTTCTTCAACAGTTTCGATGTAAACGTTAAAAGTGCCTGTTTCCTATGTTAGTTCTGTCGTTGCTAATCATCTATTTTAATATGTTAGTCTTATATGATGCTTTTTGAAATTGGCATTGTCGTTTTTTTCTCTAACCTAAGAAAATTTCGGATTTTTTTCATTTTCTACTTGCTGTAGCCATTTTTTTCTAATTTATATTAGACGGAGTACTTTTGAAACGTTAGAGATTGTCATTTCCTGTGATTCATTATAGCAAATTTCCGTCTGTGAAAAACTGTTTTTAAATCCATTAGTTTCTAATTTCTAGTCTGAACCTGGAAATCATTTTTAGATCGTGTATTCTCTATTCTTTGCTTATTCTTATCCAGACTTTTTACAGTTATATTATAGTTTGTAATCAAGGCTGATAACATTTACGAAATGATTATTTTTTGTGATATAGTACTGAATCTAAAGTTATGATAGTATTTATCAAATGATACGTATATTATGATCGGTTGTTTTTAATAGTTGGTATTTCAACTCACACTTTACGATCGAAGTACTCATGAACTCTTTTTTCTCATTATCGTTGCTATGTGTGATCTGCTTTTAAGAATTTCATTTTTTTATAATTCACGATGAGGCAATGTTTTAAGTTTTATCTAAGACATGTAATTATTACCAAAATTTGATAATGTTAAATTTTGTTATATATTGTTCAAAATACACATTAATGTGATCTATTATTGTTTGATTTATTCTTTCAAAAGAAACGGTTACAGTAAGTAACTCATGTAAAGTTCTTTTTAGTGAATTTTCGAATTTCTAAGAAATGGAGTAGGAAGGAAACTTCTAGAAGAGAAGAAATGCATGAGCATTTCAGCTGAAGTACTGTGTATTGATCGACATTTATGTGTCAGATTTGTCTAGTTAACTGAGTTATTTAGTTATTCGGATCACATGTTTGATGATAATAGCAATGAAGAAGAATAAATAGCAATTCAAATAGCCTTGATATAATTTTTTGGATGCAGACCGCAAAAAAAAACTATATTTGCTTATATAAATATTATTGTTCTTTTATTGATTTGTTAGTAATAGCTTTCGTTAAATTTACAATTTAGCCTCCGATAAATAAATAGCATTTGTTCAAGAATTCAAATATATTTCGATATTTATTATATCTTGTCATAGTGAAAGTCGCTACGTAAAAAGGCGTGCGAAAAATTCAAAACAAGAATTCAAAGGAGGTAAAAGTTTTTGATGGCATTATCAAAATGCTTTGGGTACTTAGCATACACAAATTATAATTATAACTGTACGGAGCACATTATCAGTAGTTTGGATTTTATCATAATTTAGGGGCTATAAAGTTCCTGATTTCTTCGAAGCATTTCTCTAACACAGTTTCTGAACAATGTGTGACTAGCTAGATATGCTTCTATGTGACCCTTTCCTTTGATTACCTGCAAATAATTTTGTAGAAAAAATGATTACTACTATTATCAAATTAGTTCTAGAAATTTTTGAAAAGGCCTGAGTAAACAAAAATGATTATAAGGCAGAAGTATGGTTATTTCGCTCTGATTTCGAAGAAATAACAGCATGAAATTCAAAAGAAATAGGAAATTGGTAGGTTCCCACTTACTTCTATAGTTGTCCCAGGCCAAACTTGTTGCATTGTTGGTACTCCAGCTCGAATAACATAACCATCATTTTCAGCGATAATATTCTTTACAAGCCTGGTGTCTTTTGGAGTCGGATAGTTGGATAGGTTGGTAAATTCTTCCATCAACACATGCATAAACTATAATTGGAAATAATCCTGAGAATGGAATGAAGAAAAAAATAGTTTAGAAGTCTAAAAGATCATATAACCGTATAACTCTATTTAAAATAAGTTTAGTATAAACAGCAGGAAATGAAGCCTACGCATTTCGCGGCATTAAATGGTGAATCTTCATCCAGTTTTTTCCCTATTTCATAAGCTTTATCAAGCCAATCGCATTCCGGTATTTGACGAATTCTGTCTTGAAATTGTTTGGATAATAGTTCCATTGTTAGTACATCCCAAGAGACGGATTTCGACAGTGTTCCCTAAGAAATCTAATTATTTTTAAAGAGTAATTTTTTCGAAATTAAAGATTTTAGAATCGAAGAATGCCTTGGATAAATATAAAGGTAAAAAATTACCTGAACGAAAACAGTTGAAGCTGTAGTCCATGAAAGACAAGGTATCAGTGCAATGGGTTCTGGGGAATTTGTACATGCTAGGCAAGCCATATGACCACCCATTGATACACCAGCCAAACCTACAGGCCAATAGCCTTGCTCCCTTGCCCATTTCAGCAAGAAATTACATTCCGCGACCAGTGCACTACCCATAACAAATAGGTCAGAAACGTTAATAAGACTTGACCTGGAATTCCATAAGTCAAATTTTTACTGTAATACATGTCATAAACCAAAAACCATCATATAAGTCGACAAAGCAATTGAAGATTTCGCCTTCCCGTCCCTTCAGAAAAAAGGCGTAAGCCAAGTTTCGATCCTTAAAATATTTATGAAAGTAATTTTGGCGATAAATATCACACCTGAACTGATCCCGAGGTTTCCTCGACCCATAAAATGGATTCTGCAGCAGAATTGAACTTATGTTACTTTTCATTAAATCATTTGCGAAACCGAATTCACGTCTGAATAAAATTAAAAAAGCAATTTAAATTAAGATAATTGAAATTTTGTTGGACGTGTGTTGTATATAATTTCAGTTGGGTCATAAACACTGATGTATCATTTAGCACACATGCTCTTATTATTTGTTATAATCAGCTTTCAAATTATCCATGTAAGTCTGGAAGAGAAAAGCAAGAGTCAAATGGTACCTGAAATAACTATGATCTCCAGTACCAGCAAGATGAATCACCAAGGCGTGCTTTACTTTCGAAAATTTGCCACGCCATGTAGCTTGTCCAATATTGCCAGATAATAGGTCAGGAAAAATAAATGATAATGGACTCAGGAAATAGCCTTCCATATAGCGATTACCGTGTCTCGCAGCTTCCTAAAAATAGATTCGTAATTATTTCCTGGGACTCATATTGCGATAATATTTAATAAATTATCTTGATTCAGTATATTTGTAAGTGGAAGAATAAGGATTAAATGAAGCTCAATGTAAAATGAGGATCTCAGAACTAAAATATACTTCTTTAGTAATAACCATTGCTGGATTTGAACGTTCCACAATTTCCATGATATATGCTTTCGACATTACATCTCTGCGAAATTTGAAAGATCTGGAATTGGAGCATAATTCCCAAATAATTTTTAAATCAAAAAAAAAAGTAGAACTGGATTTGCAATTTGCAGAGCAGTGCAACTGAAGCATAAGAATTATTATTTACTACTTGATGAAAATGTTTACTTACTTTTCCTAAGTACAAATTACTCAGTTCAAATTACTCCTGGTTGAGCTATAGATGATTTATGCTAGCATTAAGAGTAGTAGTAATTAGAAAAACATGATGAGAGAGCGGTGGAACCTCGTACTCTTCAAAAATTCATTTCAAAAGGAACTTCGAAATCCAGTTTGTGCAACTATACGACATATTTTGCCATAAATTTATTCACGCCATACAAAGAATACTAACAAACCGTTCTAAAATTTCAGGCTTGCCCCACGAATTAGTGAACAATTTGGACATCAGAAGAATACGACGCAAGGCAAGATCAATGACACTGGTAGCTCCATCCATTACTTCGCTTCGAATTGTTCTTGCCAGTGCCTCCAAGCAGCGTTTGATGCTTCTTAAACAGATCGTAAGCTTTGGAGCTCTGAAATTGGAAAATAGGAAATTTTAAGATTCAATAATTTAATAAATTCTTAAAAGTAATACATCCAGTTTTTTGAGCCATTTTGATAATTAATTTGTTTAGGGAATAGAGCCTATTGTACGAGTATCGAACTGCGATGAAAACTTAAGCAAAGAATTAACTGCTGATGAATACGTATGTGAGACAGCACGTATCAAGGCAACAACGATAGCAAAATTTATGGTTATATCTTTCACCAATTACTTCGACTTACAAAATGAACTTTCAAATTTTCAAACTTTCTATCATTTTTTTTAAATCATATTTTTATAAACTGCAGTAACAATGTGAATAAAATTTTTCTTGCTGTTATTTTTCTTACTTTGTTTCCTAAATCAGATTTCACTATAGAAAAAGACAATTATTAGTTGATACATTTTCGTTGATTGCGAAAGCTGATATAAATTTGGTGAGAATCAATGAACATTTTCAGAATTAAAATAAAAATTAAGAACGTTATCAATATATATTCTGATTTTCATAACTTAATTTTCTTCCAGTTAGTTTACATTTTAATTTTCAGAACAGCAAAGATTACGATTTGATTATTGGTTGTGATACAGTTGTCGTATTTCACAATGAAATCATAGGTAAGCCGACTGATGAAAAGGATGCCCGAGCTACTCTTCAGAGGTATTCCTGAAATTAAATAAGAATTAGATATAAATCTTCTGCTAATATAATATCAACTACAATTTCTATTCATGTATTTCTTATGCTATAAATGTTATCATTTTATTTATCATTTAAATATCTGAGCATCTCCGTATTTAACAGTATTGGGAATAGAATGAATGGATAGTTTTTTGATTAGATCTTACAAGAACATCAGCAGATTTATTAGGTTTAAAAAAAAAATTCTCTCCTCAGTACTGTGAATTATCAGGAATTTTTCATTGTCATAATATATTCGATTCCCCTCAATCTCCTATCTTCCCTAGACTAAATGGAAATGTGCATGAAGTTTACACTGGTGTAACGATTATAGACAACAATCAGCAATGTGAACAATTTCGTGGAGCGAACAGTTGTGAAATTCTGCCAGATTCCAGAAAGTGTTATCGAAAAATATGTTGCTTCTGACGAACCATTGTAAGCAACTTTTAGCTTAAAAAAGACTCCACGTATTATCTTGTTTTTGTTTACTAAGATTCATTCTTTTTTGTTATTTATACCAAACCGTCTCAGATATGCAGCAACAAAACAAATTTTAGAAGAAAATCCAAGAAGAATCTTTCAAAAATCTTTAAATCTTGTTATTTTTCAGCGATCGAGCTGGTTCCTATGGTATTCAAGCTTATGGAGGAATATTTGTCGAAAAGATTGATGGCTGTTACTATAATGTTGTTGGATTACCAATAAATCGATTGATGAAAGCTCTCTGGAAAAGAGTAGGTCTGGAATAATCAAACTTAATTGTCAAACAATTACAGACCAAAGTTTGGCACCATTAACTGTCCTAATAATATTTAGCATTATCACAAATTAGTTTTGTCGAAAAAAGCATGAAAGGAAATAAGAACCAATGATGTACTAATTTCCTTGAAGAATTTCAGAACTTCATGTCATTCGAATACTTATCATAAAAGAACATGAATGAGGGAATAATATGTCTGCAAAAGTAGTAATATTAGAAAATTATTCTTTTAAAAATTTTTTGCAAACACGGAATGATATTTCTGCTTAAGTTCAAAATAAACAAATACCAGCTTAACACAGCGACAGATTTTTTTGCCTTTTTGGTTTAAAATATTGTCTAGAAAATACACGAAGCCAAGATGAGAGGTTTGGGTATTTATTCTCACTTTTAACCTAATGTTTCCTCCATGTAAATAGAAAAGAATGTACTTACCTATACGAATAAGTACTATTACTTCCAAATATTTCGCTCTACAATCAGTTCGGCTGCTTCAGAATGTCGAAATGTAAAAACGTTCTTTTCCAGTTTATTTTTATTCCTTTCTACAATCATGTTATTCATTATAATTCTTTCTTTTCTGTTTCCTCTCGTACTTTTCACGTTTTATGCACATTATGATAAATAGACAAAGTATATTTACTCACTGCTTAGAAATAAAGTTTTTGAGTAAGTGAAACTTTTAAAGAATTTCCTTTTTGCTCTCTTTAGTAATAGAATATGATATCAGTAAGGCATAATACTTTCAAAAGGAGAATATAAGAACAGTACATGTTTTTTTTTAAAAAAAGCAAAATTTCGAATTCTTTTTATTTCTATGAAATCGTCATAAATTTACTTTTATAAAATGCTTAATAAACAGCAACGAAAGTTGAAGCATGATGTCATCCGACATAGCACAAATTCTTTTCTTACTAACACAGTTCATTCATAACAAAATATCATAATTTTAATCTTTCGCGATTAAAAAAATGAAATTTCTTTCCTTTTTTTAAAATATGTTTTTTTAATAAAATATTTGACAAAAAAGTTATTTTTATTGAATATCACTGAATAACTGTTCGAAATTTAAAAACATACTCAAAAACAACAGGGAAAAATCAAGACGGAAAAAACAAGATTTCTAAACATAAATAATAAAAATATTTTCCTTCTTTTTGCTTCCTCCATTCTAAAATACAAATTCCTAGAACTTAAGGATTCCAGAGAAGATCAAAAATGTAGTGGCTCATATAGGAAAGGAAAAGAGACCAAATGAATCAAATTATATTCAATTAAAATTTCTCATCTTACCGCTTTGCTTCTATGAAACTAATGATAGAAGTACATTTCATAAAAGAAGAAAAAAAAACTTGGAATGAAAACAGAAAGCTATGTACACATAAACAGATGGCTAATATCGAAAACAGAAAGAACTGAAAAACTCTTAAAGGAATGTACTAAGTAATCACAGAAATTCTAGAAATGTAACTGTCGCATTGGCCGCAAATATATGATATAAATATATTAGAAGACTGGACTATAGATTAATCCTATCTCAAGAATAACTGAAATAATTATCGAAATATACATCATTTTTAAATGTTAAATCTGTTATAAGAGATAGGCATGAATGATATTTTAATTCCAAAATCATTGGATTGGTTATACTTCGTTAAGTGTAAAATCAATATTTCATACTTCTAAAGTTTAGTCAATATTTAATACTCCTAAAAGGTTTAGATAAATAGCATATTCAAACATTTTTGAAAAAAACAAGTAAGAACGAAGTATAACTAATGCAAAATATTTATGACATACAAATGTAAAAAAAAAAAAAAAAAAAAAAAAAAAAAAAAACAATAGGACAATAGGATAAAAAAAATTCTATTTCAGTATTATAGTGATTCCAAATCAAGACCAGTATTGGAACTCCAAATTTTAAGACCCAAGTTGAAAATTGCTATCTTAACATATTCTTGAATGTAAAATCAAATAAGTCATGATTTCCGCATAATTTTGCGAAGAAATTATCCATAAGTACTGATGTACTATTTCAATAAGTATTCTACCAGGTATGTCTAGGGAAAAATTTTACCTGAATTACATTTTAAATCAACAAATTATGTTGAGTTTTCGGTATCTCGAAACATGAGAGACTTCGGATTCCTATAATCTATGGATGATGACTGCAAGAACAGCAGTGACGGACGTGAAAGTTGGGGTGATGCAATTTCCGGGACTGTTTCAAGCGGACCAGCAACTGTGGCTTTCTTGTTCATCGTCGATTCGAATCCGGGAGAGGGTTCACGTGAACCGAAACTTTTCCGTTTCATGCCACGTCTTTTCACAAGCAGTGGAGCTGCAGCAACTTCCATTAAGTGAAATCCCTCATGATTCGCATTCAGAAATGCATTCAAAGTTTCATTAAATGTTTCCTCTGAAACAATTCAAACATGTTTCACAAAATACATTTCAACATAACAGGAATCCGATATTTAAATAGAGGGTTTTCGTATACTCATAGTCCATATTTTTTCGATCACAGTTTTGAAACTTGGAACTAACTAGTGAAAAACAAAGAAGCAAAAATCACGAACGAACCTGTGTGTGACTGAGATTTCAATAACGTTGTCGGTGTCTGAAGTGGAGTTTCATTTTGCGCTGCAGCACTTAATAACCATGGATGGCATTGGAGTTCCTCCAAAGACAGACGCTTCGTTGGATCAACAGTTAACAGCACTTGAGAGGAAATAAAATTGACTTTTAAATTAATTCCTCCTCAAGCTGCGAATAAATCATACAGCAATTTTATTGTGCATCGATAATTTATACGCTTTGCAAACATGAAACGATATTATGTAAATTATTCTCTTTTTCCTATCATAAGAACTAAAAAAAAACTAACAAGTAATTAAAGTTTTCGCTTCTGTGCTGATACTTCGCCATTGCGATGCATCAAACGAAAACTCAGCATTCCGGATTCGCTTTATAATATCGGTTGCTGATTCGTATTTACTACGTGCATGGAAAGGCACGTTACCACTGAGCATTGTAAACTAAATTTAGTTTAAATATAATATAAAAGAGAACGATATTTTATATCACTTTCAAATCATAAATCCATAAAAATACCGCAAAAACATTTACTTTTTTGAAATATTTGCAGGATATCAGTTCTTAATTATTTATTTCATAGAGTGACCGCCTAGAAAAAAAAATTTTCCAAAATATATCGAAATATTTTCCTATTCATGATATGGTAAACCCAAAACATACAGCAAATCTAAAATTATGATACTAAAAAAAAACTATTCTCTATAATGTGTTAGGTAATGTATAATGACATTCGAAGAATTAAAATGTCTAATATTTGACAAAGAAGGGATAAATAATCTACATTATCTTACCAGAATAACTCCAAGACTCCAAAGATCACACTGCTCGTTATACTGCGGCAATCGGTCATCACTTTCTAGAACTTCTGGTGCTGCATAATGCAAAGTGAAACAAGGGGTCATTAAATTTTCCGTTGCTGATGGCAACAGACGAGCAAAACCAAAATCTACCAAGCGCAGTTTTGCCTGAGGTTCA
Organism: Dirofilaria repens; assembly: GCA_008729115.1. Taxonomy (NCBI): domain Eukaryota; kingdom Metazoa; phylum Nematoda; class Chromadorea; order Rhabditida; family Onchocercidae; genus Dirofilaria; species Dirofilaria repens. Next base: position 1,563,028 of record SNRZ01000010.1, read on the forward strand.
TTGCTTTCAAAAAGAATATTCTGAAAAAAAAAAACACTAATAATCGCAAATTATTGAAACTCCGCAAAATTTTTGAAATATTTTCTTTATCCCAAAAAACTTTATTTTATTTTATAAGTAACACAATTACTGAAAATGCATTGAAATTTGAATTATGATGAAGATGTTATTTTAATGGAAATCCTTTCAATTCCCTACATATCCACATTGTTAAAGATTAATACCTCGGGTTTCAAATCTCGATGCACGACCTTTCTGAAATGAAGATATGCGATGGCCGATACGAGCTGTTTCATTATTTTACCAGCTTGAGCTTCTGTAAATGTTTCCATTTTCTTAATTCTCGTAAGCAGTTCTCCACCTAAAAAAAAAAATGTTATTCCATAAGAAGTAGGGATATATAACTGATTCTGCAAAACGTTAACTTCCAATTCAGCTTTAGATTGTAAAAAAATCTGAAATTCTTTAGCAATGTAAACTGAAGTACATATGAACTCCTGGCTCAGTAAAAGTAAGACTTACTAGGCAATTGAGAAATGTCTTAAACTTAAATCCTATATTTTTCGAAAAAAAAAAGTAAGAATAGGACATTTTATGTATGACATTATAATTAATTCAGGAAGAGAAAATTTCAAGATAAGCAAATTTATTATTTTTGGTAAACAAACTCATCATCCTGGAAGATATCGCTTTTAATCAAATTTATATTATATAAAGGATTTTAACCATACCTTCAAGTAATTCCATAATCAAATATATGTGTAAACTGTCCGACTGAACATCAATGAGACGAACAATGTTTGGATGTCCATTAACTAAATTTAGTATACTTGCTTCTCGACTAGCTTGAGCTTGGAATCGTTGAGAAATTATTTTTACAGCAAATGCAACTCCATCTGATAATCTTTCGCATTTTCTGGAATAAAAACTGGTCATTTTCATCAAATCATATGTCATGTAAAGCAAAATGTGTCAAAAAAAGAAAAAAAAACGTTTGCTGCTTCTCATAAAATAGTGTAAATTCAAATCCTATGCCAATGAATGAATGTAAGTTCTAGGATATCCCATTTCAAATATAAACTCCCGTTTTAACCTGCAAATCGAAAACGATCCCTTTCCAAGAAGACCACTTTCTGAGCGATCCAACTTATACTTGGAGAAAAAAGGTGAAACTGAAACCAGAGCTCTGAAATCTTCTGCTAAACATTCTTCACCAATTATGTTATTATTAGCGAACATCACCGATGGCGATACAAATGAGTAGCCCTAAAACATTATACTAGAGGCTGAGGAAAATGTAACTGCGACTATTTGGTAGTTTATATAATAGAACAACTCAAAAATGCCGAGCCCCACTTCCTGATTTAAAAATCAGAAAATGTAACTGCGACTATTTGGTAGTTTATATAATAGAACAACTCAAAAATGCCGAGCCCCACTTCCTGATTTAAAAATCAGAAACTTCCAAAAATCCATTACAAACAGAAAAACTTAAGAAAAAAATACCCGAAAAAGACTGCGTGTATCAAGTGGAGTATCAGCTGGTGAATATACTGGCATCTGATTTGTAAATTCAGGAGCAAAATTCGTTACATCTAACTGTAATGTAATTAAAATTTATAAATGTATCAAATTTGTTTTGAAAAACACTATATAAAAATCCTGATAAGACGAAGACTATTGGCGAGTGCTGACGAAAAGTTTTCCCTTCTATGAAATCGAGAAGTTAAAGCCGGGATGCTAATTACTCGACCATAATACCACATACCATGACATCCAGCTCACATCGTTTGAAATTTCATCGTTTGAAACTCACATCGTTTGAAATTTTTGGTACAATTGGTGGTTCTAGCTCACGTCGTTCACACTGGTACCAATTAATGTCAACAAGAAAAAGATGATTCTTGATTTCATCAACACCGTTTCTGCCCAAACGACGTCGTGCTGATTTTTCCAACAAACGACTAATGAAATCCAAAGCGAATTTATTGAAGTTTCGTGGAAATGGTACAGGTTTTGTTAGAATTCTTCTAAAAAAGATACCCTTACTTTTATCTTGATAATATCCGCACATGTATCCTCTGTGGACAAACTTTATATGGAAGTTAGGCTACTTAAGATTGCTAAATTAAGAAAATCGCACTTTGCAATATCTCTACTCGTATTTGAATGCCCGTCAACTGTAAACGGTGAGCATCCGGTTAATAATTCAAATGCAATAACACCAAGACTCCACCAATCCACTGCTTCATCATACCCTTCTGTTGTTCGTTCCACTACTTCCGGCGCCATATACTCTATAGTACCGCAGTACGAATTTGCTCTATGTAACTAAATCAAATTTCAATAATGTTTCGATAAAATTAAGCATATTCATTGAAATCAACTAACACACAATGAAAAAAACTAATGTTAGAATATTTGATTCTATCATATATTCTACAAATTGTCAAATGATATCATTTCATATGATATTGAAAATTTTTTTATATTCGTAAAGAATCAAAGAAAACAAAAAGTTTTCAAAAAAAATTATAAAAAAAGGTGAAATAGAATAATTACGAAACTTTATTATTTTTATATTTATTCACCTCATTATCTTTCAATTCTTTGCTCAGCCCGAAATCTGTTAATTTGATATGTCCATTTTCATCTAACAGAACGTTTTCCAGTTTCAAGTCTCGGTATACAACTTTTCGCTGAAAATCAGACCAATTTTTTCGGAAAATTTATTTGAGCTTGGATATCACCATAATTCCATAACATCAAATAGCGAATTAAAATCGATTAAGGAATTTGAAAATTTGGAAAATTGTAAATGATATTAATAGATCAGTTGAAAAATCTTATAGTCGTAAATAAAGTTTCAGTTATTTATCATTCATATCAAGAATTCATTTCACCTTATGAACACTTCAATGGCAACCACCAATTCTGCTATGTAGAATTTTGCTGAACGTAAGTCAAATGCTCCTTTATTCATAAATGTGTGAAAATTCACCACCTTTAATGAATTCTGCAACATAAGAAACTGAAAAATTAGATTTTAATATAAAATATTAAAGCTTCAATGTATTTCATTTCTCAAATTGCAAATTTTCTAATGCAATGTACTAGTTATAAATTTAGAACATTAGATGTAAGAGTAATTACAAATAATTCCTTATTCTTCATAATTCATCCTACGATTTTCACTCTGTACATATAAGAAGACGTTTTAAACATTACCCATAACAATGTGAAGCTTGGAATCGGACTGAAAAGCATAGATCATTTCAACTAAGAATGGCAATCCTTTCAGACGTTCCAGCACTTGACGTTCGGACAGTGTATGCTGCAATGTTTTAGCTTTTGTGATAACACGACTTTTACGCAACACTTTCATCGCATAGATTATTCCATGATCATGTCCTCCAACTTTTCGTGTTAAAAATACTTTTCCATAAGCTGTAAAAAAAGTGCTGCTAAGTATGCAGGAAAAAATGATAATTAATTTAGCATCAAAATTTGACTCAGTTCTAACAAATCCCTCCCAAATAAAATATAACAAATATCGAAGGTAGTTGAATGTTATTACCAAGATAGGAAAAAGTAAAAACTTCTAAATTGTAGCAGTTTTACTATATCTACTAAATAATTTATGTCTCAAATTAAAAAAAAAAAGAAATCACATAGATTGGAAAGTAAAGATCAATAAAATTAATGAAGACAAGAATTTAATTGCAAGAAATCAAAAATGTGGAGTTAGAACGATTCTTTCCGAGAAAAGAAAATGAAATCTTTTAAACCTCCTTTCCCGAGAACCCGTATGAGTATGAAATTTTCCATATTCACTTTTTCCTCTTCCCAAAAATCACTTTCCATCGAATCAGATGTCGATGTAGATACTGAATTCAGTGACATTTTCCTAAAAACAATAAATAGTTATAATTATAATAATGCTATCCATGTTGTTGACATTATACCAAAGATGTTCACAAAATCGAATATATCAGAAACGACAACTATCAAAATTTTAGATTCATTAAACAAGAAACAAGTATTTATCAACATTTCTTAAATCTTGCAAGACATGAATGAAAAACAAACCACCACGATAAGATAATAAATACTTCCGATATTGCTAATTATATTTATTCTGTAACTGTCAGCAATACTGCTGCAAATCCATGCATAACTGCATATGATTAAATGATCTTTAAAAAACAAAAACAGTTTAAGATAATAACTGAATAATATTACATCCAGTAACAAATTGACATTTCTGTATCCTGCAGAGAAGAGAAAGGTTAGGATCCAAAAATTACAAAAAGTGCTTATCTTATCAGTAGATACAAGGAACAATTGTAATTCATAAATGTAGCGTATGACAAATGATTAATACTATCTTTTCAAACATTATAGTGAATATTCTTTAATTACATATGAAAGTCATTTTATTGATATGAGATATTTCATACAGAATAATGCTAATGTGTTACAATCTATTCAACAATTATGACGCATTTTAAACAATTTGTGCTCGCATAACAATATCCTGGGATTCGTGAGCTCTCTTTCGTTAATATTCAATTTGAGATTTTCAGTAAACCTTCAATATCAAGCTTTAAACTATTAGTCAGAAGACATCTGATGAATTAGTCCTTATTATTATACGTCATCTGTTATTTATACACGAAATTCATTATCACAATTACTCATGCATACTTGGTCGAAAAAAGACGTGAACAGAAGAGCCTTCCGATAGTTTACTTGAAGCTGCCGAAATTGAACTTGTCTTGACCATCGCTTAACAGCAGTTCCGCGCATCTGCAGTCCGATGATTAAAAAGCATTATAACGATAAACACGCGATGAGAACAGATAATTTTTCAAGCACTCATTTATTCGAAAGTTTAATCAGAATAAGATAAGAAAATTCTTATCTTGCAGCACTCACCACTTACTTTAGACATTATTCATTTAAAATTCACAAGAATAAAAGAGATGCTCAATTCACGAGAAGAGATTGTGAGAAATAAACCAAAGCTATTTTCACTGAATTACTTCCTGTTTTTTCTAATTCCTTCCTCAAAAAGTAAACAAAAATGTATGATAAATTGAAATTATAAAAATTTAAAATTAGTAAGCACAAATCTATTCTGATATGATGGAAGTAATTCTACGATGGAAAGTCCCTTTGAAAATTTCCCTCCGAAACCAACTAAATCGTAGAAGATAAAGATCAGAAAGAAAGTTGTTTTTCATTAAATTCAATAAAAAGTGCATATTGATGCACTGGTGAACACAACAACGAGACGGTTTCGTGTGAAAAGAATATAGTTGAAACAAATGTGGCCCGACTGGTTATGAGATAGAATGCAAATATGAAAGAAGTTTAATAGCCTTTTTAACTCCTTCTTAGATATACAAAGATTCATCTCACAGTAAACTTGCCAATTCAAATATCCATTATTTCCCGATCTCATTACTTTTCATTACTTTACACCGAAAAAAAACAGTGTAATTTTCATATGCAATTTCAAATTCTTTTCGTCTATGCATTTCAAAGTATAATTAGTTCCTAAACTGATATAAAACATGCCATTTCGATATGTTACATGCCAATGTTAAATTAAAAACTGCTCTTTAAAAGTAAATCCTCGAATGTGTGTTAATAATGTTTTGGGTTGAAATGTAATTTCAATTTACTTTATTTTTTTGTTTATAGATAATACACCACATCTATTGAATTTATTTTTCTTCGTTAATACAATCAATAAACATTAGATAGACTTCGCATACCTAATTTGTCGTTTTGTCGAATCTGTATGAATGAGAGTGTGTTAAAGTTTTTCACATTTACTAATTTAGTAAAATCTCTTCTACTTACTATAAACGATAGCAGTATAGCTTCTCGTATGTATAAAAGCTTACTACTATTTTAAGGTTAAGTTCCCTAGCTTCTCTTATTTTGTATAAGTACATTTTTGGACTTTTATTTGCACGTCGCATAACAAATAAAACATTTAGGATGACGAATAATATACCTGTCGAGATACTGCTTATAATTCAATATTTTCCCATATTATATTGCTAAATTATTAAGCATTCGGTATTGGCAACTATTGTCAATCAAACATCACTGGGATAGAAATAAGTGAAGAGATGATGATGAGAATGTAAAAAGAAGACAGACATACACTGGCAAATATTTGTGTTGTGCAGGTGAATGATTTCGCTATACAAAGGACATACGAACACTTTCTCGCTGCACACGGACGATGGATGACAGCAACGCAGTACGCAACAGATATTAGTAATCAAGAATGCGGAGTAGTAGGAGAACCAGTATTGTGTGTTAAAAAGCAAAAAATATCCAATCTTATAAAGGAGCACAAATAAGCGAGCCAATTCTAGATACCATGAAAGCAGTCAGGCAGGTAGGTGAGTGGGTCCTGAAATTTCAATTTCATAATGTATGTTTAACATATAGGTCCATTTCAACTACGAATTTGTTGAATTTAAATGAGTCGATCAACGATTAGAAAATTTTAAGGAAGTCGTAGTTGAATAATTTAGCCATATGAAAGAAAGAAGCCAAAAGATATCTTAGCTTTGAATGGAATCTAGTTGAGAAATTCTAAATTTTTTTTACCACTTTAATTTGATGATAATTTGAGCAATTATTCAGAGGTAAAATATAGAAATTCTATGCTTTGATTTGATGGATATCTAAATAGGCGCTCAGCTACTTTTACTTCTTCCTTACTACACATTTTAATTTAAATTATTATGTCTTTTCTCTGTACATATCTTATAATTTATTGCTCTTAAACTAATATAAAAGAAAAACAAAAATTTTATTCGCTTTAGTCTAGCGGATTCTTGAAATTCCTCGGAAATTTTCAGATATTTTAGAAGGAGAAAGTTATAAATTAGTTTAAAAAATGTAACAAAATCAGATCTAAATGCTACTTCCTCAAACCTAGACCTATAGAGAAATAAGGCAGTATCAGTGAAATAAGTTCTTTTTTGAGCACTTTTCAGAGAATGGGTCGGGCCAATACGAGGATGACATCAGTAACTGACCATTGACATGAGAACAATATAGGATCAATTAATTTCATTTTCTTCTCAACTGAAGCCAACTGAATAATGCTTCAGTAAAAATTTAACAATGGGTTTAAAATTGGAGACAATGCGTGACGTTAATTTATATCAGAAGTGGACAGGCAGGATATAAGAAGAATTTTTCAGGTACTAATTCATCTAAAGTAACACTTTAATATTTATTAAAGAGGAAACTTGGTTCAAATATGCAAATATTGTTGTAACTTTCCCATTTACTATATAGAATAAATAGTAAAAGAAAATCTCGACAAAATAAGAGTTGTTGCAAATAAATCCAAGAATTTAGCCAGCTTGAATAAGCGGGTAAGATATAGAGGAAAGAAAGGAAATACAAGAAATGGACATACAGAATCAGATAAATGGATTTTTGGAAAGATCAACAGTTTTGGTAAATTTGTGAGGCATGCATAGAACATACTGCTTTTATCAGGATAGATACTTGTTTCGCTTGTAAATTTAAATGAAATGAAACTATTTAACGTTGAGAATACAGGAAAACCTCGAAATTATCTCAGAGGATACAGTATGTTGAGACTGGAGATCAAAAATCTATAACAGTATGGTTTTTTTTTTGAAATTTTCACAATGACTGTTATAGAATGAGCATAATTTTATAATACAAAAAATATTCAAATTTAAACAGAAGTACCGTTTTTGGCAGTCCGCCAACACGCAGTAAATGCCTTTTTTATAATTAAATAAGTTTGGTTCCTGCTAGTTCCATGATTCATTTGCGACGTTTCATTTACATAATTCAGAATGAGGTTATAATTTTTGAGTGTTTTCAGCTGTTACACCTTCTTTCAAGAAACCTCACTTAATTATTGCTCGGATTAACTTACTCATAGTTTGGATCCGCATTATGAGGCCTGAGTATTGACTTGCCGAAATTGATCTAAAAAAGATTTGGGAAGTTTGAAGATTCCTCATCTAGAATAGAAAATGAAAATATAAAACACTTGTTAACTATTTAACAAATTGTTAGAGAAGATATCGGTTATCATTGATTGATAATATCATGCTTCCATTGAATGATTAGTATCACGGACGTTGCACTCCATGAAAGTAAAACATATGATGTGATTACGAGAAATTCTTGATTATACATACATGGATCGATGTGAAGAATTGGATTATCGGCGTGAAGTACTGATTTTACACCTAGCGAGTCTTGTACTTCTCGCATTTACTGCAATATCTCATCAGAGTTACTTTCATCTTATTCTTTTCGTAATTTCACTCTGCTTGAATGCAGCCTTTGCATTTCGCCGCATATTCGTACCTGCTATACGTATTGTCAATTTGGCTATAACTTGCTTAATACTACATCTGTTCTTGCTACTTCTTGCGCAGATTACTTACATACAAATAAACCTGAATATCAATTTCAAAAGGTCCTGTTTTTTCGTTCTATTTCTTTTCATTTCAAAATCCAATAAAAAATAAATATTGTCTCTAACAGTAGTTTTACTGATTTTCATAAACATTTGCGGATTTTCGTATGCTGTGGAAAAAATGCCATTGTAATCAGTTGGTGAAATTTCTTAATTTTATATCGTTTTTTTATTTAAATAGCTTGATTTTACTAAAATATTTGCAGGATCTTAGGGCTATCGTATTTCTTATCAAATATTAATAATGAATGTGAAGAACCCTCTTGGAATGTATATGTCGGAGTTGTCACGGAACTTTGTTTGATCTGTCTACTTTTTTGGGCTAAAAGGTGAGCGAAAACAAGTATTTTGCTTCTGCTACTATTGAAATGTCAGAATCAGAATTATTATAAAGTATACTACGCAGTTTGTACAGAGAATAATTTTTAAATTTCAGTCTTATCCAATTTTTCTATTTGTCTTTTTAATGATATTGACGTAATTTCTTACGCAATACTTTTGAAATATCTAAAAGTATTAGTAATTTTTAGTTTCGGAAGTTGCAAATGAATTAATTGTGGGGTATTTTGAAATGCTTACTTTTTGCAGGATATCAGTTTTTCCGACGGAGTATTATACCAGCGAAGCACAAACAGAATCGATTAGCGTAAAGCAAATATATTTTCTGACACCAATTTCAATAATTTTTTGGGCTCTTCTCTTTCCATCATGGCTAAATTTTGTATGGATTCTTGCTTCGTGGCTCTTATTTTCACTGATTGGAGAGAAACATCATCGACTGTCAGTGTCACCTTTTATTTTAACATTTGCTTCAGTGAGTTTATTTTTCAAATAAATTCTGATCTATACTCTAACCAAGTATTGGAATTAAAATACTATGATTTAGATATAAGAAGAATTAGCATCGAAAGACTCGTATTTATGAGTCTCACCAGAATCATGATATTTGTTTTCTGTAACTTGCATTTAATTTCTTTTTACTTCCTAAATTCATAACTTTAAGAATTTCATTGGTGTAAAAGTTTTAGATCTTATTGTTGCTTCAATACATTTCTGGACTTATGAATTTTCAAGGAATTATGTTTGAAAAATTCGGATTACATTCTGGAATAGGGCTTGCTGCTTTTATCCTTTGTTAATAAAGGTATTTTGATTATGGAATTTTCAATAATGTCGATGTCTTTTGAAGGGAAAGGACTTGTAATTTAGATTCAGTATTTTTTCACTTTCGTGAATTTTGCGGATATTTTTCATACATAACTGTTAAATTTTTATATACCTAAGATGATGATTAAAAAAATAAACATTTTTTTCGCTGTAATAAAAAATAATACTTATAGCTGAAGATCTTATTTCTGATTACTTTTTATAATGAATTGAAATCATGATTTATTAGCTGCCGCAATTTTCATTTTCAACAATAATTTTATAAATTTCAAAATGTTTCAGATGTTGCTTTGTATACCATTTTATATGATACGTTTATTTTGATGGGAGACACTCAGAAACACTTAACATTTGAAAATATAAAGACGTCGAAGATTACGGATACATCTCTAGTATCAATATCTATTACAACAACTTCTGTGGAAAATATTAGTCGTTTGCAATGGGTCATACCATATATTTGCCTGTTTACTTGTAAAATTTTATTCTCTCACAGTTAAATAATTTTGGTTTTCCGATGAAGTTTGAAATTCGTTTTTTCTTGAAGTTACTTGAAAATTTTACATTTCCCTGATTCATTTAGCCATATATTTGGGCCTTTTTTCTACTGAATATTTCTATTTTTAAGTAGGCAGAAATTTTCACTGCTTTTTAAATTTATATTGGAACCTTTGTTTTTTTTTTTTCAATTAGTTTTTATTATACTTCACAGTCATTCTCTTTTATAACAGTGTTTGCGAATTCCAGATACATTATATGTTTGTTTATATTATATGTACATTTTGATACATGGTGATTGGCTAGCACTATCAAACAATGAGTGGTTATCTCCCGCAGTTCGGGCATTGATATTTTCTTTATGGTTACCATTCTGTTTCATGTTCCTGTTGATTTGCGTGCACATAAAAAGGTCTGCATTTTTTTTTAAATATTTCGATTTTTTTCTTTTTATTTTCAAAGTTTATTAATATGATAAAAAACAAATTGTTCAATTCCATTTATTTATAAGAAGAATAAGGCATTGTATCACTTCCCTATTCAAGCATAAATCCAATTTTTTGACTTGAGTATTGAAATTTAGATGTTCTTTTAAAATTTTATGTAGCTTGCTCTTAAGTTTAAAGATATTTCGAAAGCTTAATTTCTTAAAATTTTAATTAAGTTAGAGGAAAGTATCATTTAGACTCAGTACCTCAGCGGATATTCTATGGAGACCCACATCCATGTTTGCTCGTATATTAGCAACAAGCTATGATATTTTGATAGCGATATCTTTGTGCTATTTTGCCAGCTATGATTTGTCGATAGCTGGAATTGTTTTGCTAGTATTATCATTAATGATCTTTATCACTACTGGACAAAGATGTAAGAATGTCGCAATTCAGTTTGGGTTCATTTCAGCGCTGAAATATGTATATGTTAAATTTTACATTTGTTTTGTTGAACTAAAAATTGAATTTCAGCATATGTTTTAGATTATATTTCAAATTCATTCAAGATCTGTTTTAGGTATAGTGGCTTGCTTCGTAACTGTGATTTTACTATCTTTTCAATGGCTAATGTCTTTTGTAACATATTCTTTTCATTTACCGAACTATATATATTCACGAAATTGTACGTCCAGCCGAAGGATGATTATAGATTATAATGTAGTTAAATGGTTTGGATTCAGTCTAAACCAGGTCATTATTCTGTTCTGATATAAATGAATTTTGATATTGATTATTGTCTATAGTTTCTTTTTACCAACAGCATTTTTAGACTTGGCCAATCGTCATACTCCTATTAATAATATCCATGCGCAGTGCATTTTCAACTGAACGATCGAAATGGTTGATTGAAATGCAAAGATCTGATGCTGAAGAAGTGAGCTTTACTTTCTTTCATTCTGTATTTTATTAAACGAAAATTTTTTTAACCGAAGTAACTGTCTAAATCCAATGCAAAAGTTTTTAATTGAAACTTCATTGTTTCTTTCCTTTTTACCCAATTTTTTGTGCAAAAAATAGTAACATTTCAGGATGCAGTTTCTTTGATGAAATTCCTTTCGAAAAACTGGATGTACAAGTTTGGTGTTGAAGTGAGTGAAAAATAATAAATAAAATTTTCGTCAAGTTCCGAAAGGAAATTTAAACTTATTCATTTGTTGCTTGGTTTCTTTGGATTAATTATTGACTTACATTGGTACAAACTATTCTTCAGCTTTTATTAGGTTTTTCTAATGCATTATTTTCTCCATTCAGGTTTGTTCGATCCTAGGAATAGTACTAGCATGTTATCATCATGATGTATTCGGTTTGTATTTCTTGGTAATGACTGCATTCATACGGGTATGTACAAGATGGCTACAAAAATTGATCTGGTCGTCTTACACAAACTTAACATTAATAATTTTGATTTTGGAGTATCTCTCTGCACTTGGTTTGCCTCATCAGGTTGCTACTATTAAAATTATTTTTTCCCAAGTTATTGTACAAATACAATCAATTTTCTTAATTAGTATTTGATTTGGTTGAGATTTTTAACTTGTACAAAAATTTGAATAAGTTCTCTTTTTCAGTTCTCTCAATCCCATGATTACTTTTGGAATGAGTGGAGTGCTGAAGTAAGAAAATTCTTTTTTCCACCTTTCACTACATCATTATCTCCAACATTTGTTGCTGATTATATCTTCCTTTTATTGATATTAATACAGAAAGACGTTTTTGATGGAGAAGTTTGTTTGTTAATTCCATCTTTTAGTTCGTAAAGAACCATGTTTTTATTGATTGTATTTGAATAAAAATTAAAATTTATATTTCATTGCATTATGATATATGTTTAAAAAATTAAATTTACTGCGTCAAATTGCAGAGCTTATATAATTCAATAAATCACTTTATAAAGAAAATTTTATATCGAAATATTGTAGAATTTATATTGTAAAGAAATCATTGTACAATCTGTAAAAATGTCAAGAATCATAAATTGAAATAAAACGTTACATTTAGAAGGAACATCTTGAAACTAATAATACGCCATTATCAGAGGGTGATTTTAATCAACCAATTCCAGCGCTGTACAGTGATTTCATATCAACAAAAGGGTGAGTTTTTCGTCTTGGATTTTCAAATCTTAGTATTTGGAAAATTTGAAGTTAGCATTTTTTCAAGATCCATTTTGTTGGATTTCGATATTAAATTCTATTAGTTTTATTTAACTTTTGTCTTTAGAAATCTTTTGGCATATATACATACGGCAGTCTTTTTGTATTCCCATTGGATTTCGATGATAATCATCCTGATATGCAATATTAGTGATGGTTCAATACCCAATTTTGGTTACATTATCGCAGTGTTTCTATTAATGTGGAAAGGAGTTTCTCTTTACACCTGTAATTCGTTCAAAAGTGTTGTTTTCTATTGGAATTGCGTTGTTTATTACAATATTTTTCTATTAATAGTCAAAACATTATATATGGTGCGTAAAAAAATCCATTTATTAACTTTTGATTTTAAAAAAACTTCGCATTTGTCATTTTCTAATCTTTAAGTTTAATATCAGTCTTTCAACTAAACAGTCTGGCTACAAGCAAAAGCAAAATAAAAAAGATTATTCTTTTCCATCTTGAAAAGTTGAAATACTTGCTTTTTTAAGGATGTATTTTGTAAATTTGGTTTTGCTTTTCCATGCTGGCTGGAGCGAGTCTTCGGACTTCAATTGCATTCCTAACGAATGTTTCGGCCATTATAGAAAGACAAATTTAGTCTATGATGTTATCTGCTTTGTTGTTTTGATATATCAAATACGTGTGTTCAATTCGTGGTATTTCCAGTTTGTCATTATGGATTATAGGGCGGATATGATCCTTGGATCAAGGTATGTTCAAAAATAAGACTAAACAATTCGAATTAGTCTTTTGTTTTGTGTCAAAATCGTTTGCTGTATATTTCATTTTATAATTACATTAATTGATCAGTGCTATGGCAAATTCATAGTTTCATGAATATCGATCAATACTTTGCATCTTTGTAGTTCTATCTCACGATTTTTTTTTTCTTACAGAGGAGGTGAATTACTTCTGGAACTAAGAAAACGTGAAGCAGAAAAGAATCATCGACGATTGCAAGACAATGTCAAATGGCTTCAGATGATGGTTGAAGAAGAAGATAAAAATGCACCGATTTCAGCAGGATTTTCCCCTCAATCTCACGAAGAAATCAAAAGGTATTATGAAACTTATATTATTTACAAATGATTGACAGTATTGAAAAAGCACATAAATATATCATTCTTTATAGATCTGGATATTACCACCAAGTAAGTGAACGATTCTTTCCTTTGCCAAGCGCTGGTATTAATTTTGAACAAGAACAAACATTTTCCTTAATTTCCCGTGAATTTAAAGAATTTAAAGAAAATGTGCTTGAAAATAGTGACGCTGCTACCATGGTCGAGAAGACGGTCGAGGTAATGATTTTTAAAACAATTTTGTTTAAAGCGATGAGATTTTAAAATATTGACATAAATTATTAAATAACCGAAGTAAACGGAAGTTTCCTATTTTAAGAAAATTAAAGCAGTAAAATCATTCATTTTATGTTGCTTAGATAGGTTTTGTTTGCTAGCAGTTTTTTGATTATTTTACTGGTGTTCCAAAATAATTGGGTATACGTTTTAATTTCTACTCTATTTGCTGTAGTATTACTTATTTGATTTTTTTTATTTTTTCTTTCTGTAGAACAGTATCCAGATAATCAGAGATTTGTCCCTTTCAATTGTGTAAGATTTGTTGTTTTCTGGTAAGGTTTTCAGATGAGATTCTAGGAACCGATTGGAAATAAGTTTACTTACTGATAAAATTTAATAAAATCAGGAAATTAAAATTTGTGGAATGATATAAATTTATAAAGCTACGCAAATTCATCTCTGAGCTGTGATTTTTTGTATTAAAATTTTAGATGAACTGTCCGCAAAAAATATATCAATTTTAGGTTCTTGATAGTGTTAGAGTAACAGCGATGCATATTTTCCAACTCCTGAATAATCCCGAATGGCTGTATCGAATTTTCAAAGGAGATGCTTTTGTTTCACATGTTTTGGATAAAGACAAAAAACGCATTAAAGCAATCTTAAAAGATGTAATGTTTGTTAATAGTCAATTAAACTTTCTTTTAATGGTGGTTTGCTGTTGTTTGGAGATTTAGTTCATTATGGATTTCCATGCCTTATTTGATACTTTTTTGTCTTTAGTGAGCTTTTGAATCTTCGATTTTGTTTTTGTTAAAAAGATTTAACAAAATCTTTTTTTGATAGGCTATTAAGAGATTTTTTTTATTAGACCAGCAAACTTTTCAGAATATATTTTGGCAACAATAATTTTTTCTACAATTTTAAAAAGTAGTAACCACATTTTTGCAGCGCTTGAGATTTGCTGATACAAAAAATAAGTTGCGAGAATTGCGCAGAGAATTGAGCCTTCGAGAAGATTTCCAACCAGTAGCTTATTCAGAATTACTTTGGAATGAAGCATTGAATGAGTATCATGCTATACATCCTGCATTTAAATTCCTTTACTGGTTAGCTTAAATTTTTTAATTTTCCGTGATTGTTCATCTGCATAAATTCCTCATTTTGTAGAATGATTTCGTTTAGGTTTTTGTATTTTTTTAAAGTGAATATATATATAAATAGCGGAGTCTGATAATTTTGTCCAACATATATTCTTCTCTGTTTACAAATATAAAATTCATAAATTGATCGAATAAAACGTTTGCCAACCGAGTCATTTTTCTAGCTAACTTATTTGCCTAGGACTGAGAGTGGCTCGGATTTCTGTATTTCAGTTTTTCGCATTCGATTATAGCTCAGTCAGAGCTTATTTGCTTTACATTAATGCTTATTGTGCATTTATCCAAATCATGTCTGATCACTTTTCCGCTGCCGTTAATGGTTGTTTTTTTTTTTCGATTTGCCCTTTTATTTATTATTATTATTATTATTTTTTTTTAACTTCCAAATATAATATAAGATATTGTCGAGTCATTGCCTGATGAATATGTGTGCAGATTTTATTTCATTTCAAATTTCGACCCATTGATATATCAATCATTATTCATTTAAAAAATTTAACTTTTTTTAATCCAAGGTGTTCTTCTGGGGAGTGCTTGCTATTCCTCGTCCATCGAAATCTTTTTGGCTGGTAACCGCTTTTTACATTCAATTTATTATCGTTTTTCGATTACTGTTTTGCAACGAGCTTATGCTGACTCTGATTAGTGAAAAGGAAATTTTGGATAATAATCCTTTTAGTATTCAAAGGTATGGTTATCTTTTCTTATTTCTAAATTTTTATTGGAAGATTATATTGTAAAATGTGCGAATATAAATATCCAGTGCCACTGACTGTAGTATTTCGTTAGTAATGAAAGCATTCCATGAGAATTTTGTATGATTTGTAGTGTGCAATTTACATAAAATCTCAAGAACTTCAAGGAATAAATATTCAATTTCTGAATTTTTGGTACTGGGTTTTTCTACATTTTAGAAATATTAATTAACTGTAATCCATCTACTGAAATAATTCTTTGGATTACTAGGTTACTAGCAATGAATCCACCAAATATTAATGGATCATATTGGGATATAGCACTGCTTGCGATGGTTTTCTTTCATCGGTACAAGTTGCTAAGGCTTGGTATGTATCGTGTCGATTTTCAAGCACGAGAACGGCACTTGAGTTTGAATGACGATTTTGCGGAGGATGAAAGCAATGAAAAAATATTGGATGAGGTACAATTTCTAGAATTCTTGTTTACTTAATGTCGTTATTCTTTTGAACATCTCTAAAGTGATTAGTTTTAAATAGGAAGCTTGCAATTATTTAAATAAAATTTCAAAAATTCTTCAGTCAGCAGTATCGTGCGATAAATTCTGCGAGGCATTATTGATGAGGAAAGTTCCATCATCTATGGATTGGTATCCATGGATGGTAGGATGTGATGTATTATGTTTGATTCTTATATCTTTCTTCTATTCGATGATGGGACACGGTGGTTCTTCCGGAAATGTATTATTGGATGTGCAGGTGAACACATAATAGCTACTAACCATGTTTAATAATGCGACTATTTCTTCCATTGCTTTTAATCTTTTTGATGATCTTTTGATGTTAATCAAAAAATTGGTTGATTTTTCAATGAATTTCTGGGAGAAGGATCATCAATAAACTAAGATGTTAAAATATTTCAACGGGTAAAATCTACTTCAAGCGAGATTAAGAGAAAAAAGGATTATATTTGTTAGGAATAGTTGTTGCATAATTCATTTCAATTCTTCTGCAGGTATCACGTTTACCAAGATGGTTCGCTTATACTTTAATTTCTGTATTTGTGATTATGATAGTCGATCGATGGCTTTACTTATCAAAGCAAATCAAATTTCGTTTCTTTTACTATGTTTTTCTCGTTGTTTTACTACATGTCATCATATTTTTCTTCATTCCCTCTATCACAGGTTGCTTTACAAATTTATTCAAAAAAAACTTCGTATATCTTTGGGAACTCTTTGTTGTTGTTAGTAGCATGATTTTATAATGCATGAGAACACAGAAAAACAGCATATTTTCTGCCATTTTATATTTACGAAAGAGATACAAACAAAATATAATATACTTTTGTCATGCACTACAAAGTATTGTTTATTGTTTGAAATTTGACTTATGTTGTCTTCCTGATCCTTAATCTGTTCTGTAGGATTTAGAAGTAAAATATTATGCTAGTTTATGATAATATATTAGTTGCTTCAAATTCTGTCTGATTTTAAATTATGTTTGGGATTAGCACATTTGTTTGCAGGTCACATAGTTACATGGAAATCAATTTCGTTATATCTAATCAAAAGCGCTTATTTGCTAATGAGTGCTTGGCATATGCGAAATGGTTATCCATCTGTGATAAATCGTGATATATTGGGCAATGGATCTGGAGTTTTTCGGCTAATCATATTGAAAATGTTCGATTTTAGAAACACTTTTAAGAATTTAAAATTCTCTGTGTTGTTTTCTATTTGTGTTTAGGAAAGTGGCTAAAGGGAAACAATATGAAAACACGATGAGTTCTATAAATTTTAGCTGAATTTATATATGATATCTTTTTATTGCTATGTTCAAGGCGTATTACTAATTTAGTTATCTCAACATACCATTTCTGTTCGAGCTTCGAACAGCCATGGATTGGACATTCACATCGACGTCTTTAACAATGGCAGATTTCATTCGAATGGAAAATTACTACAATGAAATAGAGGCACAACACTGTTGGATACTATTCGATCACTGGTTGAATAATGTAATTTTTTTAACAAGAAATGTTGCATTATCTATAAAAATAACAGTTTGTTTGGTAAATACGAATAGAATTTTTTAAATAGAAGCATTTGGAATAAGATATTAATAGTTCGATTCTGATGAAATCAATTTCGAAATTTGATTACGCTATAGATTGTTACGAGAACTTTATTTTTGAAAATCTTAAAATCTTACAGCGAACAGCGAAGTAATATATTATTTGAAATGTTTTCTTTTTTTGCCTCTTTGTTTTTGTCGTATTTTCATGTATATACTTTGGATTCTCTCGTATTTCAAAAAATTCATGTTATAGTATTTCCCGACGCGAAGAGGTCGTCCAACGCCAACATCTGGAAAATTTTTCAAGGGTGTTTTGTCGATTACTTTATTGATAATAATTATTTTAGCACCTATATTGCTTTTTGCATTTTTAAACAGTTTTGGAAACAAGAGCACCACCGAAATCTTCGTTTTGTGGCATCAATAGAGGGTTACCCGGTAAGACAGTTCATGAAATTGGAAGCTTTTGCATAAATATCAAATGTCAAATTCTCGAAGATCGTTTCATAGAAATTAATTGTATAGAAGTTCTCGTTTATATAAATTAACTGAAAGGCTTGGACACAAAAAGTTCCATAAAATCGTAAAGAATTAGTTTTTTTGTACTGATGAAGTCAGTCACTAAATAGAGCTTTTATATCATGGACAATTTCAAAGCTGAAACTAAAATTCGAATTTCCGAAAATTAAAATTGTGATATTTAAAGAGATAAAATTTGGAAAATGCAGGCACTGTATTCAACCGATGCAGCATTCAATGACGAAACAATGTCACACTTATCCAAGCACAATATGCAATCTTTGGTTAATGAACTGACAAATCTAAAAGAAAGTGACATAAAACGCAATGCGCTGTCTTTCATCTCAGATTACACCTACAAAGATGTTTTCTTGATTAATTTGACACTGTATTCGCTTCGAAATTGGGATATTTCATCACCGGGGAAAAAACAATTAGTGAAGGAATTGCAATCTTTAAAGGTACAATCAACGAAGATTAAACAAATGATTTAACAGTTGAGATGATGCAATGACACTGTTTATAGAATATGTCAGAATTCTATAATCTTATTTTCAGACAATGCGAATAGTTTTTGAAATGTCTCTACTCCGACCCGTTGGCAGTAAACAGCGATCACATGACTACATCCTTGCATCAGTGCTAACTTCAATGCAGTCAAAGATATTCTTGGATTTGATCAATGGCAACATAAGCACTGCCAGAATGAGTTTCCCATTTGCTCAGTTCCTGCTTGCCCCTCCTAATGGTTACTTGCTGCCAGTTGATGTTATTAATTTGCCTATGAAACGAATTCATTCCGTGAGTACATGGCAATACCATGGTGATTATTGGAGTGTTACGTAAGTTCCATTTTTAAACTTTGAAGTTTTTAGAAGTGAAAGCGAAGTAGAAGATCAAGCAATGTTCGAAATATAGAGATTGATTCTGTTTAAAGCTGTTATGTATAAGTTTTACTTTAGATGGGACCAGAAATTCATCATATTTGTTGATCGAGTAATGCCGTCTTTGATAAGTATCATTGTTGGTTCGGGTGGTATGATAGCGATGTACATTGCTGTTATATTGGTTGTTGGTCGCTTTGTTCGTGAAATTGTTCGAACACCAATACACAAAGCTGTGGTAATTTTCTGGCATTATTTTTATGATATTTTAAACTTTTTTGATTAGAAACCTAAGATTTTAAAGATTCTGATGGATTTATAATCCAAAAGCCTTAGGTGTATGCTTGAGTTCTGACTTTGTTTTAAACTGAGGTTTACTATTGACTTTAGATTCAACTTATGAATAATGAAAAACTTGTAAATCAGATTAAGTTGAATTGAACACTAAGTCCTTGTTATTATTCTGATTCTTTTGCCTTCACCCTAAATTTACATATTTTCTTACAGACTGAAAATATTCCAAACTGTGAAAACTTGTTACGTTTGTTCCATGATATATATGTGGTTCGTGAAAAACGCAAGTTTTATTTGGAATCTCGTCTATATGGCAAGCTTATTTTTTTAATGCGATCACCAGAAACTCTTATACGCTGGTGTCGCTATCGTGTGAAGATCAAAAATGAGTAAATTGAAGTTTTTATTTCAAAATTTTTCGACGAACTATCATTGCCCATATTTCACTGCGGTGATTCTGAATAATTAATTGATATGAACGCAAGAAGAAATTTTTGTTTTTGTATTTGTTTATATTATTTATTTAATGTCATCTCACTGACATTCCTTATTTACTTAGAGCTATTTTATTTATGATGAATTATAATTTAAAAAAATATAAAAAAGAACACAAAAATAAAAATCTCCTTATTTTCACATCAATTGGCTATTCAGAATTGCAGCATTGAATTATGGGGATGATAGTTCGAGTGGAAGTTTCGAATTTTTCATGAAATAAAAATTTCAATATACATATAGCATAGTATACATAATTTCCTAATGAAAACCGAAAGGAAAAGGAGATAACGAAATTATTTGAAGATATATTTATACAAAGATATATTATTTTTATTCTTTAACTATTTGCAACTGGACTGTGATATTCTTTCCGACTGCTCTCTTATAATGTACAATCATCTGTTTTACTGAAGAGCATATATCTCGAGCAGATCACATAAAATAATAATGGGAAGGTAATCCATCTGTTGATTTATACTTTTTAAATCAGAACTTCCCATTCTCAACGCCATTGTGATTGTATATTTATAAAGCCTTATTTTTGTTTAATTAACCCGTACTTTATTTTTCGTATAAATCATATTCAGCCTATAACGAAATTGTAAATGAACCGGAGCAAAAAATTTCGACATCAAAGTGATCACCTCGAAATTCTGGTTAGAGTATGATGAAGTTTAGAAATTATTAGAAAATTATTCACTGGTCATCAAAAAAATATTTTTTCCAAAATATTACGAGCAATATACTTGCATCACATTAACACTTTCGGATATGTTCAGGAGCCTATTAACAAAGGCCTTAAAGATAATAGAACATATGACACTGCTAGCTATTCAATTCATTCTTTTTGCTTAGTTTGAGTTTTTTTTCGGATTAATTAGCAATTTTTTTTTGTATTAGCGATTCTCATTCACTGCTAATTCGAATTTTATAAATACTCTTCAAATTTCTCTTTTCTTTTTCCATCCTGCCAATTTTTCAATCTGTACTTCAGAAATAAAAGTCATGGTACAGAAAAATACAGAAATAAACAAACGGTGACCATCAACTATACCAAACATATAGGGGACAGTAGTGCATTCAGTAAAGTTGAAAAAAAAAAGAAGAGAAAAAATTGAAGATATAAAATACAGCACTAAACCAGTAATTAGAAGATCAAAATATTTATCATTCATCATCATAATTGTCACTCCTAATGGCCAGATACCTCTTTTCACAAATAGCAGCTGTCATCTAGTCCATTTTTTTTATTCGCTCGAACTGCGCATAAATTAGTGTTTCAGTCTGGAATAGGAAACAATGAAAAAGAAAAAGTACTACGTGATAACTCCAACTAGTGTAGGATAAAGTTGAGAACTGTTTGGAAATCGAACAGAGAATTAGACAACAATAATATCAGAAACAATGATAACCGAAATGGATGTAACTGTCATATATATACGAATGAAAAAAAATCCTTGACTTCTTGAATCTTGGAAGATATAACTTCTATATTATGATCAAACTTAATAGTTATTACTTTTGCAATTCATCGCATTGGCGAGATAACTGAACTTACGTAATGAGGAAAGCTATAATGCAGTGTTATGGAAGTATTCATTAAATATTCCCTAAAATGTTCCGCATTCTTGACTAATAAAATAGAAGTTATTCACTAATGCAAATCATACCGGCAATTCAAGGAAGTGCAAGTTCGTTCGACGACATTCACAAATTTTGAGATCCCACAAATTCTTCTGCATTTTCTTGCCTTCATTTGATAATTCATTGGTGAAAATAGTCAGTAAAAACTTGTTCGGTCTGCAAAAAAACTTCCGACAAGGTTACAGAAATATTTCTACCATTTCAAAAAGATATGTGTTCAAAACAAACAAACTTAGTAAAGTCTCTAATATTACTTCTCAAATCGCATTATTCATCTCAGAAGTTATACAAATTCTAGAGTGTAATATTTAAACGAAGTATACCTAAAGATTTCCAAAACTTTTAGCATCTGCTCACACAAATTCAACGTATTCTGATTTGTCTCGAAACTGACGTATGAAAAATCTGGCTCTGGTGTTACATGAATCGTAATATAATGATCCTGAAAAACAATCTGCCTTATTAACTAATTTCGAACAAACTTTGCAAATCCGAAAAACGATTTTATATATTCAAAAAAATTTGAACTTACTGAATGTGGAATTAATCCATTCAGACTATAACCACACGGACTAAATAATTCCTCATGAACGATGATACCAGGTGGCAGTATCGTATTTATTGCAGATTTCTGCAAAAAGTTCATTTTTACTTCCAACACTTTATAATTAATTAGGCTCGAGAATAGAGTAAAATAGAGCAAGAGAAATAAGTAATGCTATGTAGGAGAGGAAATGTTAAATAACCAAGCTGTTATTTAGACACTGTTAGACATCGAACAGAGTTAACAAACTTTTAAACTATAAAAATTTAAAATTCATAAAATCTAACAATAATACTACCATTCTACAGTCTTTTCCATCTTTGCTCACTCTAGGACTGAATACACTAAGAACATCTTCTGGTAATCCATTCATAAGTATTTCGAGCGTATGTTCGGGAAATGGAAAAGCAGCTTGTGGAGTAACCATTGTGTAGAGAAACCAACGATCCTGCCTTTGTGGACCGATACAATAAGCGGATCCTCCTGAAAATAGAAATGCCAAAATCAAACAATCTAAATAAGATCAACATTTTTTCACTTCAAATGATAAGGCGAAATAAGAGAATCGATTAGTTTCTTGAAATTAGAATAATCGATGAGAATACTGTTATACCTGTGAAATGTTCTTCAAGATAATCAACTTCAGTTTCAAACGAAGAATGTGGATAAGGCTGTCTCTCAGGATGCATGAAATTCTTTCGTGAGTAGAAAACGCTGATAACATTATTCATGTTGCAGTATATCTTGGCAATATGTAAAATTCGTTCTATCACATGAAGTAATCGAGTTGTACCACATGTTTTCAAAATGATGCGAAAATCCGAGATAAACATACTACTTTCACTGTAAATTTAGACCTTCTTAATATAGTATTTCTTCATAGGCAAAATTGCTTTTGGCAAAAATATATCAGTCAACAATAACATCTGATACATGGAAATAAATTTATCAATTGATTTTGGATTGATTTTTATAATTTTTGATTTTATCGAAGTTTTACATGAAAAAAAGAAGACAAAAATTCTAAGCTCTAGGACCAATAACGTTCATTTTAAAGAAATGAGCATTTAATCCCTTTAATATCTAATTTCAAAAAAACTTTTCGTTCAATTTACTACCTTAATACATAACTATCCATGCACTCATTACTTTTAGAATGCAAAATATGACAGTGCGCAATATCTAGCATAGCAACCAATTCCGAATATGGTATGTTCTCAAGGACGTGACTCCATTTTGATTTTTATCAAACCATATTTCCAACAATTTTTCTGCACCTACAAAAAAATGTAGATTTCATAACCACAATAATTTTTTATTATTGAAATTTTAAATATTTTGATTTTCTATTGTTTTGAAAAATTATTGCATCAAAATTTTGCAATGTCACAGAAAAAATTTTGGATTTCTGCCAAAAAAAGTTGTTGTCAATAATAGGATTAAAATTTGCAATTTGGAAATTTCAAACTCTGAAAACTTGAAATTCAGTAAGTTTAGATTTTCAGAATGCAACTGTTAGCCCAATATAATCTTTTTTCAAGTTGTAATGCTGGTTTAAAGTAACACTTCACCTTCAAAAAAATAATCTTCAATGACACCGGACACATCATCTACAGCAAAAGTACTTTCATCAAGAGAACCGTCTGATAGTGTAGAAGTTGACATACTAAACATACAAATTTAAGATCTGCTAACGTTAATTGTGATGGAGTATAATTTACTTTTATATTTAGTCTTTTCCGAATCAGTAATCAATGTAATTCGTTAAATGTAATTAACATAAATATATTTTTTTGCAAGCTTAATTTTATTTAGCAAAAATATACGTTTTCAATTGTAGATAACACTGACAAATCAAATTTTAACAAAAATCATTGATGGACATCCATAATTAAGATAATAAACGAAATCCAAAAAGACAAACCTTAAAAAATTGCAGAATTTATCTGCTTTCTATAGAAGTGAACGATAATGGGAATAGAAATAAGAAACTGAGAGCCACTAAGATGGTCAATTATGATGTTATAGCAATCGTTAGGGCGGTCGGCGATGGTGAATAATAATGATGATTTTACAGGGATTATTCATAAAACAATTCTGAAAAAACCATTGAATTAAGAAAAACATCTGAAACACAATCAGAATAATCAAAATGATATTACACAAACTTGCAATATACATTTACTTTATAATCATTAATTAAAGAATGTTGAATAGCTTTATCTCCCGTCTGCCACTTAACTCTCAATCACGACTAGAATAGTGCAAGAATGCAGTTTCAGAGAACAACAAATCTAACACATCATCTCTCTTTCGTAAAATTTTCGAAGTTGAATCAGTCTCTTGAAAGTAAAGAAATATGCAAAACTGATTTTGTTTCGTGACCTTGCAAGACTTAATGAAGCAGAATTTTGCAACAAAGAAGAAACGACTAAATTCGATGTGCAGAACTGCATAAATTTTTGAGTACTATTCATTCGTTCATAATCTTGTTCGAAAAAAATCAAAATATTTTCCACAAAAACTAATCGCTATTTTAAATCTAAAATTTATATATATAAATAGGTAGTCAAGAAAAAAAAATTAATGGCACTTCACTACAAACGATCTTTGGCACTTTAGGTAAACTAATACCAGATAAACGATGATAAATGTATTATACAAATGCCTTCCAATTTTTAAATATCTTAAAATCGTTCTCCACAAAATTTTTTTGCAATTCCAGTAATTCAGATTTATGGACGATAATACATTTATTTCCAATTTCGAAAACAATTCCTTTTGTATTATCACGCCACTATTGAAATGTCTTTTTCTTACAGAGATTTGTCTTTTTTAGAGATTAAGCTGAATGATAAGTCAGAAATTGTGTCCGTCAAGCCAAATCCCGGTAATTTGAGAAATCATCACAGTGCGCGATAATTATAACACAGGATGTGAGTAAAAAATTGATTAAATCCCAGTGAATAGTCACCAATGCAATTTAATATCACTGTCTATTCTCTCATTTTCTAATTTCCTAAAATTTTAAATCATCCCAGTGAGAAGCATTTTTATTGAGCCTGAAAACAAACAAAAATGACTTTCTTCGAGAATCGAAATCTTTCGTTTCTATAGATTTATAAAGACAATTTCTGCAAAGAATAACAGAGGTAAAATTTTTAAATCCAATTTTACATCAAACAGTCTTTCACAACAATAGAGCAATTTCTAAACTTTCCAAAAATTAGCTTCTGAATATTTTCCATCATTTAATTATGTCTCACAGCAAATCTGCCTTATCTCTTTGCCAAACTCTATGAATGCAATTGCCGAACTCATACTTTCGAACTCTTCAACAAATAATTCTAATCTATTAAAACTTATTTCTAGTTAAAGCTAACAAATTTGATCGAAACTTGAATTCTTCAAAAACTACAATTAAATCTATACAAAAACAATTAAATTCAAATTAAAATATTTTTAATATTGTTCAGCGGAACTTCAAAGTCATACCTTTACTGTACTGTTCCTTGTATACCAAAAGCAATAATTTGCTTCGACATATAATGTTTTTGAGAATTTTTTCAACTGATTTGTTATTCGGCTGAGAATGATAATAAACAAATAAACGCTGAAATAGAAAATAAAAGGAAAACACCTTCTCCTTAAGGAGGAAAATTGCAACAAATTCTCGGCAAATTCATCAATGTTCCTGAAAATATGGATGGTGCCGCAATAATGTTCTTTTTTGTAGGTAGAAAGTGGGAATTTATGAAATAAAAGTCACTGATAAACCTCATACAATACCACAGTCTTGACCACATGTTTCAAAAAACACTGAAATTTGAGAAATATTTAGAAAGAAAAGCTTGAGCCAAGCGTGTCAATATCATGTCCTATGTGCACATTAAAAAGCATATGATTATAAGTTAATAAGTATGCATTAATTAACTAATAACAGTTGAAAAAATTTATCATAATACATTGCTATTATGTATAAAAAAAGTTCTCGACGTATATTTCTCAAATTTTTCACATACATGAATCTCAACATGTAACAGTGAGATTTCTGATACATTTTAAAATCTTCGGATTCAAAAAAAAAACAACCATATGATTGATTGCAATGGAAAATATATTTTCAGTATCTTATGTACAAATCATTTTATGATAATTATATCAGAAAAGTAAAAAGAAAAGAAAAATGGAATATAACTATTATCACCCTTCCTCGATGATAACTTTCCCGTATCCAAATCTTCTCATAATTTAGCAATTTAGCCATTGTTCCTTCCTTTAACAACAGTATTAAGTGTGAAATAAGAATTACAAATATAAATGTAACACAATTTGGAGAAACTAAGAGAATATTATAGCGTAATATGGTAAGCATGATATGACGAGTATGACAAATAGTGGATTATATTCCATAAGATAAACCAGAATTCTAAAACTGGACGGAAAAATTTGATAACGGTTGATCAAAATATAGGTAAATAGCTCGTTCGTTAAAGGAGGGTAATATCAAATAATGTAGAGTAGAACGCGGCTTCGGGGATCTGAAATTCCTTGCTGAAACGACGTGTTTTTAACGGTGCTTGCGGACGAACTTTCCTTCGAGACTCTTCATTTTCCACTTTCTATCTTAATTACTTTTCTATGTTATGATAAAAAGATATGCTTAAAAGCAAATTTTGATGACCGATGGTGTTTTGTAAGAAAATTTTTGGTTTGTCGGTTTCTCTCGTCTGTTATTAGGAAATTTTTGGTTTGTCGGTTTCTCTCGTCTGTTATTAAAAAAAGTTTGTCGGTTTCTCTCGTCTGTTATTAGGAAATTCAGGTGAAACGATTTGTCATGATTGGTAGAATTGAAATTCGCTTGGTCATTGAATGATATGTTAATGGTCGAATAAGGAAAAATTCTTTAAACCAATTAATTGTGCTTTCTATAGACATATTTCCCAGTTATATCCAAACTTGTAAAATGATTAATAAAGAGCGGAACATATCCGACAACCAGTAAAATTTGTTTGAAATATACACTTCAAAACTCTCCCAAGAAATAGCGGAATTATTTTTCCATTCCACCAGTACTTGACATTTGCAGCTCTTGATATCAGTGAGATAGTTCTGTAATAATATAAACAACAATCTATTATTATAACGAATCAGCCAGAACTAAGTAATTCATTGCAACCTTCCTCTTCTTTTAAACAACGAAATTTGATAGATATGATTTCGATTTTAAAAAAAAATTTTGTTATATAACTAAAGGAAGAAGTGAAGAACATATTTGGTAAATCTCTGTTTGCTCTGTGTTAGCAATTCTCTCTACAACTGGAATATAAACAAAAACTTCCTCCAATATTTTGTCATATGTTATGGAATCTAAAAAATTTTTTAACCAAAATTTTCAGTTAAATTTTCACAAAATTTCCAAATTTCCAACTTTCCGAAATTTAAAGGTAAATGTATACGGGTAGTGTATTATATTGAATTTAATAAATTTTGTTTATTTTACAATTTTAATTATCCCCGAGATTGAAACAAGTGAAATTATAGAATTTATTTCCAGCATTTTACTGAGCCATATCATATTTCTTTTTAAAATGATAAATATATTATCAAATTATTTAGAACTGAGAAATAATAAGCGATTGATAATGAGGAAAAGAAATTGATAAAAAAAAGATCAGCTAGCAAAATTCCTGGCGATTGATAAAGATTAATATTTTATACAGTTTTGCATATTTATACAGTTTTATAAAATAATAAAAATGGGTAATTAATTCAACACCACAAAAGGCCAACAGTCGATTAATAAGACGAGAGAGACAATTACCAAATATTTTCACATGTTGTCATAATTCTTCTAATCATTCGCTTTACCAAATATAATTGTTTTATTACGTATTTCAGTATCTACCATGAGGGAAACCTCAGAGGGAACTAAGTAATTCATTGCAACCTTCCTCTTCTTTTAAACATAAATAGTTCGATTAGTCTTTCGCTCTCATACTAAAGTCATATATCGAGTCATATATCAGTTACTATTATTGTCAAGTAGTAAATTTGCATTAACTAAATATTTATTTGTTAACGATCATCATCATTATCGTTTTAAAGAACAAGAGCAACATTTGCATGATAATTAATAATTGACTTTCCAATTAAGGCGTAACCTCACGCAGCTTCTTGCCAACATTTTTACGCCATAATCCGATGTATGCGTATGTCCTGTTCACTCTTTATGATTACATGAAACGAGAATCACATCATCAACACCACCTGCTCATAATAATCTTTCCAATAATCATCATTGAAACGTTGAAACAGGAAATTTCTTATTATTTAATTTTTCATGGAAACAATCGAAAAATTAACATAATTTACGAATATAATCGTAACATCTTCTTGGAGATTTTTTTTAACTTCACATATAAAGTGAAAAGGTCGTTTATTTTTCATATTTATGAATCTCTTTCACTGTCACGTGATATTTTCGGATGAAGAAAGTTAAGACTTGTGATGATCATCTATTACAGATTGTATAGTATGAAATATATCTTGAAGCAATATTTTCAATAGGGAAATTTGATTCTTCGGAGAAAAACATGAAGTCCAAAATTTAGAATCCTTAAAGCAACAATACAGGAAATATTAAAATATTAAAATTTATAAAGCATAAAAAAATCGCAAAGTTCAAAAAAAGAAAAAAATAAAAACTATAAAGTGTGTAGTCTGTGACAACCAAGAATAATAGCAGCAATTGATTACTTCGTTTAAATTGAAATAAAACGAGACAGCGATAGCTGTTCATATGATAGGGAAAATTTAACTTAGATAAAAAAGAAGTTGGTATCTTCATACGATTTTTTATATGGAGTGAGATCGGTTTTATCATTAAACAAACTGTGCAATGTTAGTGTAATGTAGGGTGTGTTGAGAGATGTAATGCAGGATGTAAACCGGTTAAGAGAAGTTGCATGATTACAACAAGTATGAAATAATGTATAACTGAAATAATAGTAATGATGTTGTAATGCAATCAAGTAGTACGCAGTCTAAGATAATGCAAGTAATAAAGGATAGTAATGCATGCAGAATGCTAAGCTAATCATTTGATGAAATGATAAAACGGTGCATCATTCTGATGACTGTTTTATTGCTTTGTCGATAAGATACCTGGAGTGGTTCGATTGGTCGTATTATAAAATGTTTCACTCTCAAAAGCGATGGAGAAAAAAAGGAAATATCTTCGGTGTTTTCATTATAGGAGGTCTTATTTATTATCCAAAACTTTAAATTTTTTAAAAAAAACTTTGCATTGAGAATTTTAGATTTCGAAGTAAGAAAAACAGAATTGACTATCGCAAATTTAAATTAATTTAGCTCATTATTAAATCATATTTGATTTACATAACTTCAAATTTTTAATGAAATAAGAGAATTAATCTTAAATTTTCAATAATTCAGATTACAAAATTGGGCAAATTCTAAGTTGTATATAAATGAAGTTTCACAAATCTTTACAGTAACAAAAAGACGTAATTCCAAAATTCTATTGTATAATATGACAAATGGCAAATTGATCTGAACTTTTAAGATAAGAATGTTGGCAAACTAGAAAATGTTGTAGTTCATAGGAAAATGAAACGAAATCTTAATTCCACAAAAATCGAGAAGTTTATTATAATTATATGGAAGAAAATGAATATTTAGAGTATTTATTCAAAAATGCTCGAAAATTCAAATAAATAATAGGACAAGCAGATTTATGAAAAGTATTTTGTCAATATAATAAAAATTTATCATTTTAAAGTTTTCATGAGTTCTTTTTAGTTCTGATTATAATTTTGTATCATCGAAAATATAATGAAAACGACCGTTTATATGACTTAAGTGAATTTTGGAGTAACTTTAATGTAAGCAAAAATTTTACAATGGAATTTATGGATGAGTCGATCAAATCGTCTATTCTCATACTTCCTAATATCGAAACATGCAAACGTTTGTATTTTACGTATATGCGTCATAATTTACAATCAAGTTCTGATCAAAATCTCAAACAATGGTATTATTTGGAAAAACAATTGCTCACTTTTCAGTTTAATTTCCACCAATGATTTGTTAAAAATTTCTCCATTAATATGAATAATCAAGTGTGAAATTAAAGAATATTTTGCAAGAAAATTGATAAATAATTAGTTATGAGATTTACAGGTAACCGATAAAGATAAGTAATGAAACCTGTTGCAGTGTTTGATTTAATCAGTATTTCAATTATTATAAAGACTAATTTTTTTTTTATTTAGAAGGACCAAAATATCTAGTCGTAATTATTTCAAGGATATCGTCATTCGATATCCGTAATGCAATTCGAGATACGTGGATTAATCCGAATAACTCGAATATTTTGCGAGTATGTTATTTTGGCAAAGTAAATGAATAAATTATTCGAAAATGAAAAAAGAAAAAATCCATCAAAAAAAAAAAACTAAATCCTGCAAAAGGGAATATTTGTAATTTTTCAAAAATGTATAAAATTTAAAAACGATTAAGGTTTATCATTTTTGAAATACCTCATAAATAAATACAAAAAAGTGCATACTGACGTTAAAATTTTAATTCTTAATTTTTATTACCTGTTAATTCGATGAAATTTAGAATAATGCAAAAATACCACCTCGCTGATTAATTTATTTTATTTAAAATCGTTTCAAATTTCAGCTATTAATTTTTATAGAATGGATTTGTTGTTGTATACTTTTTGGTAGGTATGCAATCCGATACTACGATAATGATGAAAATCATCGAGGAAAGCAAGAAATACAATGATTTAATTGTTACATCAGTTGAAGATATTTATGACACTCTTACACTTAAGGTTTATTAATCAAATTCGTTTCTTCATTCTTTATGTAATTTTATTATTTCCTCTTTAAATTCTTAAAAATTATTTTTAATTTTCAAGAATTAAACTTATTAGGTTTATGCAGCGATGTATTTCAAGGAGACATACTGTCAAAATGTCACATATTATATCAAAGTAGATGATGATGTTGTGCTCGATTTGGATCGTCTTAATCAACAAATTATTTCTCTTTCCAATTTAGCTTATATTTATGGAGCCATACGTTACAAAGAAGCCGTCATCAGGCGACGAATGGATAAATAGTGTGACAT
Organism: Dirofilaria repens; assembly: GCA_008729115.1. Lineage (NCBI taxonomy): Eukaryota > Metazoa > Nematoda > Chromadorea > Rhabditida > Onchocercidae > Dirofilaria > Dirofilaria repens. Next base: position 1,594,638 of record SNRZ01000010.1, read on the forward strand.
TTTGTTTCATTTTTATTAAAATTTAGGAATAGTAATTACTTTCAAAAATTTAAAAGGAAAAAGTAATAATAAATTTTTCCATTGATGTTATTATTTCTGATGTGAAGAAAAGAAGAAGAAAAGCTTCATTTCTGCTATGTGTTTTCCATTTTTTTGCAATAGGAATTGTACACATATAATACTAAATTAATTCAGTATTTTAACTTTTTAGTTTTGTACCTTATAAATGTTATCCACGAAAATTTTATCCACCGTTTGCACTTGGTATGATGTATATTATACCAAGAGAAGCATTTCGGAAAATTTGGCATGCATTATCGATGTCTATATGGTTGAAATTGGAAGATATTTTTTATACCGGAATTGTTGCTGATATTGCGGGTGTCAAACGTATCAATATCGATTTCATGTATTCCGCAAATAATGCTCAGGTAAAATAGATGACAGTGTTGTGAAAGTTTTTTTATTGGGATTGCGAGGTTTGGTTTGGTGAAACTTGAGGTGGTTGAAATCGTTTTTACAGTTGTTGTTTGAGTCTTTGTTGTGAATGTGACTAGTGAGTTTATATCACTTGTGATAGGGTTTTTTTTGAATTGGAGATTGTAATGAGTCACCGCTTGATGAGTCGTGCTCAAACTTGGATAATTAAACCGATGTTTTATTTGACACGAATACGAATACGAACAACGAAATCAATAATTAACAAAAAAATGTAATAAATGAAAGGTGAAGAGCAATTGAACGAGATAATAATCCAAAAAAGGAAAATAAAAAAGCAAATCTTTTTGTTTAAAATGTTTTTTATATATACTCTCATAATTGGGCGGTACAGCAAATAATTGAAATCAGTTATTGAGTAAATATTAAATATTCAATATATGACTTGACTGTAACAAGAAACTCTGGACATAGGACAGATATAGACAAGCGATGATAATTTTACAATTCCTTTGAAGATGGTTGATACAAAGGAAAATTATTTGATTTTTAATCTTACTACGGATAATGAATTGACAGATGTGAGAAATGACTGTCAAAAAATTTTCGGAGCAATAAAGACAAAAGGCAATTGATCAGATAAATAGCTACTCTTTCAATGAATTACAATTCTTATAGGCAAGATCACAACTTAGTTAATTTATTAAAAGATATTCTTTGTCTTGATATTTTACATTATAAGCGAAATTCGGACTTCCGAATAGACAGCGCAATTTTTTACTCTTGAAATTTCACCATTTTAAAAAGGAAGAAGAAAGGATGCTGTTTTATACTAATAAATTAAATTTAAATAAATATGTTGGCAGAAGTAAAAAACACCGCTTTACTTCCATATAATCGGAAACATTACAAAAATTTGCAAGTATCCATAAAAAGATGAATAGAAGAACTATATTTTAGGAAATGAAAAAATCATTTTCTAGAACTTGCCAGATCAATGGGAATGCGATCAACATGGTCGACCGAAGCTTGTCGCAGTATCATCATTTTGTAATTCTGATGATCTCCGTAAATTTTACAGAAAGTTACATGAAACTAAATGTTTAAAATATACAAATATTAATCCTAGTTTCACTGAAACATTTTGGCAAAATTTTGGAAAAACTCTAATCCAATGAATATTATTGATTAATTGTTAAAAATATTATAAACTTATGAAATTAAATACTCTATTATTGTATCGTAGGATTAAATTAATACTACATGTCTCACTATAAATATACAATATAATAATGAACCAGAAAAAAACTTATCCCATCAGCTATTTTGCTAACTATTTTGCTAAGTTTTAGCAAAATACACCGCACTCCAATGTCATAATATGTTGTGGTTTGATGAAAATCGTATAAATATAAAGAGTATTCCAGCCAATTCATAACGAATTTTATTAATAAAATTTTAACAAAAAAGAAAAAGCAGCCAAATGTCATATCAAAAAATATCATCATCAAAAGAAAACATTTAAGATATATCTATATTTCTTTTCCCATAATACGATAAATGATTTGCCCATAATACGATAAATGAAAATGAAAAGTAAACACAAATAATTAATCAATAATGTATCATCTTTAGATATTAGTCATTTCTGGAAAACCACAAAAACCGATTTTTCATAGTTTGCTCCTTAATAATTTTTTTTTTTTTTGATAATATATTATTGCGCTCTTAGCAGAAAAAAATTAAAGGTATACAAAAAATAGCCTTGGATGCAACAAAATTTGACTGATTAAAATGACAAATTAATACAAATAACGATTTATGTAATTTTATCATTTTAATCATATACAAGTAACATGTACCAAATATTTTATTATTTGAATATAGCAAGCTTTCATGAATAATTTATATCAATGTATATTAAAAAGAATAATGGAACAATGTTAATATTCATAGAAAATGTGATGTATTAAAGTTATTTAATTGAAAAGCAGTTTATAAATATTCAAAGTTATTTATGATGGAATAATTAAATATACTTTTTATAAATTTCATGTTCATTATATTACGCAGTTTGGAAATTAAATTTTAATGCAAAAACTGAATGAAAATGATGTGCAATATGAATTAAAACTGTCTACATTTACATCTGATTTGGAACTTGAAAAATTTGAAATTCATATATAAATTAGACATTTCGGAGAACAATATATATTATTAAAATACTATTGACAAAATTTAATTAGCTCACAAATGTGATGGTATTCTTCGATAAACGACACGATGATCGTTAATAACGGGAATGCCAGCTTCATCATTTACAGTACTCCACCATTGTGATCGGCAAGAACGGTCGAGAACAGCCGTATTTTCATGCTCCACAAATTTCATCGGATATAATCCAAACGATATTACCTGGGATTGAAATTAAAATAACCAATTTATAAAGTTTCAAGTCTCTCATAATTTCAAATCAAACGCAAGCGTAGTAGATATTACCTTTTATTTGAACAGATCAGTAAAATGGAAAATAAGAAAATTTAGATATTTTAATAATCCAAATCTTCTTTTAATAAAATATTCACAGATTTGGAAATGAGAATGGAATGAAATTTCTCCAAAATTTGACCAGATTCATCCGTATGCCAATAACAATCAATAAAACATAGGACCAATCGAATCATAGTACCGATTAACAAAATGTATAGTTAATAAAATAGACAATTTCAGACTTTTTGTGCTTTACTAAGGCAAACAATTATGAAAAAACAAACTTTCTGACACAATCTAAGTTCACTTCGATCAGCTAATCCACGCTGACGATGTTCTACAAACGTGAATTGATTATTGAAGAATCCAGAAGCATCCAGAACGGTGAATGATGCCAGTGTTCCATCATGACTTTGAACACCAATCGATGGTAAGCGGCGAATCTTGGCTTCAAACTGATCACGTTCACCATGTGAAGAAAATTTCCAACAACTTGCTATTGTATCAGCATGATGCTACAAAAAAGAATCTTCAACAATCATAGAAATGACAAAACAAACTTTTATCCAAATTTATCAAATTTTTATCTTCATATTTTACCAAAATATTTATTTGACAATGAACATACCTTTGGGTCGAGTTCTAAAAATGAATAACCCTCGGCAAGCTTAATATCCATGGCAATAATCTGTCTCTGCTTATGTTTGTCTATGATGAAATAACTGGAGAGATAGCTTGGAGCTGAGAAATCAAAATGAGTCGAAAGCAATTCAGTCATTCGACTAAAATTATTAATATACTAAATTTCTGAATAAATTACTAATCAAAAAATATGCAAAAAGTATTAAAAATTATGAATAATTAAATTTATTGAAAAATTATAAGCTTTAACGAATGAATAAACATTTCTAATGCTGCTGAAAATCTAACTGATCCAACAGTTTTTGCAATCATAATATTTTATCTTAAAAATTTGCAAGGCTTAAATGACAATTATGTTGATGTAAATATAATAATATTATCATGTGTCCGAAAAATTAACAACAATATCTAATATAACTGATAAGAAGTTTGTGGAAAAAAAAGAAGTGAAAAAAAAATGAAAACCTGCTCAAATGCATGCCAAGAATTCGTGCAGCAAACTGATCTAATTTGAGAAGATGTGGAATAGTATGAATCAGAAATGTGTCGATATCGTCGACGTCGACAAAACGTTGCATACGACTGCATACGAACACGTGGGCCCTAAAGCAAGCTCACCTGTACACATTCTTCTTCTTTTCCTCCTCTTCCTTCAATTTCTCCTTCAATATCTTGCTCCTATATCTTCAGCATCCGACATTTTCAGGAGTTCACGTCAAATATACTCCTCCTTTCTCCTTGATTTCCTTTCATTTTCCCGTGTTTCCGTTCTTCACTAAAATCAAATGCCTATTCGATCAACATGATTTTTGGAAACCCTACTGTGTTTATTCGATCCAAAAATCAATGAAAACCGTAACAATAATGTAGAAAAAAAATTTATATATACTGCAAAAATATTATATTACAAAGAAAAATAATGAGAATGGAATTCTTGCACTGCTTTCATCTTCAAATAGACAATGAAAAAATTTTTAAAAAATTTCACAACTTTATGGATTGAATTATATTGCCTCCCTACAAATAACCTTGTGAATTTATTGCGTCGTATCACCATCCATATGAAAGGCGTTTTTTCGGGATATCCCAGTACTGTACATTTCGCTTCCGGATAAATGCCCAAACGTTCATGTCGTATAGAATAATGTATAGGTAATAGAAAGACTGAATCATTGGTTAAAAGTTCGGCTTCCTTTAGTTCATCAGCTGTTTCGAATACTCTTAACATTACAAAACTGATAAGTAATCTGAAATATTCAAACCTTATCACGCAAATTTTTTTCCCAAATATATATTCCAAATATAATTATTTAGAAGCCGACACGGATAGATTAATTACCTTGAAAGATAATTTCACTGGAAAATAAACATTGCTATGTAAAATAATAACAAGAAAGGAAATATGCATATATTAATTCACCACGTGGAACTCAACATCGTAAGAACGTATATATATATTATTTGTGCTATACATATATATGTATATTATATATATTATTTATACATATATATGTAATGCATAAATAATATCAATAGGATTCGAAAAATTTAAATTGATCAATCTTGCTGTTCAAACTGATCAAATTTCTATTGACAAGACTAAACTTCACTACACAATAGTGGATGCTTCTCGTCTTCTAGTATTTTAAGAATTTAAATCCTTGAAATCTAACTTACTAATACATATATGAGCTTGTACGTTAATTTAAATTGATGAGCGAAAACAAACGTCAAGCGCAAAGTTAAAGTTATTAGATGATAATGTTCTAAGTTAAAGTTATTAGATGATAATGTTCTAATTAAGCTTATCAGTGAAGGAAAACAATGTGGAATTTTCCTTCCATAAAGTGCTGAAAAAAAAACCTACTAATGGTGAAATCATAGCAATTGGGCCCTTTACTCAAATTGATCAATCGAGCTATCAATTTTTATGATGAACATAAAGAATCTTTTATGCAGTTTTCTTCGTTTTTATTTTAACGCTGAACAAATAATGGATGGTAAAATGAATGGGAAAAATCAGATATGCATCAGTAAATATTACCATCTTGAATCATCTGAAAAGTTATTGCTAAAATTTTCGCTTTCCAATATTTCTGTTAGCTTTATAAGCAATCTGAAAGTGATATGCGGAAAAAACAAAGGAAAAATCCATAGTAACTTTATTAAAACACATAAAAAATTTCAACTTTTAACTAAAATATTTGAAAAATAAATTTTATTTAAATTTCCACTGCTTAAATTTATTTAATAAAATTCTATTTCTGAAATTATAAAAATAAAATGAAAATGAGCAGCAATTTTCACTTATATTTTGAATAGTAATGTTACAATGAGAAATCTAGAGAATAATGGAATAATGGAGAGAGAAGAGAGATAAGATGAGAAAAAAGGAAAAAATTGTCTCCAAGATGACATAAAGAGGAGGAAAATGAAATTTTTTTGAAAAAATGAATATATTTCTTTCCTAATAAACATTCCCTATGGATTTAAATTAGATGACGAAGGAGCAAGAGAGAAAAAGAGAGGAAGACAGAGAGAGAGAGAGAAGGATGGGAAAAAAAATGTTTTAAAAAAAGAAAAACGATTACTGTCATTTACATCAACTTGATGATAACAATGATGAATTAACAGTGTGCTGTAAAAAATTTTTGCAAAGAAAACTAACTGAAATTCATAAAGTTTTTAATCTCTTTTTGCAATTTGTGAAGGAGTGATTTCTTTTCTCTAGACTAAAGATCATTTTCACTATACTTACTCTTTCTTTTTTCATTAAGGAAAAGAAGGAAGGATGAAATATTGCATCTATTTATTTGCTGAATTACAAAAGTTCACAGAAAAATAAAAAGATCTTGATAATATTAAAGTGATTAACAATTATAAAGTTAATAAGAAGTTTCATTTCCATGCATTTATGAATAATGACAACAACGATTTCTCTTCTTGGTATTATTTTCCAATAAAAAAGCCTAAATAATTACCATTTATCCATTTAATTTTATTCTATTCTATTTATACCGGAATGTGTTGATTAGCTGATGTATATACATACGTATTTTTCCAAATTATATAAAAATGTTAAAGTGAGAAGAATCTTGTAGATTTTATTTCATTCTTAAATAGAATGCAAAAAAAAGAGAAAAAAAAACGAAAAAAGAAGAAAAAGAAAGAGAAAGAAAAAGAAGAAAAAAATTGCAACATTAATAGTAAATAAGAGATTAATGATAATAAATATATGGTGAAATAATACATTTCTCTGCACATCAAAATATTATGTAACCAAATGAAGTGTCATTCGACTTTTCATCTTTTTGTTTACACTTTCAATATCATTTATATCATTTTATGATACTACTGCTGCTGCGCTGCTGCTGCTGCTGCTGTTGCTGCTATCGTAATAATAGAAATATAATAACTGTGTACGGAAAGAAAATGAATGAAATAGATATATTCTAAAATATGGGCTTAATTAAACTTTGGTATCAAATATACTTCTATACATATCGAATAATACTTTCAAATTTCTTTATAAATATATTCGATTACCAATAATTAAATTCATGACAAATATACCAGAGATTAGCCAATATTCATGACTATTTTATGCGCTTTTTTCGCCTAATTTTGGTAGTTTATTTTGCATATAATAACAGCTAAATATAAATTAGATAAAATGTAGTTCAAGAAATTTGAATGAATGGAAAAAGCGAAAAAGGAAACAAGATATTATAGAACAAGAGAAGGATGTTGATGGTCAATTTAAAGATCTGAAAAGATCAAAATGAGTCCTCTTAACGTCCAAAGCCAATAAACAATAATTCCCATTAGTAGCCAATTAAATATGTTTTATTAATCTGAATGTAGCAGTGAAAGAATGGAAATGTGATCTATGCAATATAGATTTGAGTAAAAAAAAACTTTTTTAAACTAACAATAGAAAGAAATAAGAAAATATTTAAAGGAAAAGGAGGAGCTAATTTGCTATTAAAACGAACTGTATAAATAAATATTAAATAAACTGAACTAATATTCCTAATATGTTATATTATCAACAGAATGTAATATTTTAACTCAAAAAAAATTACCTATCTTCCTGTTGATTATTTTGAAATTTTCTAGGATTATAGCGGTAGCATCGATTGATCAAGTTTAAATGAGTGAATTGATTCAATACTTCTGCATTGTTGGATATAACAACGATGAATGGTTTATCTGCATAACTGTCGGAAAGAAAGTTTCAAAATTTTTTCATAATGCTACGAAATTAATTAAGTATTCTAATGCTAGGTTTTCTGATGCTAGAATCTTAATTAAGAAATGTTAAATGAACATTTTAATTTTCCCCTTTTTCCTCTATTAAATTTTATCTTTTCTTAAAATAAATTAATATTAAGTCGATTCAGTTGAAAGCAAATATTACTCAACGTTATGATCTTAATACTGCTATTACTACCAATAACAAATTCAAAAAAGGAAAAATAAATGTAAATGATAGGACAGAAATAAATGCAGCTGATAGTGATTTAAAGACTTCTAAACAGAATTTCCCTTTTTCCAATCCTTCCCAAGTTAAACATAAAGTTTATACCACATAATTAATTTGTCGGTTGAGAGCTAAATTCCACTTATTGTTTCTATTCTACCTTAATGTTTTTTAATCATGCATACAAGACCATAGGATAGCTTTACTTCATCTTTTCCCGCTTCAACAATTTAATGCTACCTTTATGATTTATTGATTTATTCGAGAACAAAAACATTTGTAAAATCAAAGAAATCGTAACGAGGTTTGATTATTTGTAGAGGTAATAATATATACATAATCAAAGAAATTATACATTATCAAGGTTAACTATTCATAAAGATAGCAACGTTTGCGTTATGTGATATGATATAGATAGATACGATACTATACCATTCATTTACGACACTTCTATACCATTTCCCAATTATTTTTAAAAAATAAGAAACGATACATCGTACAAGTACAATACGAGAATATCTCGTTTTTTCTATCAAATATTTTATATAACAAATGATCTGTTTCTGATACCTAAATTTCAGACCGAAGCCTATTATTCATTTATTCGGAATTTTTCAAATCGATTATTCAAATATTTCCAATATTTATGAGAAGCCTTCTCTAGTTAAATAGGCTTATTTAGTCATAAAATAGTATTAAAATCTGAAATCTCACATCATCAATTTCTGAAAATAAATCTGTATAAATCAAACAAAAAGAGAAAAAGCATAAAAAAATTGAGCTGAAAAACAAAAAATGTAAGTGAAACAAAAATGAAACAGACTAATGAATGAAACGAAACATTTTCTTCATTATTCAAGAATCAGTCAAAGAAATACTTTTCTCATCTTTCGGAAGTCAACCAAAAAAACATTTTTCCTCAGCTTTTGGAAGTCAATCCAGAAAAACACTTTTTCTTGTCTTTCGGGAATAAGCCCATGAAATGGGACAGACAAAACGAGAATCGATTTCGAGACGAAATAAGGAAGGCTCTTTATCTCGAATTTATCCTTCTTTATGCAACACTACAATTAGTCCACATTTATTGATGCACAGCGAAAATCGGATCCTTCGTTTATTTTCGGTTCCTTTACCTCTTTTCATATTGCTATTCTTCTCTAATTTAGTGCTGCATTTCCCTACTTCATTTTTATACATGTCTTTTTATCTGTCTGTCGGTCAGTTAGTCAATCAATCTGTCTATCTATCTGTCTGTCTGTCTATATGTCTATCTGTATGTTTGTCTGTCTGTTCATATTTATTTTGAAATACTTGCATTTATGGATTTTTTCTCAAATTTCAATAAAATCCAAATCTAATGACACAGTGATTAGAGGAAAGAAAATTCGAATAAATTGAAGTGATAAGATTATTTGGATAAGAGAAATAAATTTGATTTAATTCGATGTTGCAATAATTTCCTTTTTTTTCAAAAAAATTTCTAATTGCAATGGAAAAAGTAACAAGCATTATTGATAAATTGGAAACAATTACTGTGAAGGAAATTGTTTATACAAAAGTGATGGAATGAGAAATTATCAATAATAGGAAATTAAATATTTTTGAAGTATTTTAAGAATCGGCATTGACTAAGAAAGCAATAAAATGCTTATTAATGTTAGTCATTTTGCTGTTTTGCAGATTATTTATTTTCATAAATTCGTCAATTACTTTTGTCAATTGAATGTACCACAACAACACACAAACAAATGCACAATGCGTCTATCGTGGATAAGAAGAAATTCATTTTGACATTGTACAAGAAAATTTGACTTGAATTATCAATTCTGATGATTTCAATGATTAGCAATTTCAAATATTATCGACTACTATTTCAAATACGAACTACTAATGATTGTAATAATATCGAATATCTGGTTAACTTCTATTAATTTCTTGATATTAGATATTATGAATTACAGAGACTAATAGACGGTATCATTCTATATGAATAGTTCAACATGAAATAAAAACTCCAGCTTTAAAATAGAGTAAGAAACAGAGAGTTTATGTTCATATTCAAATCACGTATAAATTCTGTTCAAATCACGTGTAAATCAAAAATATTGAACAGATTGAAGATTGTATCCATTAATTAAATGGTAAAAATTATTACTTATATATATATATATGAAAATTATCTCATTTTTTTTTTCTTTTATGACTTTTTCATTATATCGCAGAAAAAGGGCCAAACTCATCGATATCTTCGGTGAAAGTAAATAAAATGCTATTAAAACTTCCACTTGTTCGTATTCTGTCTCTAATTTTTTTTCTTTTCAAAAAAAAAATTCTTTTTTTTTTCATCTTGTTGAGATCTATTTTATCAGCGGGAAAAAGTAGATTAATCATTTCATATATCGTTTGTAGAAATGATTTCTTTTATGATAAATTCCTTTTCCTTTTCTCATTTTATTTCTATAATATTTATAAAAAAAAAACAAATGGTATATCGTGATTTTAGTACTAATCAGAAAGAAGTAAATGAATGATGTTCTTTAATCAAGTTTTTGATAATGTAGAACAAAAAAAAGAAAAAAAAAATAATCACCAATTAATTTATTCATTGAAGAAAAAAGCTCCAATAATATACAATTAATTATTATTCATTTCAAATTAGTATCTTATGAAATATTGCAAAGTCCTGATAAATAAACACAGATTATTTAATTTTGAAATAACTGTTTCGCCCACTTACATTATTTAAATGCTTCTGTTTTGCTCAAATGCATCTTTGAAATTTGGAAGACAAATTTTATGGGTAAAAAGTTCGATTTTGTTATATTTTTAATTTTATGATAAGTAATTAAAATTTCTCTTATTTTTAATTTTCATAAACAAATCGGTTCAGTATTTTGTACATTTGTTTTTTTTTCAGTCTTTTATTAAATTATTGTAGTGTGATTGTGAATTATCATACTAATTAATCACTTTGATTTTTCACTTTTTTTGGAATATAAAACTCAGTGAAATCTGTTATAATTTTCAATTTAGTGCAGTATTTCAATTTATTTCGATAACACCAGATGAAATTGACTCAGCAAATGAAAAAAATTGAAAATTCGTCTGAAATAATTAATTTTTATTACATATACTATATCGATAGAGACGAATTATTCATATTTAAAATTTGCAATTTGTTACTTATCATAATTGCTTTTATGAATTGCTATTTTAACTAAAAGTTATTAAATTACCGATACCTTAAAAAATCCATATTTTTTAATCGATTATCTTAATTCAATTCATGCTTTAATTCCCTATCTTTAACAAAAGAAAAAATTTATAAGAGAGCGGCATCATTTCTCATTTGAATTTGTTTTCCAAACTTCACATTTTTTTTCTAAATTTTTTTCTATTTTTCAACTTTTCTGCGGATTTTTTCGGCAAAGATATGAAATGAATGCAAGAGAAATTAAAACATTCTTGATTTAAAGTTGCACAGTTTCATTATTATTATTTTTTTCAGATGTCAATAGATTTTTTTTCGTACCTTTTCATTATAATTGTTAATAAAGTTCTACTTCATTATTATATAATAATTTCATTTCAGTTCCATTATATCTCTGCAACTGTTTTATTTTTTTGAAGTTGCTACATGAAGCACTCAAAATGTTGCACCAATCAAATTCGAAACAAAATAAAATAATTCTTTTCAATTAAACATAAGCGCTATTAAAATATGATTAAAATATTGTAAGAAAATATGAAAAAAATAATCATTTGAAGATAACTGTGGAAGTTTGCAGTGAAAATATTGGTGGAATTCGATTCTATGCCAATTAAATTGTTGAAGGGAAAAATGAATGAACAAAAAGTACGAAAAAAAATGTGATTTGTTTAATTATTTATAATACTGGTGATTAAATATCAACAACAATAAATTCATTACAGTATTTTTCATATCAGTGATAAAATAATTATCATTGATCCTTCTAATAAAATTTTTTTAAAACATGCACCAACTACGAGCAAGGGATAATATCACTACATCACTTCTTCACTATTGGTAAAACTATTCCATTATGAAACATTAATGAAATATAAATTAAAAAAAAAGGTAAAATTATCCTATTTTCCAACATTTGCACAATTTCAAATATAAAAATTGAATATGCGAGAAAGCAAAAGTCTGCATTATTTTGAAAAAAAAATTAAATTTCGAAAAAATTATATATATTTACATACAAAATAGATTTAAATGAAATGTAAGAATCGAAGGTAAAATCAATATTTAAAAAAATAGAGATTAATTCGTGTTACCGTGCTACCGAATCTTTTTTGTCTGGAAGAAATTGAATAAAAGTGTTACGAAATTTTCTCAAAGTTTTGCAGTTCGATTAATGCATAACAACGGATTTGATAATTACTAAAATGAAGGACTTCGAAATTGTTACAAAGTGTATAAATTAAAATTTTTACAGTAATAACATTGAAGCCAAATATTACCAGATAACGGTATTGATCAAGTGTATGTACTTTCAAATGTAAATTTTATTCTGGTGCTAATAAGAAATTCATGTAATGTGAAAAATAATCTCACCATTTAGAATGATAAGATAATTATCTCCAAGGAAAATAATAATCCTTTCTACATCGTGCTGGTACATCGATTATTCTGTCATTTTTAGATGATAGAATTAATCGAAATATTATGTGACACATTAACTGATGCAATATCATACCATATCATGTGTCGTCATATCATATCATCTCACAAGTTACGATATCATACTGAACTATTTCGTATTGTAGCTAGCATACTATTATACTTCTTTGACTACATTTATAATTTGAATATAAATTCATTGTTGAATTAATAAATTAATATGACATAGACATGATGAGTCTAAAAGCAAAATATCTTTTCCCTTATCAGAAATAAAATGAAAATAGGGTAGAAAAGGTGGATTGGACAATAATGTGGATAGAAAAATGAACAAATGAGAAGTCTGTTTCTAAAAAATAATATAAATTACGAAACCTTTGAAGCGATAAACTAAATGATAAATAATTTGACTAATCTGACTGCTTTCAGACTGCATTAATATTATTTCAGCTTTTGATGAAGTTATATTTTCATGCTTTACTGTTAGCATTGGATAAGTGACATATTTTTAAATAATAATTTCTCTAACCATGCAAATAGTCTCATCCATCTAAATCATAATGAACTTTAATAAAAATGAAATTGAATAGGAATAAAACTGGTGCAGTCTAATTTAACTAAAAAAGAAATCCTTGAGAATTTTAACTTATATCATACATCTCACTTAAACCTTTACATCACATGAGGCACATGCTTATCAGCGATAGCATTTTATGATTTCATTCCAATCAATACCAGTAAAATCATAATAGAGACGATTATTTTTAATTCCGAGTTGCAAGCAAAAAAAAATTTAGAACTTCGAAATTACGTGTTGCAGAGATTTATTTCATAGTTATGATGAGACGAAAAGAAAAATAATTAAATAATCAGCATTTATTGCTCCAAATTTTAATTGCCTTTGAGGATAAACGGAATTTTTAGTCACATTATATTTGATAAATTTTAATAAATGCATATATATTTATAAAACTTCCTTCTTCTTGTTGCATCATGATTTGAAAATAAAAACACATGCAGATAGTTCATCTTAAACTAAATATTCATAGAAGGAAAATTAATTTCTTTAATAATCCAAAGCGTATGATAATGCAGGAAGGTAAATATATTAGTAAAACAATCAACGAAGAAAATAAATAAACCGAAAAAAGTAAAGCTATCTATAATGCGTTTAAAGTTATTCATTATCTGCTTCTGAAATAATCATATGTCTCTCGATAGGATTCTCTACAGTAACACTTTCTGCCACATGTTCCTTATTCATTTCAGTGTAATCGTCATCCGGAATCAAAATAAAACGTTCGATCGCATTTGCTGCTTCTTTGGTCATCTGAACTTCAACATTCTCTTCTTGACCCTCAGGATCCTAAAATTTTGAAAATTTTAATTTTGCATCGTTTTATTTTTCATTTTCTTCGTGATATGATTGTCTTTTATTAATTAAGCAGTTAATTATTGAAAGTATCAATAAATTAATTATTTGATTTGTATCAAGCTTCTGACAGTGATAAAAATGCTGGAAATGATATACTTACCATTGTTTATTTCAGTTAGTTAACAATATAGATATTAAAAGATATTTCCATAATTACCATGAAATTGCTATCTTTCTCGATTCCTTTTATTTCATCAAAACCAGTTTGATGTAACAATTGTTCATGTTTAATGCCATCAGCATCGTATGAATTACCAACGCCTCGTTTCATTTCCTCTGCAATTTGCTTTTGTCGTCTTGCTTTCTCGCGACATTCCGCCAATTCTTTAGCATCCGGATACAGAATCAATACTTTGCTACCGTCACGATCACGTTCAAGAACCGTTAACTGATAAAAATGCCAAGGCTCCTCACATTTCCAGCCAATGAACCAAAATAAAATTAATCAACACAAGCTAAATACTGTCGAGATTATTAAATATATTAATGAATAGATTTCAATATTAGTCTACAGATTTTTTAACATACACTTGAACCATTCCAATTATATTCTAATCTCGTTTTATCGAATATCAAATCAAACTTACTCTTTCAGGTTGAGATTTCAAATACAGACGGCGCTTCCCTTCGATATGTGTGGAGAGGCGATATTTAAGCAACATATGATGATTATCGACACACCAAACTTGATCACAGTCCAATGTCTCCAAATCAGAATATCGAATCAGAAAACTACCTTTCTAGAATGACATCACTCCAATATAATTTTTCCGGAGAAATGAAAAGTCCATATAATGATGATATTATTAAATTGTGTTGAAGAAAAAAGACACGAATAGAAGGTTGACTTCAGAATAGAAGTTCCTTTGAAAGTTTTTTTTTTTTTAAATTTCAGCATCATAATTTTAAAACTTGGTACCGGAAACGCCATCGATATACGATTTTTCTGTTTATATAGTAATTCTTCTTCTATGCATTTCTTTTTTGCGACTGATAGTCTTTCAGTTGCTAAACCGCGGCCTTTCTAAAATTATAGTAATAATTTATATCTTACAAAAATTCACATATTTTTGTATTTAAATAAATTTCGTAGCAGAAAAGTTTTCCGTTTTTTATTTTGATATCGATTTGTATAAAATTATAACAGTCTAAAACGTCCTGTTATTCACATTAATAAAAGATAAGAGCTATTAATTTCATTTTTTAACTTCACAGCTGACCACATCATTGATAATGCTATCATTTGCTTCGCTTTTTTTACCGGAACGCTTTATTTTAGTCTTTTCTTCTTTTCCCTCTTCGACACTTTTTATTTCCTTTTTGCTGTGATTTAATATTTTAGTATTTCGCTCTGCAAAGCTAACTTTATTATTCATTGCAAAAAAATAAAATTAAACGATTATATACTCTAATAAAATGATGTTATAAACAGTAAATATACATGAATATTTTGAAAACTAAATTATTAGCAGTTGAATCAAACATCTTATACTTACAGCGATACTATTGCAACTATAGGAAGTAGAAGTTTAAAGCTAATAAAATTTAATCACTTTGAGAATTGCTAATATTCGTTTCATTGATTTCTAAATTCGTTTCTTTGATCAGTTGACGAGGAATCTTAAAGATATTATTGTTACACCAATCGTGAAATAATCAAGATTTGAAAAACAATATAGCTCTATTTATTTGTCCTTGCTTGTAAGTAAATAATGATAAAAAATATGAATTACCAATTCCAATTTTTGAATTTTCATGGTGAAAAAAAAAATTATTTTATGGAATTCTCATGGTATGATCAATGAATTAACAGTAGAATGTTTGCTTGCTATGGGACAAACCAGGTTTAATGTTGGTTAATTTCTTTATTTAGCTAATTATAAGCAGCGAAAACTTTCTACAAGTGTATTTATAATCATTATTCTTGATTAAAACTTTCGAGTTATCTATTTATCATTTGGATAGCCTAAATTTGATTTCATGCTTCATGACTGATTAATATAAAAATAAAAAACATTATCTTTCACATGGATTAATAAATTAATTAAATACATTAAAATCGAATAATTGCTTTTATATGCTTTCATATAATCTGATTCATCGACTTACTTCCAGTATTATTTTTGCTTTCTGATTTTTTATTTACGCAGAAATTTTTTTAACGAAAAGTTGCATGTTCATAAAATCCTATTACCTTTTATAAAACAACATTTACCTTTCCAGTATCATCATCGTAACCTTTACGTTTTCTTCCACGTTTCTTTCGGAATCAATTGTCCTGAAATGTCTAAAGGAAATATTTCATTTCCTTTAGACATTATATTCGCTTTTCTTATTCGAGTAGCATTATCACTTAGGCGTTTACGACCTCTTTTTTTAGTCTTTTGCATTGGTTCATCTACAGAAAGAAAAAAAACCTTTAAACACCTACTTTAATTAAAATTTTTAGTCATGAAAATCTTTTAGTAAATCCACTTGAGATATAATTTCAAAGAAAGAAACTACAAAATGAACAGTGATTATCAGAAAGTACATTTATTGAAAATCAATCACACAAAATTTGCATTGATACCCTTAACTATTTTGCTGTATCGTATATCACAAATTATCAGTGGAAATCTAAATTTAATTACAGATTTTATTATATCTAGTGTTTTAAAAATTTTATGGAATCTATTGAATTGTTTGATGAGTCACAGTGGATCCGAAAAGCTGTCATAAAAATAGCATGGATTATTATTACTTTGTGAAGCTGTCTGTATCATAGTGATTGTCTGTTGAGATGACACCACCTTTTCAGGTTGATTGTTTGAAACACTGGAAGGCAGAGGTGGTAATGTTGGTGCCATAAATGGATGTGGCACATGTTCATTAACCGAATAAGTGGATAATGATGTAATTAATGACGATTGATACTGAAAATCTGAAATCAAATATCACAATGCTTTCATCTCGATGATTCAAATAGACGTAAAATTAATATTTGAAATTAACAAATTTTTTTAGAACAGTTAACTTCGTCAAATATCGGTCGATAATATCATTCTTCCATGCTCCGGCTTATCTAATATTTGATCAGAAGATGAACATATTTACCATTGTAGATCGATAGTGCCGGACGATGTATTTCAGGCAGTAATGAAATCGATCGAAGTGGTGGAGAATGTAAATAAGGATACGTCGAGACTTCTTCATAATTGGCTACATTGCGATCATCAGCTATAAATGCGGGCGATTCAGTACTAGTGTAATAAACCGGATTGACATTTAATCCGTTCATTGGTGGAAAAATCGCCAGCTAAAATTTTTTTAAATAAGATATTAGTACGTAAAATTATAGGGAAAAAATATTTTTAAGTGATATCGAAGAAGTTCTGATTAATTAACTGAAGATAATTTACATTATTATTATTGGGATGCACTGGATAATTTGGTAACGAATAATTCGGTTCTGATGTTGAGAAAGCTGTTATCGTTGGAAAGATTTGATTCTGAATTGATTAAAAACAAAAAGAATAATCCTGATGAATCTAAACGCTTAAAATCGCATAAAAATATGAAATTCCTATTTAAATTAATAATTTTTAGCTACAAAAATTTATAAGAATTATTATAAAAGCCAAAAGAAAGAAAGCCACAAGAACTTAACAAACAATATGATTAATAACATCAAATTTTTAGCCTTATCCATTTATTACTTATACTAAATTTATTACTTAAATTGAACGATAAATTTCAGGATAGTAATTAAAAAAAGAATTATCCATTAACTCATTTTATCCGCCGTATCAATTCATGTGAATTTGTGTTTCAATCTTGGCTTAAAGTAATGAACTAATAAAACTTATCGCATAATAACTATGAATGAACTTTGATAAAGATTCAGAGTAAAATGTAATTTGAAATTTTTTCTTAAATTTAATTCTAAATTGACAAAATAAAATAAGCAGACGAACCCGAGAAATTTTTTGCGCTGTCAACCCATCGCTGTCTGAAACAGTGATCATCTCATCGACTGTTTCATCGTTATCCGATTGCGTATCATCACTTTCTTCGCATCTATCCATTTTTCTGATGTTTTAAATAATATTAATGAAATTTTTTTTAAACATAAAATTTTTGAACTATTTTTGCTTTAGTCTGAAAATGAATTCAAGAAAAATTCAAAAAACTGAACTTTAAGAGTCTGATTCAAAAAAATTTTTTAGCAATTTAAAATATGAACACACACATATATATAAACACATTTGAAGGATAGAACTGTTGATACCAAAAATAACTGAAAGTGGAAATATTTTTCATTGATTAAAGCAAATTTTTTTATATTTTTATGCAAATTTTTAAAAATTTACACGTTTTGGCCTCAATTTCTTTATGTAAATTTTTATTTTATTTCCCGTACAAAATTATTGAATACATAGGTAAACTTTTCAAAATTATGCTATTTATCATTGTGAAATTTCTTATTTAATCGATCAGTTTTTTACTAACATTTTATTCGGTAAATAATTGAGAGAGAGAGGAGTTGCAGGTAAAAAATGTTTAAGATTTTACGTCTTACGTTTATTTTTATTACTGAAAGATATCTGAATTTATAGACAAAAACTACACTTACTAATCTTTTACTATAATTTTGATCAAACTTTGTTGAACTTAAAGAATATGATTAAATTATTTTTCATGTTCGTAAATGAAATCATTTAAGCACTAACAGTTTGAATGGAAGGAATAATAATGTTTTTAAATCTTAGATCGGATTTTTCTTCTTGCAAATCTGTTAGCATGTAACAAAATATAGAATTTCTATTTGTATATCTATTAATAACTGATTGAAATAATTATCAATCAGAATTAATTGAGTTAAAATAAAGAAAAGCAGTTAATTCAGAATTTTAATTATTTTATTTAACATCAATAAAATATAAAAATGAAACAAATAATAAGTTTTTGAAATTCCAATTTTTAAAAATTGTTATGAAAACATTGGAATTTTTGTTTTGGTGATTCAGTCACAAGATTGACAATTTTATTTCAATTTTTTTTTTAGGAATTAATATATCATAGTTTCACGATCATGCATATTTAAAATGCAGCGAGGTGATCGAGTTCGTATTGCACAACATGACTTTTCATTTTATGAACGATTGCACAGTTATAATCAATTACCTTGGAGTTCACGGATGGCTACTGTAAGATAGATATTAGCAATGAAAACTTGGATAAAATTTTCAACAATTTTTGCAAAATAATAAAAAAATGATTGGAATCTATATTTTAACTTGAACTTACATGTTTAATTTCAGTATATCGGTAAAGTTGGTATTGTGAAAGATGTAATTACGGAATCCGTCCAAGTTACAATTTTTAGTTGGGGAACATCAGAAGGTGCAATAGCATTTACGTCAAATAACAACAGTCAAAATAGAAAGAATCAATCAGAAATGGGACGGAATACTGTAGTTGCAGCAACATATTCATGGCATCCGAAAACTATCATATTAGCACAAAATATTTGCATGTTGGATGGCGATCGAGCAATTATGGTCCGAAATAAGGTGTACAAAATTATTTTGTCATAGTCATATCATATTAATATATTTATTATTATTTATTTAATGAGTACAAATAATTTGCATAATGCAAATGGCAATCAAATAACAGTAGCAAAAAAAAATTACTCTAAAATTTTCTGCAAGATTATAATTTTCAGGACCTGAACAAAGCAACAATGGTATCAATTCGTGTTTTGGATGAAGAAACGTTAGCGTTACGATTGCCGCATGCCGAATCATTCATTTGGAAACAGTCGGAGAATTTGAATGATATTATTTTACCTATATATTCAGGTGAGAAATCCATTCAATATTATATTTAAGATTATAACTGATAAAATTCATACAATCATTAAAAATCTTTTTAAAATAATTTTTTCCAATTTTAGTAACTTATAAACTTAATTAATTCCTCCGTTATTTTTTTATTTTTCATTAAAAATGATCTTTCTGAAATTTTCTGTTTTTTTGAAATTTTTATTAAATATTTTGTAAGTATCAAATTAATATGAAAGAAAATTTTGCTCGAACATATCTTATATTTAACTAAAAATGCATAAAGACAAGAAAAATCCGAATATTTTTTTTTACTAAATAGGTCGACGTTTGTCAACCTTAATGCATGACCGAAATCTTCCAACAAATTTGGCAAATATAAATCGTACTTCGGAACGTGTCATATTTGGCACAGTATCAGTGACACCAAGTGTAACCGATATTATGGAAGCATTACGTTATTGGGCTGAAACTGGTGATGAAAAACGATTCCATTTAATGCTTCATTATCATCCAGAATTGGTTGTTAAAATTTCTGATTTAAAAATCTTTTTATTAATTCTAAACTTTTTTGAAATTTTATATCATTAAATATATTATCTATCATGATAACTAGCATAAAAAGCTGTGTTACTATCAGTTTAATTTTGAAGAAAAATGCTGCTATTGATGGACAAACACTTTTGATGTTAGCCGTGGACTTAGGCCTTTGGTCAGCCGTAGTCGTATTACTATGTATTGGCACTGAAAAAAATGTTACTGATCCAGAAGGTAATGGTCTATATCATATAGCTGCTAAAAGGTAAACAAATTTGATTTGGTTTTGGTTAATTAATTAACAAGCTATATTTCAACAATGTTTATGCAAATAATTACTTTGATTTTCCTGTATTTTCACTTAATAAGAATTTAAAAATGTTATATATATTCATTCAAATTAGAACTTTTTTCAAATATATTTTATATCAAAACTTTATAGAGGTCATAAGCAGATTATCGAAGGTCTGATGATATTTTTGGCTGACGATATCAACTGGCAAAATTTCAAAGGTGAAACAGCTTTACATTGTTCTGTTTTAAATGGCAACTTATCTTGCATTGATCGGCTTTTAAATGCGCCTACAATTGATCCAAACATACAGGTAGCAGCACTATGGATTCTGACAAATATTAAATATTAAATTTTAATTTTAATTAAAGATAAATGTTTTCTTTGTTTATTTCACTCAGCCATTCTATAACTTTTGTATGTATTAGAATTGTGAAGAAACCTTTGTCTTAATTTAATTGCTTAATTTTTATTTAAAAAAATTAATCAAATCGTTCCATTTCGATGGTGGATGGTCTTTTTTTCCAAAATGTTTGCGATATATTTGCAAAGCATTAAATGATTTTAACTGAAAATTTTGCCAAGTTTTACGTTAGATAGGAAGATGATAAAAATAAAAAATATAAAGAATAATTAAATATTAAGGATAATGATGGCAATACACCTCTTCATATTTTATCCATAATGTCAGATATACCAGTCCGTAGTGCAATGCTTCATCGTTTATTATCAAATGTTAAGGTTGACCAGTTGATAATGAACAATGACGGATTAACTGCATTACAACTTGCCATTATGGCTAATCAGAAAGAGTATAACTTGAAAATTCCTAAAAAAGGAGTTTTTTTTTAAAATATTTCTATTTCCATATTTTCATTTTTAATATGATATGTAGTGTTTATTAAAAAACTGATGAGCAAATTTATTAGTACTTATAATATTTTATAATAAAGGTTAATCATGACAAAATTAATTGTCATTTATAGTAAAAATTTGATTTTTATCTTTTTGTACAGTAATCTTTGGTATTTAACATTTATATAAGAGAAGTGCATGCAGAGAATAATTATTTTTCCTCCTCAAAGTTTAAATTTTTTCTTCGAATAAGTTAGAAAGTTTTCAAATCAATTATTGCATCATGCTTGATAAATTCAGCAATCATTTATAGAGTAGTAGAATCGATGATTCGTATGAAACCAACGCTTCTTATATCGGATAATTGTTGTTCTTTGCTACCATTACATCTTGCTGCTGCATACGGTCATATTAATGTGTTGGAAATTATTCTTAAAGTAAAGATGAAATTAAAATTGTTAAAAAAACATTGTTTTTGTTTAAAAATTTTATTTTGATTTTTACGGATAAATGGAGTGCAGTAAATGTTGCTAAGATAAAAAATTATATATTTTTATTTATTAGTTTAATTCGTTGCAATTTCAAAAAAAAGAAATCTTTTAGCATTTTTCTGATATAAGTAAGACAACTAAAGCTAGCCGAACAGCGTTACATTTTGCGGTGGAACGATGGGACGGTAACGCTGACAAAGATATGCAACGACTTTCCTGTATTCAAGTAATTCATTAAATATTCCTTTAAAAATACAAAAGTATTCATATAAAAATATTCATTAATTTTTTGAAAAGAGAAGAAAAAATGTTAATTTTAGAAAAAATGAAGTTAAATTGATTATCAAGAAATAATTAAATTGATTTTCAAATTTTGAAATAAAATTGATTTATAAATTCAAAAAAAAAAATAAAATTTAAAACTAAAATTTAAGAAAAAGTAAAATTTAATACTAAATTAAAATTTCGATTTTTGGAATATATAAAAATATAAACGCGATAATTCTATATTCGTTTTAAACACTTTAGCTACTCGTATCCTTGGGTGTGCCATTAAATACACGGGACTGTGATGGCATGACCGCATTACATTTAGCAGCACATGCAACCCAAGGACAAGCTGCAATAAGCAATAATAAAATACAAGCGGTATTAGAAATGAAGAAATCAAATATGGTAACTAATTTGTTAATTGGAATGAATCACTCGAAAATATTAATTTATTGATTCAAAAAAAGCGTCAAATTCTTATTGATTGTTAAATTTTTTGAATGATTGATGTAAAATAAAAGTGAGAAAAGAAGTTCAGTTAGGTGTATTTTAATTTTAACCAAAATTATTGGTATTTTTTCTAGTAAGCTTTTTGAAGATTTGAAATTTTAAACTAATTTCCATCGAGATTAAAATAGGAAATTCTTGCTTTAATTTTTTAGCGTTTAGAAGAACTTGCATCAGCATTTCGTCCACAATGGCCTGTTGCAGTGATATGCTTCCTAATAGCACAAGGAGCCGATCCGCAAATTCGTGATCGTTCCGGATGTGTTCCATTCGAATCAGTTACCGAACCAACTCTGAAATCATTATTTGAACAATATGTTACTTGTAGACCAAGGTTCATAATAATAGGAACATTTTCTTTTATATCTTTAAAGCTTCGGCAAAATTTAACGAAATCAGTATAATAATGTAAATTGCAGTATTTATATTATAATTTTAAAAATTTTGGCCATAGATGTAGGTTAAACTGCTGCAATTAATTACTTACTTTTGCTTTTTCAATTCTGCAGAAGTTTATTTAAAATCGGTAAAAAATCCATTAAATATCCATTTCTTGTTCCTTCTTTCTTTAAAATGACAATAGCGATTATATGTCAAATTTCATTAAACGCTGATTTTGGAATATAAAAACAATCGAACTTCTGATGAGGTAACAACATATAGAGCAAGTCTTATAAAAAATTAAAGTGTGGTTTCTTCCTATTGTAATCAATACTAATAATTATGAAGATATGGCTAAATATTGGAAATTGTTAAAGAAATTATTAAAATGAACAACTTATAAACATTAATGATCAAAACAGATAGCAGATAAAGTGAATAAACCGGTGAGACATTGAAAATTTGAAGATGAAAATATGGGAAAAGGAGATGAATATTTTTTTCAAAAAAAGTGGGACTCTTTGTAATGACATTTTGTGATAAAATGAATCTCGCGATATCTAAATATAGATATAAAAACATTTTGAATAGCTTTCTTAATTAATTCGGTTAATTGCAGTGATTTCTTATTATTTTAGCATTTTTGAAAAGGTGTGATTAGATTTTTTTTTGGTATTAAGGAAAAACAAAAAGAATTAAGGGAAAATTTTAAATTTAAAATTTCGTACTGTAACAAATGAATTGAAAGAGATTTAAGTACTTGAAATTCATATTTATCAAACATTTAAAGTAAAAATGCTGAGTGGTGAAGATAGGAATTCATTAACGATTTTAATTATTCGTCGCGAATTTTCAATTTCTTTATTTAAATATTATTTTGTAAAAGTACAAAAATTTAATGATTTATGAATTGAAAGCATATACTACATACTTCAATTAGTCTATTGTTATGTGTATTGTTAGCCGGTTTTTACGTATTTCTGCTAGTTTAACCTACATCTATTGTTAATTCTATTGTCAGTTAACTTTGATTTTGTTAGGTTCGACCTGCAAAGGTATTTCAAAAAAATATATTTACAACCTCATAGCTTCGATAAGCCAAATATATAATAATGGAGGATTTTGATGGGTAAAATTTTTTAATACAAATTTTTGTATCGTTAGCAAAGAAATCTCGACAAGCATTCGTTTAAATATTAAAATTCAGATGAAACATACAGAAGATAATTCAGATATTTGCAATATGCAATAATTTTGTTAAAATGATTTCTATTTTCCAATTCAATTATTGATTTCAATAAATATTGGATTTTTTTTTCTAATTTTTACTTCTGATCAAATGATTTATGCGCATTATTTTAATTGACTTTTTTCCTTATTCTGATTTGTTAATTCAGAAGTTAAGTTTTAGATCATGTGTTCCAATGAGTCGCGCGATCGCAAGAAACTTTGACACTACTGGAGTGACAATGTGTACCTTTAATTGTGATGATAATGTAGCAGATATCATTTTCATTCCTTGTGGTCATCGAGTGGTTTGCGCCACCTGTGCCGGCAGCACTTTACTCAGACGTTGTCCACTATGTTATCAGCAAATTTTGTCGCAAAAAACTCATGTATTATTAATTTCTGTTTCTCAAATTTCGAAATTAGTGTTTCGGTTTTATCGGATTACAAGAGCAGTTAGAATAATTTTATGTAATAATGATTTTAAAGAATCACCTGAATAACTATTGTTAAGTCATTTAAAGTCTTAAATATTTTAAAGTCTATTATCAAATTTATTATTACATAAATATTAATTGTTGGTGCTATTTATTATACTATTTTAATTTCTCGTATATTTGCTAAATATATTTAATATATCAACTGGATATATCACTGGTCAATTAAAGCGCAGAATAGATGAAAATAAAATGATAAGCTGGTTTTATATGCATTTGAATATTCAAATTTGATAAGCTTATTTCAATAAAAATTCGTTAGATGGCGAAGTGATTGAAATTGGTGGGAAGATTATGCAACACAAAGAATATGGGGATGTTGGGTCGAGCGATAATATCAAGATGATTTATGAAACTCAAATCGAAAAAATTGCCCAAGAAGCTATTGAACGCGCCAAAAAGGCCGTTGAAAAAGGTAAGCAATTTTTTTTGTAATTGTTATTTTCAATATATTACATTGATCAGATTCGAGTTAATTGCAATAGTGATTTATCTAGCTTAAGCCTAGTTTATTAAAAACAACAATCAGATTTAGATTACATACAAATAAGCCCGGAATATTCATGTCTTCTTTTAGAAAGCAAATATATGAATATGTTTTAACAATAATCAATATTACATGTAAAAGATGCACAAAGATGGGATGGGACTAAGATATGTGACATTACTTATGTTACTGCTTCATGCCAACATTGCTGATCCTTGACTTATCACTATACATTCTATTAGCATCATTTGGATCAATTTCAGTCCTTCATTTTTTAGAGAAAAATGAAATAGTGCGTGAATTACGTGATAAATTAGAACAACTGGAGCTTCAAGTCACGTGTGCAATATGCATGGATCAACGTTGTAGTATTGTATTTCAATGTGGACATACAGCATGCGTGGACTGTAGTAATCCGTCCAAATTAAAAATGTGCCACATTTGTAGACAACCTATCAAACGACGTACAACCATTTATACGTAAATGTTTGAAATGAAATTAGTGAAATAGGAATTTAAAAAGATAAAACTGTTATTGGGATTATAGCATTCTGAATAGTTATTTTAGTCTGTGTAATTACATTTGATCATTGTTATTTAAATAGTATTCCATGATGATTAATTTAATTTCATCACAAATTTTTAATTTCCTGAAATTGACTCACAAAATGAAACTTCATATTAATTAAACACTGATCAATTTTAATCTGAAAATGGGACAATTATAAATATATTTTTTGACATATCTTAAGGCGATGAGTGTATGGATATTAGAGTGTGTAAGCTATCAGATTTATTAAACCGAGCTACCGATTCTACTTTAAATGATCATATTGGAGAAATAATTAATATTAAATTGATTAAGCTTTGGAAATAAAAATTTTAGCTGCATATCACTCTTCATCGTTAAATCCAGAATTAACAAGAGCATTTTATTAAAAAGATTGCGTTTGCATATCTCGGCAGATAATAACACGCGGTTCATGTCATAGTATATCTTCATTGTTTTGTTTAGTATTTTAAACCATTAAATAAAGAGCAACGTAAAAATCTGATTTTAATAGATTTTGAAGAAAAAATTCGGATAATTTTTCAATCAATCAAATTACATTAATGAAAAAAAAGGAAGGAAAAAAAGAAAGGAAATGTGAATTGTTCAAAAGGAAGTGTAATTTATGAGCATTCATTTGATAGTTGATGAATCTGAAAACATTTATTTGCATACCAACAAATAAGTGTTTAACGATAATAAAAGGAAAATTAAGGAATGAATATTTATAAAATGGCAAATCACAATTTCAAATGACTGAATTGATTACATTTTTGAAAAAATAAAATAGTTCATTTTAAAAGAACGTATAACAAGTTTTCAATGTATTAGATATTCAAATTAAAAACGATCAAACATTCTACATTGTGCAAGGAATCTATAAAAAGCATGGAGATAGTGATAGAAAGTTAGGAAAATTTGAATTATTCAGGTATGCGAAAATCATGATTCATGCTTTAATTTGACGCAAGTCAAAATAAAAGAATTCTGATATGATTTGATTCTAAAATTATAGTATGCAGTGATACGGACAAATAAAAAACAATTCGATATCTTAAGAATGATTTCATTAAATAAAATTTGTTTTTCCAGAAAAAAATAAAATTAAATTGACGAGACTTCTACTTTTTTTTTATTTTCCATAATTTTTATTCGTTTTTCTTTATACCACTTTATTATAAATGTGCTAAACTGTATGTATCCTTTTATTCATTTGTTTCTGTCGCCATTTCTCAAAACAGTTCGTCGTCGACTTTCCGTAATGGATAAATAGGTACTCTCGGCTACGATTGATTCATTACGGTTAAGACGAAATATAACGCTAAAAAAATTCATGATAAGACTCCTAAAATATCAGATTCATATTCAGACTCTATAATTTCTTAAAATTTATGTTCATATTGAATTCGAAAAATAGAATCAACACATTCCATATATTCCAATTGCTTCGTTTTTGTTTAATTTTGAAATTTTCTACCAAATTTACATTCCAAATTTGTAAAAAGAATTTTTTAAAATTAACAAAATATAAACAATAAATACCTTTTGAAAGCACTTCGAAATTCGCGCATTCGAAAGTAACAAAGTGGTTGAAAAAGAGTATTCAAACACATTAATGTTTGAAAACTCCACCGTATGTAATACATGGCAGTTAGTGAGATGCCCATTTGAGAACTTAAATAATACCAATGAATACACCCGAATTTTAATCAATAATGTCAATTTAATAATTTCAAACTAATAGATGTAATTCGATTTATATTAAAAAAATATCTGTTGAGAGCTTCATACTATTCTTGTGTATGAAATAATCTGATAATTTCTTAGAATACCCGAATCTATCTGTCCATTCATTGCATAAATTGAAAATACTGTTTTTAAATAATTTTGAAATCACTTTAAAATAATAATTTAAAACAAAACCTTCTTAGTCTACTAACAAACAAAAACTTAATAGCTGAATATGAAATAAGATAAACAGTATAGATAGCCAATACACTGCCAATTACAATTACATATTTGTTCCTTTTTAATAATTGCTTCTTTGTTCGATTAAATTCATCTGAAATTGAAAGGAGCGAAAAATTTTTAATTCTTTAAATGTTCACACTTAATGTTATTGTAGTATGTTTGCAAAACAATAGGAATTCGATTATCTCGTAAGAAATATCAAATGCAACAATGCGTCTGAAATATCAAATTAGATAAGGTGTTATTAGGTTATACATTATCTCTCTAACAGTTGTTTGAATATAAAATAAAATCATATTTTTAGAAATTTTATCGATGACAATTTTTTAGAAAAATATTTTTTTAATTCATTGATTTCAATTCTAATCTTTAGCTTAATTTTATATGTTTTCAAATATGATATTAACTTTCAAACTATCTCAATTAGAAAAATTTTTAATGAAAAGAATTGCAATTTGTAATTTACTTACTATTCATAACATTGTCATATTGGTATTCACTGCTGACTGGTATCTGCAATTATTAGAATTTTTTTCAAAATTATATTAATATTTCACAAAATTGTGATAATTTCCTTCAAAAAAAAGAAAGAATAGAAGGAGAAAGAATATAATTTAAAAAAATCAGTCAAAATGTTTGAACAAATTAGAAAATGATTTAAAATAGATTGAATTCAACATTTATTATAAAATTTAATATTCAAAATAAATGATACCATATCATTTTTGATAATTTTTGAAATGAGTCGAATTAATCCACTATAGCATATAATTGATATGATGAGACATACAAAACAAAATATAATAACAGAAATATTATAAATATATTCAGTATTATTTGATATTTGGCTGTTACGCACAAAACATGCTGTAAGCTTAGAAATAAAATTTAAATTTAATATGAATTTTTAAAAGAAGAAATTATTCATGTTTGTTTTTCTTTCTATCCACTTCTTTGTTTTCTTTTTTCCATTTCTTTACTTGATCTGTCTTCCATTCTTACTCTTGATACTTCATCACAAGATAGGAAAAATTACGAAAAAACAAACGAATAATTGTAAATCTTACGTGATGGAAAGAGCAATGAATAAGAAATATTTGTTACTGTTATTTTTGTCGCTAGAATTGTTGATGTCGTTTCGATTTCTAAATTTGTTGAAAATTTAAAAATGGATGATTTAAATAAATTAAGTAGGGAACATTTGATGAATAACTGAGCTATTTATTATCCATAGAAAACTAAATTTAATTTTTATTTTTCTTTTTCCCACTGTTTTGAAGTTAACTAATTGAATGTTAGTGGATAGCATTCCATAAAATTGTAATTAAAAACGTAATTGAATATTATTTTCCGTTGCCAGTTCTCGTCAAAACGCTTAATATCGAATTGATTCGAAATAATTATCCCAATTTTATTCAAATATTTATATATGATTAAATTTTTTATCATTTCTTCAACATTTTTAATTCATCAGTATTTAATTTTTTAAGTAAAATTCAAATTTTCATGTGATATAAGAATAAATTTAAAATAATACTCACCTACATTATTTACATTATCATCGAAATATTTTCGTTTGATCAAGCAGTCTGGTTGAATATAAATAGACTGCTTTTGTGAACCAACAAAAAGAATGGATAATGTAAATCCCCATGATATTACCCAGCAAATTACAATTAACATTGTAACTCGTATGCTGCAAAATTGAATATTTAAAAATTCTACGTACACATAAATGAAACATTATGGGACTTTGAATTACTATATTAGCAAATTCAAAATAGTTGCCAAATTTGCGAAACGTAAAATCATCAAAGCAAATTGATCAGCTTTCATAAATCAAGTTTCATTCGTATATTTCTGAAAATACTAAAATAATTTTTTTTTAAGTTTTATATTACCAAATTAAAGATTTTTTTCCAATCTATTCTTTTAATTTTCAGCAACATTTCAATTTGTATCTTATAGCTTTTATAAAATTCACACATCAAAAAATTCTTGATCAAATTTTTTGTTTAGTTTAAAATAATGAATAAGAAATACTACTAACTTGGTAACAAATCGACGATAGTAAAATGGATAGATGATGTAAATATATTCATTAAGTGTAAGTATCAGCAAATTCAAAATAGTTGCCAAATTTGCGAAACGTAAAATCATCAAAGCAAATTGATCAGCTTTCATAAAATACATCGAAGTACTGACACCCGATGGTAGCATTTTTAGTGCCCATATTACTGAGCATGTACCTACGAGAAAATCATATTCAAATAATACGATGAAATAATTGTATAATTAAATTTGATACTAATTATTATGAGTGTCAACAGCAATTAATTTATATTTATTTTGTTGAATTTTATTTGTAATAAATTTACTAAATTATTAAAATTTTTTCTCATTTCTAATTCAAATCATTTCATTTATAACACACTTTTCAGAAGATCAATGATAGCAAAATTGAAGATAAGCAAATAGAAAACATGCGACATAATATTTCGCCTTAAACGACAAAGAGTTATCATAACGGTAACATTGAAAATGATCGCTGCTATACCACATCCGATAAATACGGTACGAAAATATGAGCACCTTGTGTAGGAAGCATCCATGTGGTTATTGATGATATTGTCCTGAAAAATATTTTTACAATTAAATTAGAAGTATTAGCAGTTTTTTATAGAAATATAAATGATAAATATTAAAAAATTTTGATGAACATAAAAATTGTTCAAATTTTAAATTTTACAGGACAGAATAGATCAAATGTTATTTGAAAATCATTCATTTGCTCCAAAATATACGAAAGAAATCACTATTATTAAGTTAAAATTTTTACATTATGAATAAGTAAAAAGAGAAATGAAAAAAAAAACGAAGAAATAAAAGAGAAAAATATAATGGATAAAGATAAATTTTGATTATTTTAATAACTTTTTTCAATGAGTAGATTGTAAAAAATAATTTGAAAAGAAATTTAATTTAGTAAATTTTATACTTATTCACTAATGGGACTAAGTCGTTCGAAGACTGCATTGATAATGTAAGAGTGACAAATTTAAACGATTATCATTTTTGTGAAAATTCCAAAATTGATAAACAATCTGAAATAAAATCTGAATTAATTAAAATAAAATTGGCAAAAATGGTTTATTATTTTTTTTTTGAAATACTGTGAGTAATTTATTTATCTTTATACAGTCATATTCAAGAATTTTTTTCAGTTAGTAGAAAAATTTGTTGTGATAAAAGATAGACGGATAATCAAAATGCCAATACAAAGCCGAATAAACGAATTATAATCTAATAAATACTTCAGATTGCTTAAATATATTGTCATTTGATCTGTGATTTACAAAAAGTGAAAGATCGATCAATTTCTAAAAATTAACTTGCGAAGAACAGGAAAATTGAAGAGATAAATATTTAAAAAAGGAAATTACAGATAAATTAACATATTAAAAACATTAGTTTGCAAAAAGGTGGCGAATTTATGAATAAAAATAGCATGAAATACAACTGGATGGACATATAAGAAAAAATTTTCCGATATCATCAGGACTGTAAATGGGATAAAGATTTTGAAGATGCTAGAGTTAAACAAATTGCAAAAAACATTAATCTGTAAAACTGATACAAAATCCATTTCATGCATTTCTAGCCAAATTTTTTAAATTTAACTTTTAAAAATCTGAAAAGATAAGATTCCAAAATTAAACATTACTTCTCGCAGAAACTTAAAATAATAAAATTACCAAATTGCGAATACTTTTGTAGAAAATGATAGAACGAATGTAAAACTAATTCTGGAAAAAGTATATAAAAAAACAATAAATTAGTAAAGAAATGAATTGAAAATTAATTACCAAAACAAAACTTACGGAAAAAATAAAAAACTTTTAATTATCATAAAATTTGATTTATTTGTCAATTTGTCAACTAATAAACTAAAAATTTTTGAAAAAAGTAAAGAAAACAATTCGCAGTTTTTAAATTATACAATGTTTAATATTTCATATATCAACATATGGGGCATAACCTATTAAATCAAAATAGGAACAAGTTTTTCCCTCTTTTTCCATTTCCTTAAGTAAAAATATCGAACTTTTATACAACACAAAAACTTCAATCATTGCATAATTGTTTTGAAAATTCTGACGTACAAATCAATTTCCAATTTCCATTCATTTTTTCCTTCTCACATCATTTTTCAAAATTTAATTAATGAATAAATGGTAATTTAGAATAGTCTATCTCTAATTCCAATTTCTTTTTGTTCTATTTTATTCAATAAAATTTTGTATTTCAAATAATCAATCAAATTTAGTGAAATTGATTTCTCAATTTTTTATTGGAAAATTTCTTTTTGAAATTTATAAAATTAATAACTTCTTAAAGAACATTTTGATTAGAAAAATGCTTTTCTTCTGATGCATAAGAAAAAATCTGCCGAATTGAAATATTCTAATTAAAAATTTTTGTAAAATTGAAATTCAATTTTTTTGGATTAAAAATTAGAACATGCAACGAAACTTTTCCTGACAAATTGATGTAATCGTGATTTATAAAGTACCTAAACTGTCAAGAAATTCCATTAAACTGATTGAATATTGCAATAATTAATTAATCGATAAGAATAAAATCGATGCAACAAATTTTATCAAATAATTCTATAAAACTGTGAAAAATAAATCAATTTGATTGTTACAATTACAATGGAATATAATTATGTGTAAAAGTGTGCATCTAGATATTGGTATAATCGGATGACGTACAATCATATGATAATTAATTAATTACTTAGTTTACAATTAAGATATTTTCTGGCTTCGGAACATGCAGAATTGTTGAAATGTGAGTGAAAATCATTTAATAATAGGAATAGTAATGAAAAAATCGTGATAGTAAACAATGTAGAAAGAGAAATTAATTCACCAAGTCCGAAATGATTATGAAAATTTTGAAATGATAAGATACCACTATTATTGAATTCAGGTTGTTAAATGAATTAATGAAACTCGACAACTAAGATGTGGTCTCAACACATGTTTTATATGTTAATATGAAAATATCAAATAACTTTCAACAGACATGCATTTAATGAAATATGGATATGCAAAATAATTATAACACATAATTAATAATAATAATGATGCAATTATAATATGACATTAGATAAGGAAATTATAGTTTATCTCGATTTCCAGAGTAATTGGATGAAAAATTTGCACATATTTGAGTAAGCACGTAAAGTAATGAATGTACACTGATAATGTATCAAATGTTGAAACATACATATAACTATAACATTTTATCATTGATAAATTTATATACAAATTTAGCATTTACTTTCTTATTTTAAATTACATTTTATTTATGTATTTGCAATTACAATTTATTCAATATATTAAATTAATTTATACATATATTTTTTTGATATTTAACATAAAATAACCGTAGCAATAGCTATTTAGTTTTCATATCAATAAGTAATTAAATTTAGTTCGTTGCTATGGTTATAAATAAGTTACTTGAATAATAGATAATAATTATAACTATTGCTGTATTACCATGGTAATGATAAAATAACAAGATATATAGTTATTTAAACGCTGTGGTTGAAATTCATCTTTCATGTATCATTGACTTGGTATTAAAAATGTAATAAGAAAGAGAATAATTTAAGACAGATTGAATAGGTTTCAACGAATCACTAAAATCGATGCATTTATAAAATTAAATGTTGAATCTGCTGAATCATTTTAATTAACATTCTAGAGTTTAATTTGCAAATTAAAATTATTAGTCTGCATATGAAAATCATATATTCAGAAAGTTCTTATACCATAAATTAGTTTAAATTAATCTCTAGATTAAAAAAAAATTTTAATTTTGATTCGCCCATATAATCGATTCTTAAGCATAACTGATCATTATACAATCTTCGCAATAAAAAAAATTTTTGATAATATAAATAAATAATTGGCAAAGTGATAACAACTTTAGATATATTCATAATGAAAACTATCAATTTGAAAATAAAGGACCTGGAAGACTACAATAAATAAATAGATGAAAGAATGAAAAAATTGCTGAAAGTCGAATGTACAGAATTTCGAGATCCTTCTGAGACCAATTTAAATCATTAATAGTATATGCTTTTAAGATTTTTCAGTGTTTAAAATAGAACAAAAATAAAATAAAACATTTCATTTATGCGTTAATGTGCACACAGATGCAGAAATTTTCTATTTCTCATAAAAATTCAAAAGAAATAAAAAACAAAAAAGGAATGAATTTTTAAATTCCCCACAAATGCTTTTTATTTTTGTATTAATCAATCTTCAGTTAATTAGTACATTTAAATTAAAGTAATAAAGAAAACAAAGAAAATTTCTCGTTCTTCATAATATTTACAAATAATAGAAATAATTCTTATATCATAAATATTAATTGAATTATTTGCTAAATATTTTTTAAAATCTCTTCGAATGCTTTTGTGTTATGCATTCATTGATTCAAAATGCAATTTAACAAAAAAAAAAAAAAACAAAAAAAAAAAAACAAAAATTTATTTATGGAAAAGAAGAACATTAACACCGTACACAATTGAGAATAACATTTACTTTGTTTCAATTATTCAGAAAAAATTAAAAAAACAAAAAATTGTCGAGCAGAAAGCTTTTGGTTCATACTTAATTAATGCTTTTTCTTATACATTCTACATTCTATACGTTCACTGAAACAAAAAAACATAAAAAATAATAAATTAAAAATTCTGCTTCAGAAAAGAAATATAACCGATACAGTATTTTAAACATTTCTTTTCTAAAATCAATAAATGCCATTAGATTTATTAAAATTATTTGATTACTGAAGTTTAAGGATTTTGTTAACCATCTGTTAAGCGTTCCAATCTAAGGAATCAGTCTAACAAATCAATCACAATATGCTGTTTGATCAATGTTCGTTACTTTTATTCCTGGATGAATTACATTAAATCAGTTAATTGCATAAATGAAAACAAAAACAAAGATTAATAAACCTTTTATAAATCCAAAAGAAATATTCAAAATTAGCTTGTTTTTAAAAATTTCACCAATTTTCTTTTTTACCAAAAATTAATTTTATCTAAATGATACTTCCTAAATTCAAATAAAATTTATTCAAATTTGAGGAATTTTTGACACAAATTTTTTGCATATTAGTTAAGTTTTTAGATTATTTAAACCTTGAAAATCTTCTAAAGTTGTTTGTCATCTGTTCGATTAAGTACTTATTTCTTTTTTCTTCCTTTTTTTTTTGTTGCTGTATAAATTTAGCATATAATGATTTTTTTGGCGGAAATTTGTAAATTCATTTCAGAGTCGTAATATTCATAGAAGAGAATATTGGAAGAAGCAAAACCGTCGAGTAAATCAATTACAACAACAAGAAAAGCATTGAAGAAGTCAAAATTTGATTTGCCACCCTTTTTCCATTCCTTTCTCTCCCTTCTTACTCCATTTCTTTTTAAATTATTGCTTAAAGAGTGAAACAAAGTTTTGTGAAATTTAAATGATTTTTTTTTGACAAAGAAAATTTATGATAATTCATTTGCTTATGATAATTTCGATGATTTCAAGCAATTATTTCTGAATAGAATATTAATAATAGCAAATAATATTAGAAGTAGTAGTAGTAATAAGAACTATTCACAAGTAATGCTAACATATCTCAATTAAAAGATCTCTGTAATTAGTATATGTAATAAAAAGATAAATAATAACAGCAATAATAACAACATATCTTAATTAAAACATCTCTGTAACTAGTATATGGTAGTATACAGCTAGTTTGAAGAAAAAAACAAATACGAAAATCGATTGTTAATTATATTAAAGAAACTAAAAAAAGATATAATTGATGGGAAGAAAAAAACTGATGGAAAAGAAAGTTTTTTCAAAAACGATTATAATATCAAAATCAATTATAGTTAAAAAAATAAACCAAAGAATTGTCATTAAAATTCCTTGTATGCTAAATGATTCATAAACTAAATAGTTCTTGCAATTAGTTTGACGAGAAACTCTCGCTCACTCGACAGTAAATTTATTTTTGTAAATAAATATTTAATAATTTCTCCATTATTGAGGCTATTTTTTATATTATATTAATAATTGCAATAATATTATATGATAAAAACATTACCGATAAGTGATTTATTCAATAATCGTCGAAAGAACTGATACATCTATTTAAATGATAAATACCAATTTAATAGGAAGAGCAAAATTCAAAAGAAAAAATGGATAATTTGCACAAATTAAATAAAATTTTCGGTTGAAATGTAAAGAAATTAATTAATTAATATTTAAATATTTGATATCGAAAATTGCCAAGATAAGTTTAATAGCTTCTAAGAAAAAATAAATGTAAGTATGAAATAATGATGAGATGTTATATTATTTATGGCATAACACAATTAATGAGGGATTAAATTCAATTAAAATTTGCATGTATAAAGATGTGATGAAAATGAAATTGGTATGTTAGGAAAAGACGAACATTATGCTTTTTTCGAATATTTTTACATAAAAGTGAATAAAAGGATTAGCGAAGAGCAAAATTAAAATATCAGGAAGAAAAAAAAATTCATTACTGTTTTTCTTTGAAAAATGAAATTTCTAAAAAAAATATTGTCAAGTTAGAGGACTAAATTGTTTATCATTGCTCAATGTTATCATTCATTTATCATTCATTTCATGCAGTCGTTATAAAAATCTTTATATATATTTAATAATTTTAGAAAGATGCAATATCAATGTTTAATTATTAAATAATGTTAAAATGAATTTTGAAATTATTTAAATAAATTATCTAAATTTGAAAATAAATGTTGAAATCATATTCTAATCCACTTCTATATTCTTTATTTTATTAAACTTATCTTATAAATTATATTTCATTATAAAAATTTTTTTTTAGTAAATTTTCATATTCGATAAACAATTTATTGCAAATTTTGCAATAACAAATTGTTTATGAAAATTCTTTTTTGTACATGAAAAATTGCATAATCAAAATACTTAACATAAGCAACCAATTTTATTGCATTACATTGCAGATTAATTAAAAAAATATTAAGAGAAAATTATATGTAACATCATAGTTTTACATTTTTGCATACAAATTTACGAAATGTATTAAAATAAAATTATAGTAAAATTGTTAGTTAAAACTAATTGTTAAAAAAAAATTATTATATAAATTATGATGAATTCTAAGATAATAGATAATATAACTGCTGCGATGAAGTGAAAAAACTAAAAATTAAATAAGCATATTTTATGGGAATGTAAAAGAATCAAAAAATTCTTATAAATAATATGATTAGTAAACAATATGTATAAATAAATTTATTTAAAATATGAATGAATTATTGAACTGAATTAAATTAATTTTATTGCTTAAGGAAACACAAAATGCAACTTTATGAATAATTTACATTTGGTTCGAAATTTTTTCGCTTTTCTCTTTTTGATAATATTTAATATAATAAATATGAAATTATAACATTTGCAATTTAAAAAATATAATGAACTTCAATTATTTAACGAATTGGAGAAAAAATTTGATCATATTATAAATATTATATGATGTTGAAATATTCGTGCAAATAATTTTACTACATTTGACATTAACATTTGTCTTGAATTCGTAAAAATTTTTCTATTGCTCAAAATTTTGAATTCAAGTCAACTATTTAGCTATTCTGGCTAAGAAATTTTATTGGATCGCATTTATTTAATTTTGAAGAACACATAATACGCGAAGAAGAAGCATAATTTAAATTTCAGATGTTCTATCATTGAATAAAAATGAAATACTTAATGAAAACATCGCT
Organism: Dirofilaria repens; assembly: GCA_008729115.1. Lineage (NCBI taxonomy): Eukaryota > Metazoa > Nematoda > Chromadorea > Rhabditida > Onchocercidae > Dirofilaria > Dirofilaria repens. Next base: position 1,632,553 of record SNRZ01000010.1, read on the forward strand.
TTTTAAAGTGATAAATTATTAAGATATCATCGTTTCATATTGAGAGATTACCATTTCGATAGTTACATATTCTTTCAAATTAGATTACTTTTTTATTTAGATTGAAATTTGAATTAATTTTGAACAAAATTTAAAATTTTTATTCCAAATATTTTATTCTTCCTGGAAATGTTTCTGCAAAGCATTGATCTCGATATTTTTTCCATATTTCAGGCTTTATATAGTTTTAAATTTCTCGGAGATTATAATTGAAATTTGGCTTATTAATTATTGTATCAGTTTTTCAGTTCAGCAATTTAGAAATCAGATAAAATTAAAGATTAACGTTTACTTTTGTTATTAGCCTGTATTTTATTTATGCTATATTTATGGTGATATAATTTTATGCACTGATATAATTTTTAAATTTAAAGCCTTTACTAACTCCTATCATTTTGAATTCTTAATTATTCATAATGAGAGTTTTTTGATAAAAATTGTTAAAACATTTATTGAAATAAACTTTAATTAAAAATGCACAGAGAAAGATAAATGAGTAAGAGAAAAGGAATGATAACAAGCAAATTAGAAAATCCTTCAATGACACAACTAGAAAATTCAATGAATTTAAAATTATATAACTTCATTTGATTTCGCACCTTTGTGCTCTCTAATAAAAAGAGATATAAAATTCAATTCCTTGAAGTTAAAAAAGTCTTCTAAATAATTTACGAAAACAGTAGAATATATAATTAAAGCTCGATGCTAAATTACAATGAATCACTAAAAAACAAATATTATTTTTAACATGAAATTGCTAATAATTTCATTGATAGGAAAAGAAACAATTGTCATTTTTCCATTAAAAAAAATACTGCAAATAAAAAATAAATTTAAAATCTTATGAAGTAGAAAAAATAATTTCAAGGAAAAACTAACAGAAAAAAATAAAGAAATCAACAAACATAAATTTACTAACAATAATGGGTAGATTTATCGAAAAAAACAAAATAAATTTCTGCATCAGATTTCAATGAAAGATAAGAATCTATCTAGCAGAAAATTGGAAAAAAAGTAAAGATGAAGCTGACATTTTAGATCAGTTGATAAATTTTCATATTCATATTCTTTTATTTTCCCCTTGTTAACCAAATAACTACAAATGATTTTTTAAAAATGTTTACTATTTTGAAAAATTGTGACAAATCATGAGTAAAAGGTTAAATTTTAAATATCAACCAACTAATTTTATCAAATCGTTTGCTGTAATTATTTTACAAAGAGAACATTCCTGTTTAAGTAAAAGATAAATTTTAACAAAAAATGAAAATAAAAAAATAATTGGAAATTGTTATGTTTTAAAATCATTAAAGTTTTCAAAATTTTTGCCGAAATAAATAGAACCCTTCATTACCTTATTTCTTTCATTGATTGTTTGTTTCTTCACACAGTTATGCTTCCTACTTGAATGATAATTTTTCATATTTTTCTTCTGTTTTTGAAATAGCAATAATTTTCAGATGACAGCTTTGTAAGCTCAGCCCACAACATGAGTAATAATGCAAATTTTATCAAGATGACTTCATTCTGTATTGCATACTTTTATTTCTGATCAAGTTTCAATCATTTGAACACCCAAATGTTCAATTCTCAAAGTTTCAATTTTTCAAAGTTGCTTTTTTCCACCAAATTATTTTCTACAGCTTCTTTGAAGAAAATTCTTCAATCATATCACTGGAGAAAATAAGCAAATTTCATAATTTCGATTTGCCTCACAAAATGTGACAACCGGATTAAACCGAAACTAAACGAAATAGATTTAAAGGAAAAACAATTCATTTCATTAATAAAATCGCTAGCCCTATACAAATGCTTTTGATAGTATTTTCCTTCCTCCCTTCCCCTCCTCTTTGCTCTCTATATCTTCCTGATTTATTCTTCTCTTCCTTTTATTTCTACCTTTCTTCTTACTTTATTTTTTTTATGTTTTATTCTAAGATATAAAAAAGAATGTACAAAATACAAGAAATTTTGCTCAATTTTTGATAAGAAATAACAATTTCTTTAGGGATATCAATGGAATAAATTTAAAGGATTTTCGAAGAAAAAAGACTAAACAAGTGATTAGAGACTGAGAAAAGACGAAAATATCGATATATGATGATGGAAAAAGAAAATAAGACCATTTATGAAAATAAAAAATTGCAGCAAAGAAGAAATTGAAGGTCAACAGTTCTAATATTTAATTAAAACCGAAACAACTGATAACAATTTCTGGCTTAAATTCGTTATCATTTTATTGGAATTTGTGATTGTTAGATGTGGAAATTGTTTAAAAATAATTTGTATTAAAGATTACATTACTTAATTAAAATGTAAATAGTAAGTAATTTATTTAGTTATGAAAGCAATTAATTAGATTATCAAATTATATTTGATGAATTTAGAAATGAAATTGGACCAAACTTAAATCCGTATGTGAGTAGGATTCCTTTTATTCGATTAATTTAAATGGATTTTTTTTTTAGAAATTGATAATGTTAATTGAATGTTAAACGGCACGAGTAGCAGATTTAACAAACCATTGATAAGATTTCCATGGTGTTTAATGGTTACTGCCTTAATGATACTTTATTAAATGTTTGTGTATAATTTGAAAAAGCTTGTTTAATTATCATTAATCATTTCATTTCTTCAGTTAATAATTTGATAAACATTGCAAAAAATGAAAAAAAATAATTGTATTATTGTAATTCATTAGAAATATGATTGTTCATCGAAAAAAGGAAGAACTTAAACAGGAGTGAAAGTTGATCAAGAATACTACCAAATTAAAAAACAATCCGATCAGAATTTTTCACTTATTGTTTTTGCTTTAATAATTGAGAAAGTGAAAAAAGTGAAAATAAGATGGATCGAAAAAAAATAAAAAATCTATGAATTCCATAAAATATCATTGATCTTTCTCGGTTCTGCAGGTTAAAGCTCCATTTTCTGCGTTTTGAAACTGCTCGTCTTTCTTGACTGGCCATAATTGCTCTTCAAATTATTATGGCCTCAGTTAGAATTGTACTTTTTTTTATCGATTATGTCATCGAAAATTTTCTTAATTGAAAAGAATTAATCATTACTATTATGACATTAGCTATATTGCTATATATGAAAGATTATTGATGTTGACATTGTTTTTATTTTACTTTTTGCTTTCTGCACAATTATAATTATTATTTAGTCAATTAGTAACACATTTTTTTATTAAGCCGATAACTGTTAGTAATACTACATTCGTTTTAAATAAATCTGACTTGTTTTTTTGAATTTGTGCAAAAGAATCTTGTTAAAATTGGTTTATTTAAATTTAATAGATTGACAGTAGTATAATGAATTTTTTTCTTAAACGACTGAATAAGTTTCATTCCAAAACCACATTTTCTTATCAAAATAAATTTTATTTTTTTTTTTCTTTGAAAATTTACCTTATTTTGCAGCAAAGCAAAAAGTATGGAAGAACAAAAAATTTTGTCATTAATTCTATAAATATAATCTTTTAGTTTTCGGCTTTTTAAAAAGGTTAAAGTGCGTGAAACATGACGTAAAATTCTTTATATCAAATTCAATCGATAGCATGGCAACTTTAATGTTTGCATAATACGCGATACAGTTCTTGCTTCAATTCTTCTATATTGATTTTTGCATTGCAGAAGACGTTACTCAGTCATCATCATCGCTATCACTATCATCATTACCATTGTCATCATCATTATCGCCATCGCCATCATCATCGCCATTGTCCCAGAATCATTACGATAGGATAATGATAATTGTGCTATAACACTTAAACTGTCGAAAAGTATTATTAGAAAGCAGAAAACGATATTTACTTAATTTATTTTGATTTGATATAAAAATCGTATTTCTCTTCTCTCTACTTTTTTTTTGTTTTTGTCATTGACGATTATTCGAGAGCAGTAGGCAAACATTAATTGCCATTACGTGTAATTGTTTTACAAAATTGTATCGCAATTTTTCTTTTTCGAATACACTTTTTCAAAAATTTCTATCTATAGCTGCAAAATTTTCGTAACTCATTCGATTACACTTATAAATTAATGTAGAGAGTTCCGGTAATTTTTTTGATACCAAGCTGATTATGAAAATCTATGCCCCATAATTTTTCCGCTCATTTTCCGCTTCATTCATTCGCTAACGATGCTATCTTCAGAATTTTTTTTTTCCCAGAAATATTTATGATTAAATTATTTGATTGTTCACAACTTGTTTCAATTTTTAAAGTTAAATGAGACAATTGAATAATATCATTAAAACTTTTACATCGAGACGTTATTCAGTTAGATAATTTATATGTTCATGAAAACCTAAAATTTTCTATTGTTTGCTTATCATTACAGATATTTGCATTGTTTCATCAATATAGTGTATTTTTATGCTATGTATCAATTCATTTAAAATTTTAAATCCAAATATTTCAAATAAAAATATTGGTAGTCAATTTCTTCAATGTCCAATTATTATTTTCTCTGTAATTTACAATAAGTTTTGTATTTCAGATTATTATTGCTTTCTTATTCATTTAATTTTGCCCTAAAATATTTGAAACAAAGTGATAATGTCTTCAAATAATACATAATGTCTTCAAATAATACATAATGTCTTCAAATAATACCATTCTGAATACAATTATCGATCAAGTTGAATGGATAGAACGCATTAGAGTGATTTTATCGTTACCGTAAGTATTCATTTGTATTATTTAATAGTAGAAGGAAAATCCATATGTTAAATCAATTATTCAGTACTTAAATGTACTCCAGATATTAAAATTTCGATTTTCACATTTTTGATCTTCAAAATTTCCACGCTTTCGAAAAAAAAATGAAACGAAAAATAAAAAGAAGATTTTGCTGCTTTAAATTATCAAAGTCATTAATGTATACTGTTATTTTATTTTTTAATTTTAAATATCATTGGTTTCTAATATTCTTTTTTTTCTCCTAGCGATCAGTTAGCACTTTTCCAATTTCAAAAGTTCCATGTTTTAGCTTATTTAATTATTCACCTATGAATTAATTATATTCATTAGACAGCAATAATTGTTGTAGCGAAATAAATAATTTTTGTGCTGCAGATGAAAGATCATATGAGTAAGCTTACTGCGCAGGGCGAAAAAACTTTCGGATCATTCGAAGATCGTCTTTTCAAAAGGAAATGAAAATTTGGATGTTATTGCGGTAAGCTTGATTAGTAAATTAATGCTGATTAATGAAAAAGTTAGAAAATAATTAGGAATAATAAATGTTCATTCCTACTACTAAAAATGATCTCAGTGGAAAGCAATTAAGAATTGCTCAATGTCTCTCAATATATATTTTGTATTGCAGGAACAAATTAATCCTTGAGGTGAAAGATCAAAAAAATTGAAAAATCAGGGAATGCTGTCAAATTTCTCAGCTTTTGTTGATCATATCTTCCAAATTTAGCATTAAATTTTTTAATTCATTTATTTCATCTCCAAAATTTCCAACTTTTTAAAAATTTATCATGTTTGATTTCGGAAAGATTTGCCATACAAATATAAAAATAATTTAGGCTGCAATTTATCGAAAATGTGAGACTTTGCCTTTTCTCATAACGATGGTCGTCTTTTTTGATTGTTACAGGGATCGTTATGGTTATATCACTGCTTTTTGTATTTGCGAAATGTATCTATAAAATTGTTTATCATCATTACGTTGAAGTACGAAAATTAGAAGAAATAGATAAAAAATGATATGTAAATGAAATTTAATTAAATTTCCGCCAAAGTTTCGTTTTTAATTTTTTTTTAAAAATCAATAAACTTACAAAAAAATCCCGATAATTTTCATCGAAATCAAGTTGTCACAAAAGTTACGAAAAATTAAAATGAAGTTTTTTAATTCCACGTCTTGTTAACAAATGAATTATTTAATTTACACTCCATAGCTTTATTTTCACTCGTTCTTTGTCTAGCTAATTTCACATCATGTTGTTTATCTAAAAGGATCCAATTCACATGCTAATCTTATTTAATCTTGCTATAATGCTTATACTGCAAATGAATTTTTACAATTTCTATATCCTCTTAAAAATTTTGAATGTTTAATGCAATCACTCCCACTTTCGATCACATATAAACCCTATTTAAACATTGGCTTCCTTTTTTCGAATAAAATTGTTACAATATGGTATGAATACAACTCAACAGAAGAACTCTAACAAATTCAAACAAAAATTCACAACAGAAATTTTTTTGATGTCCCGAGGTGAGGTTTGGAAATATCAACTTCTCTATGACAATCCGAAGAGTAATTGGACTTCTTTGAAAAAACTTGACTTGCTACCACCAGATCGGAATCAGCCACTAGAGGATCAGAAACAACAATATGAAATTAAAAAAACGGATCGACAAGGATAAAGTAAACGATTTGAAATATATGTTGGTAATTTGGAAACGATCCCAAAAATGGTTGGATCTCATACAAGAAACCACGATAACAAAGAAAAAGAAAGAAAGAGGTACGAGAAAATGATCAACGATAAACAAAGGTATTTTACACATAATTTATAATAGTAAGGAAACTATTGCTACTTTAATTCATATTATGATGGTTTTGGAGTTAGCCTTTCAATAAGAAAAAGTAATGATTAAAGAGGAGAAATCCTCATCCACATATCCATTCAACAATAAAATTTACCACAATTGTCATTACCAACTTTTAATGGAGATACGAAATTGTGGCGAGAATTTTGGAATAGTTTTAACGCGACTATACATTCACAGAATATTCGAACTGTACAAAAATTAATGTCGTGCTTAATGTCGTGTCTAAATGGAGAAACTTTACAATCAGTAAGAGTTTACGCCCTAGAGAATTACAAATTAATCAGACAAGTTTTGTGCGAAAAGTACGAAAAACCCAACACCATAAAGAAAGCATTATGTAATGATTTTTATGCTATTTAAACGAGATATAAGAATGGAAAACAAGTGTTGAAACGATGGAAAGAATGCTTCGACAACTGGAAGGAACAGGCGAGAACCTTGAACATTCAAGTATATAGAAATAATGATCGAGAGTAGATTGCCACTATGGATCTTAGATAAGGTTTATCAATTTAAAACAGAGAAAGAAACATGGACAGTCAATGACCTACGAGCATTCCTTATGAATTTAATCCAAACAAATAAGAAGTCAATAGGGGTCGATATATTTAACAAGGAAGCGGAGCCAAAGCGAACTTCGTAAAGCACAAAGAGTAAGACTTCTGCCTTATTTATAACAAATCAATCAACTGATACAAGAAATCATAATAAATAGTATTACTAACTCAAAAAAAAATTAACGAGAGTAAAAAACGTGAATATTTGCAATAAGAATCATTGGGATAATGAATGCTCAATTTATCCAACACTTAAACAACGAATGAATGTTTATGAAACCTAATGCGTATACTAATTGTCTTCGGATCGCACATGCAACAAGTAATTGTAATCAAAGGAGACGTTACATGTTTTTCACTGCAAAAGTCGATACCGTATGGTGCTATGCTACAAAAAGTATGGCGCTCACAATAGTGGTTTCAACAAAGAAGAAACAAATTCAGCAGTCATCATAAATTCAATAAATCAGTCAACCAACCATCAAAGCAAGAAGGTTTTATTAATATGAAAGCGATTACCCAATTCAACCAGAAATTCAAAAAAAATTTTTGGTATTATTTGATCCAGGTTTCCAATAATCTTTGATATCAAAGAAACTAGCTCACCGTTTTAAATTTAATTGAAACTAAGAGGAAGAATTGAAGCTCTTCTCCTTCGGTAACCAACTTCCCAAATTCCATCAGACTAATAAGATAAAAATAGGAATAAGAACTTTAGACTCTAAAGTCATAGCTATTAGTGCTTATGTATTAGATTACTGAATCAACTTTCTTCCTGTGATATTAATTTTATTACACGTCAAAAGCAGTTAGATGAGTCGGAAGGATACTGGAGACAACCTGATATCATAATCGCAGCTGACCACTTCTTTGAATTTATGCAACCGTACAAAGTCCACAGTATGTCATCAGGATTTTATTCACTTCATATTAAAGTAGGAGGTTGTGGATATATGACTTATAAATCTGATAGTTTTAATATTAATTCTATTGATGCAACCACTGTTATTATTAATTCAGACATAGATCAGTTTTGGAAATTGAGGTAGGGATCCAAGAAAACCAAATGACCAAGATGATGAGAAAGCATTAGAACAATTTAAAATTGCATAACTAAGAAAGATAATAGGTATCAAGTTTGTTGGCCATGGAAAGATTCGAAATTTAGTCTACAGGACAACTACGCTCTTTGTCTTGGCAGATTGAGAACGCTAATAAAACGACATCAAAACGACCAACTTCTGCTCAATCGCTAATGAAATAATCATGAACAATTACATTCTAACATTATCGAGAAAATGACCAAACATGGACAGAGAAGGTATAATACATTATTTGCCTCACCACGAAGTATTAACTCCAGCTTAAGCAACCACAAAATTACGGATCGTTTATGACGCTTCAGCCCATATTAAAGGAACAAAAGGTCTGAATAATGTACTATATCGGGGTCCCACTACATTACTTGACTTAGCAGATGTTTTATTTCGCTTCAGAATGATGAAAAATGTTATAATAGCTGATATAGAAAAGGCTTTTTTGCAATTGGAATTACATCAGACTGATAAGAACTGCATTCGTTTCTTGTGGCTAAAGGATATTCAAGGAGAAATCACCAAGGAAAATTTGTATGTTACCGTTTTCAAAGGGTTCCGTTTGGTATAATAGCACCTTCTTTTTTACTTTCTGCTACGCTTAATTATCATTTAAAAACACTATGGAAGCAAAACTGCTTCAAAAATTAAGAAAAACCTCTATGTTGATAATGTCATCTTACCTGCAAATGATACAGAAGAAGCATTCAAAATTTACAACGAAATGAAAGACATCTTCAAGAATGCCTCAATGAACTTACGGAATTCTTTTCAAATGACAATGATTTTAATGAACTTATTCCTGAAAACGACCAAGCAGAGGTAAGTCAAATAAAGAAAATTCTTGTATCAATTGGAATCCAGCCATTGATTCTATTGAAATAATTTTAAAACCGTGGGATAACCAAATCCCAACAAAGAGGACAATCCTACAGTTCATTGCTTCGCAATATGATCTTTTGGGTTTAACTCCATCGATGTTATTATTCAAGCTATTCTTCAAAATCTATAAAAAAGAAATTATCCTGGGACCAATCGATGGAGAATGAGGACAATGAGATATGGTAAACTTTTATAAACCGATGACCAACAAAAGTCAGAGAAATTCCATATATGGTAATCGATCCTAAAAGGTTACAACAATTACAAATTTGTGTGTTTACTGACGTATCTACATATACTCCAGCAAAAACAATGTATAAACACATTTCTGATTTTTGCAAAATCAAGAAAAGCTCTAATGAAAGGTATAACAATACCTAAACTAGAATTACTAGCTATTCTAATCGGTGTACGAGCAACACAATTTATTATCAAGCAATTAGAAATTGAAAAGACAAAGATAACATTATGGTCAGATTCACTATGTGCACTTCAATGGATAAAAAACCGATCACGACTCTTACCAAAATTTATGTAAAATCGAATCGAAGAAATACAATTGTCTAAATTTTCATATGTGCCAAGCATATTCAATCCTGAGGAAATAGCAACAAAAAGATGTATGACTCCAATTCAACTCGCAAAATTTAAACATTGGTGGACAGGTCCTGAATGGTTAAAAGAAAATGAATCAAATTGGCCGCAGTGGGAAAATGATACTATTCATGATTGTGATTGTGAAGAAAATGAATTTGACAGTAACGATCAAGATGATTGCGACAACGAAAATTGCGATTGAAAGGAAGAAATTCTCCCTTAGCAATGGCCATCACAAGAAAAAACTTTCGAATAATCGATGCTTCTCGCTTTAGTAAATGGACAAAATTACAAAGAACAACAGCATAAGCATTAAGATTTATAAGATACATATCAAACGGAAAATTTGTATGGTTGAAGAAAATACCAGAGAAGCAAGAATTATCATTATACGAATTGATAGAGGCTACGAAAATCCTGATTACACAAGCTCAATCAGAAGATATCAATAAAGAAAAAATAAGCAAATGGAATCTATATTATAGCGACATACATTTCCTTTGGAAATACCGTAGTCGACTGGATAATACCAGTAAAGAAAGTTTAAAAATCTATCTTATCCTAAATCTTCCCAGATAGTTTAAATCTAATATATCATCCAAGACATAATCCAATAACTGAACTTCTCATCCAACATCAACACGAAGATTTATGTCATGGAGGAATCGCTTACACATTATCAGAATTAGGAAAAACTTCTGAATACATAAACGTAGAACTGAAGTGAAAAGGATATTGAACAAATGCATGGCGTGCAAAAGATGGAGAGCAAAACCATTTCAATTACCAGTCATGTCCAATTTATCAGAAACTCGAATCAAACGCACTCAACGTTTGAACATGTTGAAGAGGATTACTTAGATCCTCTTTCTATAAAGAATGAAATCGGACTTACCAAAAAATGGATAGCCTCATTCACATGCTTTACAACGAGATTATTCTAAGAAGAGGTTATCCTAAATTAATACTTAGTGATAATGCACACCAGTTTCAATTAGTCTTCAAGACTATCATGACGCACACCAAATTAAAAACTTAACAATGAAAAGAATTGTATGAAGGAGCACAACATCAAGAGTTCCATGGAGTGGTGAAGTATACGAGCGATTGATTGATTTAAGGAAAACCGCTATGAAAAAATCGATTGGAAGAAAGTAGAAATCGAAGGTATATGTCGTGAAAACGAAACATCAAACAAATAGATAGTGAGATAAATTTCTCATTCGCATTGTATGTAAATTAATGTTAAAATGCTAATGAACCTTCAATCATCTCCGACATATCTACATTCCTTGAGATTGTTTTTCACACGTTTTTTATTGTTATCTTATCTAACAAATTTGCATTTTTATGCTCCCATGTCAATCTTTCTACTCAATCCTATTATAATATTTGTACCATTTCCATTGTGTTTCCGGTACTTGAATGCTTCAAGTAAACCACTCCCATTCCCTAACACATATAAATTATTAGTATTTTTTTTATTATATAGTATTTTTTTTGGGTTTCTTCTTGGACATTCTACAGCGGACATTACTTAATCTTTTTCTTTAAATTATATTATCGTCATTAAATTGTTTTACTGAACTCATTGGATTTCTATTACTGATCTTATAATCGCTGTGTTTATTGATATATGTTATCAAACTTATCGTCATAAAGGTTTAATTACCCAAGTTTGAGGATTGAGCTCGACAACAAAATATATCTGGAAGACATCAAACTTTCACGGCAGTATACTCAAAAACTCGACCATTAACATATGTAAGTTTTGATGATTATACGTACAAAACGCCTCTCTATTAACTCAAATTTTTGATAATGAAGATCAAGAAGAGTATGTCCCTTATAAAATGAGTACCCAAGAGAAATTAGTTGAATATTGGTCACATACAAATAAGGCGTTAGATAAATTTTGGGAACTTTGAAAAACCGAATATCTAAATAGCTTAAAGGAAAGAACTCAAAGAAAGCATATCGTTCCAAGTCACGGAAAAAGAACCCCGAAAGAACGAAATCGTATTAGTAAGCAAACCTAAAATCTCACGCGGAATTTGGAAGATTGCAAAGATAAAGAAAATTAAGAAAGGAAACGATGTAGAAGTAAGAAACATTTCAATAAAATTACCACATGGAAAATTACTTAATAGACCAATTAATATGCTATATCTATATCCACTTGAAGTTGAACTTTTTTTATCAGCAATAATAGAAAATTCAACACAAGATTCGGAACTAGAAGAATCTGTTGCCGCATGGAACAAGGAGCGCTACACTCATCAGAAATAATTTCAAAGTCAGTAATGAATTATTTACTTTTAATATCATTAATCCTCGTAACTTCAATTCAGGCAACCACAATGAAAGACTGTAAATGGATATCAGGTATTCCCTTTAATATCCAAAAAAAATGGAACTGTAGCGAAATCACTCAACAAAAGATCACGTTGTCCCAAGTTACAGTTTATATGCGGACTTATGTTCCGATACTTGCGATCAAATGTAGTAACATTACTAGAACAGTGTGTACTAAAGCCTTTTTAAGACTATCCTTATCCATAGTATCAGGTAAAATTACCATTTCAGCCACATCTCATTTATGTACAATTTTAAATAATCAGAAGGAATTAAATGGATCGCCATTAAAATGAGGTGCACAAAATAAATGAATGACGAACAACAATATACAATATTCTTACGGTTGATTAAGAATCAAATGTTAATCAACTACTAATTTCATAAAAGAAAAGGGAATAAATACTTCCTTATAATGACAAATTACAACTTCCTTTACTCTCAATTTTTTTATAAATCAACGAAATCAGCATAAGATAAAGTATATTACTTTGGCAAGAAAGATGACGAAATAAAAGACGCAACTTTTCCAACCTTTATCTAATGAATGGCGACATTATTATTGATAAAGGATCCGATAAATGGTAAATTAAAAATGCAATGGATTCCAGTACAAAGAATCAATTGATTATGAAGGAAATAAGCGACGAGAAAGAAAATAGATCAAGTGACTTTGATCCAGAAAATGTTAAATTTCATTATATTTTTGATATTGTGAACTTCCAAATTAAGCAACAATTAGTTGAGGTACAACGACGAAGTTTTGAAAATTCCTCGTGATGACAAATTACAACTTCCTTTACTCTCAATTTTTTTATAAAAATTATAAATCAACAGGGGGAATAATTTATTAGTTTTAATCGAGTGGTTATGAACTAACAACCCAACTCTAGCAGCAAAATTATACAATATAGAAGTGATATTATAGCCAAAAGAGTTGAGAATAAGTTATTTGTGGTACCCTGCAATTCCAACAAGTCTGATTTGGATTTGTACAGGATTTGTACATTTGATTTGTACAGGTACAACACCTATAATTACTGTTAATCATTAATTATTGACCACTGGAAAGTCGGCTTCAAAGTAGGCATACTTAGTAGATTCGAAATTGAAAGAATTAGTGCAGAATTAGAAATATTAACTTATAAACGCGAAATCATTAACCCAAGGACTAATCTAACAAAAACAGAATCATTCTGCACATAAATAGATCAACAAAAAGAAGAGTTAGTAGAACAACTGACAATGCAAATTGATAAAATTGTTGAAACAATAGAAGAGTTAACAAAATTGATAACACATTGGAAGCTCATCACTATTAGTGTACTTAGTTCTATAATTTTAATCATGATAATTATTATAGAACTAAAATTTAAACTAATTACTTTCATTCTCCGTTTTCTATGTACTAAAAAATCAAATCAAACGAAATTCACTCCTATGAGAATAATCCAAATTCCTTCAAACGAAAACGAAAACCAAAAATTTTTTATGATCAATACATTACTTTATCTTATAACTCAATCATTGATCTTCTAAACCTTTCAATCCCCCTCTCTCGAAAATGTTGCAAAAGTCGCGAAAATTTAAAATAAAATTTTTTAATTCCACATCTTGCTAACAAATGAATCATTTAATTAATTTACACTCCATAGTTTTATTTCTCACGCGTTTTTTCTTTGTCTAGCTAATTTCACATCCTGTTCTTTGTCTAAAAGGATCCAATTCATGTTAATTTAATTTTCTTATTACATCGTTCTAAAAATTTTGAAGTTTAATGTAACCATTCCCACTTTCGATCACATATAAAAATTATATTAAACCAGGGCTTACTTTCTTCCTTTTTCTTCGAATAAAGCTGTTGGTGCGAATACAACTCAATACAAAACTCCAACAAAATTCAAACAAATTCATGACATAAACTTACAGCGTAAACATTGCAATAAATCAAATCGGGAGGTCAGGAAATAACCTCAATTGGATTACGGTAACAAAGGCACCGCAAAGATAAACTGACGAAATTAGTTCAATTCATAATACAAAATTAGGTCAATGATTTATAACATTATTGATCTTTGTTTACTATTGGAAATTTCGCGATATGAAGGTTCGCGATAGAGCCTTTTCAATTCAGATTTAATGTTATGCAAGAAAAATTCAAAACTATGAATCTGATAATTTCTGAGTTAGACCAATTTCTATTTCATTTTTCTTTTTACTACTTTTTGGATGTATTTATGTTACTGATATAAGACGCAAACGTTGCTTAGATCTGATAGATGGTTGGATAATATATAGCATCTTGAATTTATATACAATATTTTTTTGATGAAAATGACTTTTGTTAGGAATAAGAAAAAAAAATGTGTCAAATTGCTCCTTGCTTTCTGAGCTTACAAGATGTATAAAATACGTGATGCACTATAACCTGTAAGTAGTATAAACAACGTACTGTAAGAATATACTTTATTAAAGACCACAACATTTAAATGTATCGATTAAATAATAAATGACTTATAAATTAGACTAGAAAACTCAAAAACGAGCATAATTTATACAATTATAAAATAAATGTGCTAATATTTGGTTGATAAACAATAATTTTTATGCGAAATTATTTTCTCATTTCCTGATCATAGAAAAATGATGTAGCGTATTGTCACATTAATTTTAGATTCTATGATTAAGATTTTCCAAGAATTGTTGAATGCATCGTTTGATGGTGATGTAAGACAAATTTGATATATTGATCGTTACTTATTATTTTTATCGCGAATTTTAATATCGCGAAACCTCCAAACAAATAATAAAATAAATTTACTATTCAAGTGGTAAATTATGTTAGCAGTATTATGAGTCATTTAACTAAATTTGTATTTTATACATTCATTTTCTCACGCTTTATCCTTTATTATTATCTAATCCTTTTCACATCCTTTCTTTTAAATCAAAGGGGATTAATTCCTACAATATCTTCCTATAAGAAAAAATTCCCACGTTAACGTTTCAATCCTCCTTCGTTACAATTCACATACTGTAATTGAATTTCTATAACTTAACACTTGTTAAATTTTAAATGTAAACCACGCCTACTAAATATGTTTTTTGTGCTAACCAAATTTGTATATATACCCGTGATTAAGATGGAAATTTTCATTATAATAAAAATTTTCTCCCTTCAATTTAATGGACAACATACGCGCTACTCTATTCGATTTCTGTTAAACTTACTAAATAAAAATCTCCGAATCTTCTTTTCCTCCACAACTTTAGTCATAGAAGTGTCCATTTTTACCAGTTTAATCTGACTCTTAACTGAAACTTTGTAATTCAAACTTAATCATTCATAATTTATTCTTAGGTGGAAAACTAATATAAAAATGAAATTAATAATCCAATTTTAATCGAAAAATGAAAAATCAAAAATACGAAAGTTTCCGAATTGCTAATTTATATTACGCAATAAAAAAAATCCTTTATATTAAATGGAATTAAGTATTTATTAGATTAGATTACATTTATAAGATCATAATAATTTTGCTAATAATCTACAAAATAGTTTTCTTAATAAATTGGAATTTGTAATAGTTAAATTGAAAAAATGTGTCAATAACTCACTTGAACTCAAAAATAACTCACATGTAATCTTGAAAATTTCAAAGCCAAATATTTTATTGATCTACAAAAAAAATCAGTTATATGAAAACAAGTTATTTTTGTATCAAAATATAAAAAACATGCAAGTGTATTCAAGAAGTCGAAAATTCTATCGACAATTTGAATGGGATAGAAGAAAAAAACCTAAAAACCAGTTTTCATTCGTTAAGGGATTTTCACATTCAGGAAAAAAGTTTTTTTCAATGATAATATTATTTACTAGAACTGATATTTACTAGAATTGATTTTTGGGAAATTTTTAAAATTTCTTATCAGTTTTTTTATTCATATTATTTTGTTTTTTTTTTCTTCCAGCTATAATGCTCTTTTGTTTCTACTAACATTAGCTAGAATAATGCAGGTAAACACTGGATCTGATATATTATTTACAAAAATGCTAGAAATCAAAATCATGCTGATTCTATAGTATCACTGTCATAGGAATTAGTTCGATAAGATTAGAATTGAATTAGAATATTAAAAAAATATCATCAAAATTATTTGACTATCTAAATAATGTTTTCGGTTAAATTATTTATTTTCTTATTTTTTTTAAATAACTTAAGGACTGAAGTTTTATGAATGTATTAGAAAGTAATTTATCATGTATTATTATTATTCTTTTTATACATTTTTTTTAAAATAAACTTACCGAATTTTAGTTCTCTGGATTCTTTGGAATACGAACAATTTTTCTTCTTTTTCTGCTGATCACTTGTTTAAATTGTCTGTCTCAATAAATCATTTTTAGATCATCTATTTCCTCTTGCAATCACTCAAGAATAAGATCGAATACAGCATCAAGATTTTCATTCCATTGCTGCCGTAATTTTACAATCTTAAAATTAAAAAAAAAAAAATGTTTCAATTAATATGAATAAGCGCGAACAATTATTGGCTTATTGGAGTTTATCATTTTCTGAATAAAATTAGATAATTGTTAGGATAGTTATATTGATTGCTTTTACAAACAATAGTAATTATCAGAATTTGTTCTTCGCAGAAGATTGACAGTAGTGCAATTTGATCATCCATTGATGAAGATTTCTTTTAATTATTCAGATTTGAATAATCGTTTCTAAATTTGTCTGAGAATTGATAATGAGTCGGTTTTAGGTCAAACATTAGTTGGATCGTTTATCAAATAACTTGAATTATGCATTGAGTTATTTAATAAAGAATATTCTACTATTTGACCAGATAATAATTAATATAAAGAATTTCTATAACAAACATTTCAAAATGCAAAGACACTTTAATTATAGAGATATTTTAAAATTTATAAATCATTCTTGTCTTTCCGATACCATCAATTTATTGAGTTCCATTTTTTATAAGTTTTAGACAATATATGACAACTTCATTATATTATATATGAATTCGTGGTGAACCGTTTTCGATAAAATATAATTTTTTCCATTATCTTAATTTGGCATATGAAATTATTTAGTCTGTGATTTTCGTTTGGTACCGTAAGCAATTACTTTATTAGAAATAGTTAGCATCATTTATGCCTAATTTTCATTTTTCAACTTATTGTCCTATTGCTTTGATGAGTTCCGCCGTTATGTCATTCTATGTACCTGAATCACCTAATAATAAGATTTGCAAATTTTGTTCATTGAAAATAAAAAAAAACATTTCTATCACTTATATATTTATTGAACAAATATTTTTTGCTTTTTTCCAAGTTATCATTTCTTTTATTGTACTGATTCTAAACACAAATCAATTTTAACTAATGATTTTAGTATCCCATTATTTGAAAAGAACCCATGTTCTTAAAGTAATATGATTAAGTCTGTGAATCACTTTGTGCTATTTGTGTTTCATTTTCATTAAAGAATTATGTTTTACTATCTTTCAATATTTTGGTTTCTGAAAGATTTCAATAATTAAATTACTGTTCCATTAATCTTTTAAAATAGACAATGAAAATTTGTTTTTACCTTTATCTTTTACAATATTACTTTTTCATCAATTAGCCAAATGGTTTTTCCATTTAAGTCATTCAGCAATGAAACTTACTGTATGTAATACCATAACTTACATGAAGACTTAATGAACTTTTTATTTTATTATCATTCGGAACAATCCTTCATATAAAATTTGCACCACATAAGTATCGTGAACTTATCGTTGAAGTTCTCGGGTATCTGCCGATTGTCCATCATTGAAATTCAGTATATTTTGGGTGCCACAAACAGACATATTCCATCATTCAAAAACGAAACTATTCGTTACACATGCAGTATCAATACTGGTCCACTTCTATTCTATTTTTTTTCAGTATTATTTATATGAACTGGGAAGAATATTAGTTAAAAAGTTTGGTCTTTAATATATGAGGAAGAACGTATTTAATTTAAAAATTTTTGTTCAGCGATTAGATTTATGATATTTGAAAGTGAAAATATTAACAATAAAATAGTTTCTATGTTTTGGATTACTTACAAGCATACAATCAATTAATTTTAGTCTTAAAATGCTCTCTGCCAAATATATATATTATAATTTATAATTTAAAATTTAGTCTAAAGTATTGTGGATTTATTTGTTTTGTTTGGATTTGTTTAGGTTTGGATTTGGATTTGATTTATTAAGATTGTGGAATTTGATTGAGTTGATTTAAGTTAATTGTGAAAAGTTCAACAGTTTAGTAATGGTGGGATTATGACGATTCCCAATTTGATCGTTGGCTTAGTCACCTTGGGTTGTGCCCGCAATCAGATTGTAAAAGTTTTATTCTGAATAATGATACATACCAATATATATCGAGTAACAAAAGAAAGGTCCGCATTACCCTTATGCATTAGTTTTATAGAAGAACTCTTCGTTTAAAGAAGCTCTATGTATGGTTTATACCAGAATTGGGAGTAGCTAACAAGAGATACTAATCGACCGTTATTGCATACAAAACATATACTTACAGCGTAAACATTGCAATACGGGAGATCAAGAAATGACCTCAATTGGATTACGGTAACAAAAGAAGCTGCAAAGATAAATTGAAGAATACAGAATTAGTTAAATGATTTATGAACATTATTGACCTTTGTTTACTAGTGGAAATCGCGATATGAAAGTTCGCGACATAAAGCAGCAATTTGCGCCAAAATTCCAAAGCTTTTTTTACCAGCATCTAGTGGACAGGTTCGAAATTCATGGCTTGCTAAGTATCATAGATTTGGCGAATTATTAATCGATTCAGCATTACTAGAGATTATTTCTTAAATTTAATTCTGAAACTCTTAACGATCCTTCCTACAAATAACGAGCGGAAAGTTACTAAGGTTTTTTACAATTCGTATTTTGTTGTTTTTGGAATTTCTTATTTCCTTTTTTATAAGTTAATTTTCTTCAAGATTAAATTAATTTTTAATATTCATTACTAAAATTGAATTAGACAAGATAGTTTTTTATAACTAATTCATTCGTATGTCTTCTGTATAAAATCTTTGATTTATCATGCTTGATTAGGCAATCTGAAGGCAACATCCGGAGAATGCCAGAATAATCCTAATATGTATGGAAATTTCCGGAATCTATTTCAAACAAAATGTACGATTGATTCAAGCAAACAAAAGCTTGTTTTAAAAATTTCAAATCTTAATTTTTTTCAAATTTCCCTTTGAAGATATTTCATGATGTGTCATCACTTAAAGAAGAACCAATTTAAATTAACTGTTTACTTAGAATGGTGGTCAGATTTCTGAAATATTTCTATATGCGAAATATTAATTTCACATATATTCGAAATTTTAATCCTGATTTTCTTCTAGTAATCTCATATGGAATCGTTTTCTTACATATGACTAAATAATTAAACATTTAATACCTTTTATAGTCTATAAAACATTGAATAGGTTGAATTTAATGCCAGAAAATAAATTTTTATTCAATTTGATTTTAATAATATAACAAAAAAAATTAGCATTACTACTTTAATAAGAAAATTTCAATAAAATGAAATTTCAGTAAAATCTTTAGTTAGTAAAATTTAATAATTATTAAGCGGTTCAGATTACATTTGTTAAAAATGAATTACTTAATTCTTATATATTAATTACAACATTAATCGAAACAATTTTACGAATATTTGAAAAATTAGAAATAAATATTTTCAGCCAATTCAAATTAGTAAAATTTTCGAAGGGACTTTTCTTATTTTTCGAACAAAATTTCATATAGAAAGAAAAGATTCCAGTAAATATATTTGCAAAATAAGCATTGCGACTACTTTGATATGTTATTATTTTAGTGAATGGTTTACTGTTTCGACATTGTTTTCAACTGATTCGTGGTTATCATAGTAATTGTTTCTGTATGCACATGTTTGTCTAATAGTTTGAAAATATTATCTGAAAATTTAATTTTATAATTTGTGATATCTATGCATCAATGAAGAATGAACTAAGAAAAGCAATGAGAGTTACAATTTGCGAAAATTTTAATATTCTAATATTTTAAGTGAAATCCAGTCAGAGGATTTGATTGTAATTAAGAATCTAACAAAAATATAGTGTTTTGTTTAAAGGATTAAATGCTTGGAAATGGAAGTTGTCGAATAATTTCCATATTTTCAAATATCCGCAAAAATATTATAAAGTACACTTTAAGCAAA
Source organism: Dirofilaria repens (assembly GCA_008729115.1). NCBI lineage: Eukaryota > Metazoa > Nematoda > Chromadorea > Rhabditida > Onchocercidae > Dirofilaria > Dirofilaria repens. Next base: position 1,652,941 of record SNRZ01000010.1, read on the forward strand.
AAAATTTTGTATGAACAAATTTTCGAACCAAGTGTCATTAAGTTCTTGTAGTAAAGGAAGTAATTATTGATTTTTTTTACTTGTGTCGTGAAAGACGCGAAAGATGGAATAGAAATGAAAATAATTTCCATTATCCATGACTCATCAATCATCTCATTTATAATTCTTAGATTTATTCCCATCGAATTCCAATGTTTTTTGACGAAACCACTTATTTTGTGTTCCGGTTATACCGGAAATTCACATTCCTTAGATTATTCCCATGTCTTTTCTGCTTTTAGCTAAGCTCCCTTTTGGTATTTTCTGTCATACAGGGAATAAATTTGCGTGTAATACTTATCTGGCAATCGGATCTTACCACCATATCTATGTATAATTTTGTGTTAACAGTTTTTGTTGTAAACCACTCCTATTTCTAGTATATATAAATCTTGCTTATCAAGCCGAATGTCATTCCAAATTCAAAATTCAAAATAAACTCTTCCTCTACAACTTTCACGACAAGTTGTGAATTCGGCGAATTGTAATAACTGATTACCTGAATTGTAATGTTCGGTAATTAAATTGATGAAAATATCGATGCAGTTAGTTAAGCTATTATTAAAAGGATAAAAAAATAAAAATAAAATCGATAGAAAAAATTCGACATTCTATTAAATTTTTCTGCTTTTTGGGAAAATTGCTTAGAGAAAACAAAAAATTTCCATGTTACATATTTTTTAGGACTCAGAGAGTATTCGTTGAATGAATTAGGACATTTTCTAATATTATAGTGTAATTTAAGTTTCCTTTATGGATATTTTATAATTTAGCTGGAAATCTTTTTTCACTAATTTCTCTAATTTGTCTTCATTCAAAAATAAAGAAATACCAGGAATGTTAAGCAAATTAGGATTGAATGACTAATAATTTACCAAATTCTTATTTCAATAGAAAAATGTTGAAAATTCAGTTATTAATTAATGGAACTAATAAATTCTACAAATAAATCAATTTTCTAATAAGAGATATTCAAATACCACTTTCTTTAATCGTTAGCAATTTCAATTTCTTGTAAAAAATTTGTGGTGATATTTCTGTCAAAATAATTGAAACATCAAACTTTTCGACAACTCGAAAAACAATGGCATGAAACAAAATGTATCGAAAAGACAAGCCAAGAAATTTTAAAGCAATTTTTTTTTTACTGGAATTCTTTTATATATTAGTCTTTTCCTCATTTATTTTATTAATGATTTTCAGTACTAGTATTTCATTTGTTGAAAGTCAATATTTATTATTTTTAGGAATGGCTAGACAATTTTCGATAATTTTGGAAATCCTTATCCATTATTAATCAGATTTTTGACTTCGAGAATACCTTCCTTCTCGAATTTACCATTGTTGCATAAACTTATCGAATAAATTGTTTTCGAAAATCTTTCACCATAACGATAATAAATGCACAATATGGATATATTTTCATCAATATGCTCAATAATTTCGCATGATGCAATAATTGAAAAATAGCAATCTGTTTTATTAGAAAATATTGATGAATTAAAATTTCTATTTTAAAATAATTTATAATATAATCTTTTGACTCTAATAATTCGATAGCAATTCGTAACATACAGAAACATTTGCAGAAGCTATATGTTCGAAAATTTCAATGTTGCTCATTTTTTTAATTAAGAGACTTAGACTAATTAAAAATGAAAATAAATAGAAATATTTGAAATATACACCATGGTACTTTGTAAGGAGACAATTTAATGCAGTACTCAATTAACAGATAATTGAAGTAAATTGAACAGTTAAACGTTTTGAAACTTCGTCGAGACCTGATTCTCATTTCCACGATGCATATAATATTTACCTTTGGTAATCGATGGAGATTTAAAATTTATGAGATTTTTTTTTATGAGATTTAAAAAAAAAAAATTATGAGATTTAAAAAAAGTTGCTATTCATTTCATTATTATTTAAATTGATTCATGCATATGTATTACTGATTGAAAAAGCAGTTTTTCCAGTGTTTGTTAAATAAATTCAATGTTAAATTTCCTGCTTATAATTTAATTCCTTAGTTTTTTCAAACTGCTGGCAGAATTCTTTGTTATTTTTCATTTAAGTGTCATCACCGATTGTTTTTTCTTTGTTGCTAGTCATGATTTTCAGAAAGTTCATGAATGTCGAAGTCATGATTTTTTTTCAGAAAAAAAAAAAAAGTTCATGAATGTCTGGCATATACATCCGGTTCTTTTTCAGCTTCATCCGTTTGATTATGTTCAGTTCTAGCGATATTGAGCGTGTATTCCTCCACTTTATCAACATTTCTGCTATCAACGTCGCCAACTGTATCAGATGAAAGCCACAATAAAGCAATAGGTTTTGCCACATATTTTAATTCAGGTTTGTATGGCTCTAATCCCTGAAATCATTCAGATATGATAGAAAAAAGGACGCAACAATAAATCATTTTGTCCTTCGACAAATAAAAAAGTACAAGAGAGTGATCGAAACATTAAGATATTTATATTCCTTTCTATTCCGCATTCTTAAAATTTATATACCATTGCGAGTTTAATACGTTTCTTTAATTTTTGAAATTGCGATGTAGGTGTTTGAAGCTCCATATGAGCATCAAAAATGGTCCGGAACTTTAGCATTAGATGTTCAGTATTTATTCCTTTTTCTTTATATATCTATAATACATTAAATTCATCGTAACTTGACTAAAATTTATTAACCTTTGATTTTAAAAGTTGAATTTTGGGAAATCGCTTTTTATTTATGGAATCAAATTGTTGGTTGCGTGAATATGTAGATTATTAATATTTTTATAACAATTTATAACTTAAATGCTGCTTCTGCATTAATTTTAAACAAAAATTTATAGAGAAAAAGTCGATAGAAAAATTTTTCTGTTATTATTAAAAAAGTTTACTTTCTCTAGTAAAACTGAATTAATTTTGATTTCATGTATATATATATTTTTTTATTAAAAAAAATTATTAAAAAAGTTACTTTGTTTAGTAAAACTAAATTAACTTTGATTTCATGTACATATATTTTTTTCAAGTCAGTAATGAAAATGATCTGAAATATTAAGTAACAGTTCTATTTTTGCTTTTGAATAGCTAGCCTTTTCCATCAATTTATACTCTTCCTCCAATATGCAAACACGGAATGTTCTTGGAAAATCGTCATTATCAGGTCTTCCAAAGATCATATCATGCGTTATTGGAAATAAATCGATTGCTCGTTTCATTGCTACAAATGGAGATTTATCATTTGAAAACGAAATTAAGTATGAAACATTCTTTAATAAATGATTAATCCCTTAATCTGAAAGATTATAAATACTCGAAAATATGCAATAGCTGAAAAGTTGTTGATATATGACAATGCATATTTCACATAATTTAAGAAAGCCATTTGAAATTCTTCTTGCATTAATTGCTACTTTTCTATTTATAGTTAATATTGTATAATGTTGCAAAAATATTGTAATTGGTACTGTAATACATTATAATTGATAATGCTTTGGAAAGAAATGATTGTTTAAAATACATCTGCTACTGAAATATATTATGTACTAACCTGAAGTACTTCGCCAGAATGTCCCTCTCCAGTGCAATTTTCCACATAATTTATCAGCGAACAATATGAATTTTCCATTCTTCATCATGTAATCCAATATATCAGCATACATGAAACAACGCTTACGACGCGTGACGTAAAGCGGATACGGTTGTTCGCAACAATGACATGTTATGCGATCATATGAGATGACTGTATACAAGAAAGAATATTGCATTTCCATTTGAACTTTACGAGCTAATTGTTCCGCGTTTGCGTTTCGTCGTATCAATTCACTGCTTTCAACTACCGCAAATGTATCAGCCACTTTTTTCAATTTCAATATTCCACCTTAAAAAATTTATCATTATGAATGCTGGAATATGTAATGTTGGAATATGCTATTACCGTCGAAATACTACAAATTGATTTAGAATATGACTATAAGGATTGTTAAACTTTTTATGATGAAAGTTATTAATTAGTAATGATATAAAATTCTCATTACATCGACTTCTTCCTCATTTTATCATTTTCATTGCAAATCGATTTTTGTCATTTGAAAAAATTTCTTTTATTATTAACTCACTGTATGGTTCATATAAAGCGTTTTGATCAGTAGTACTGTGTACTGTATAACACATGTCATCGCCAAAGTTTCGAGTAATACCACCGTGATAATATTCGTGCCCACGAATTAAAGTTTTAACTTCTATTGAACGAAGAACTTGAATCAAACCGTTCCGATTAAATGAATACCCGCAGTTTCGACGACTTAAATCGAACCATCTGAAAATTTATGCATAAATCTTCCCATATCAATTTGTGCATCAATCTTCCCATATCGATTTATGCATAAATCTTCACATATCATTACATAATTAAAGCCATGCATAATTTAGATAGTGATAAAATTTGTTAAAAATAAATGGAAAAACGTTGAAAGTTAAATTTATTGCATACTTTTTTTGTTCAGGAATGGGATCAGCCCAAAGAAGATCAGCAAGAATTACACCTTCAACAAAATACATATCGCTTGTATATGTCGGTTTAGGAATATTTCTTATATTACTTCGACATGTCATCCATTGAGAAATTCCTCCATGGCAAAGAAAGAAATGATCTGACGAATGTAATTATTAACTTTATTGATTGGTCTATTGAAATTTGCTCATTGATGAAAACATGACATTATTTATATTGTAATAATAGAAACTAATACTATCAAAACTAAATTGGATTTTCCGTGATTACTTTTGCTTCGTGCAAAAATGATTCTGTATCGGACAAATGCATCTGGATTCTAATGAAACTAAACTGAGTAATGCTATATTTAAACTAACTTGAAATAATTGCACAAACAGGCATATGATCAAATACATGATTAATTAATGTATACCATCTGTGACCTCGTTTAAATATACGCAAACACTAGAAATTATATTAATAGCAAAAGATAAAAATTATTGATTCTTCGAATAATAATAATAGGATTGTCAAACTTTAATTAATTTCAGTATTTACTGAAAATTTGCGAATTTAACTAACTTCATCATAAAATTCATTTTCTTTGCCGCATTGATAATCTTCATGATTGCCCTTTAATGTTGTAATATAATTTGGCCATCGTAATTTCATCAAAAATATGAATAGCACTAATTGTACTTGATATAATCCTCGATCAACATAATCACCTGAAATTTATATAGCAGTTAACGTCTTCAACTGTCTGCAATTGAATTAACCTCTAAAATTTCATAAAAACTTATTGCATTAACCTTATAATATTTTGTTTGTTGAAGTCTTTTAACTTTTAAAATTTATGTTTCTTGCATATTCGGCCTAATTTCACATATTAAAATTTGTGCAGAATTTATATAACTCAAAAAAATGAAACCAAAACAAACTAAAAATAAGTAGTTTGTATTTGGCGGGAAGCCATTTTTGAGTAATATATTTAATAAACAATAAAGATCACCATGTAAATCACCAACAACAACTAATCCATTTTTAGGCATATCAAATTGCAACATTATCGGTTCTGCGGCATATAAATTTTGTGCGTTATGTAAAATCTATAAATGTTTCAAAGTGAAAAATACGATAAATCAAGTTAAAAAGAAAAGTCAAAAATGCATAATGATTGTAAGTAAATGTATTGAATAATTAATTAGTTTGTTGATTGATTTAGTGTTGCGAACTTTTTGGACGTTTTTTAAGATATTATGGTATGAAATTTAATGATCGAATTTTACGTACCGTAACTAAATCATCATCACCGAATGTTGGAAATAATGAGGTATTAATTTCCACAACTTTCATTAAATTTTTCATATAATATTCAACAATTTCTTCTGTCAGCTGATAACATACCATTTTTCTATAATTTGTTTTCATTTTTTAAAATTAAAAACTTTTAAAAACTTTCTAAAAATGAAAAATTAAAATATAATACAATTGTTAATTAGAAGGAAATGCTTTATTTTAAAGATGAAGAAATTATTGTGTAATTATAAAATGATTCTTCAAATTACTTTGGATTATATTTATTTAATTTTTATTTCTTCTTTCATTCGTATTTTCAGTGATAAATTAAAGGGATGAAGAAGCATTTCTTTATTATAAATATCAAATTAATTTTAGAATTTTCGGGAATTTTAGAAAAGTTCAGAACAAGAATCGATTGAGCAGCTTATCTTACATGATCATATTTATATCTAACTTAATTTTTATTAATTATGTAATTTCGAATAAATGAATTGCAAAGCATGTTCCCGCAGTAAATGTACTTGCTGGAATTTGACGTTTAAAACAGTAAATATTAATCACTCCATGTTTAAAATCATTAGTATTTTCATTGATGATGAATGTCTAATAAATATACACTATTTGCATAATATTTATAATGAGGATTTATTTTCCAATTATTTAAATTATTAAATTTTAATCTATACTAAAGTCTAAGGATAAGTAATTATAAGATTTAAGTCAACGAAATTTATAATCGAAGTATGAGGAATTTGATTAATTTTTATTTTCTTCCTATAAAACTTATTTTCATCCTAATAAGAAAAATGAAAGTTTGGAAGTAAATTATTAGTTATTATACTTCACACGACAATGTCAATCAAAAATCTTTTTTAACGAACAGTCTGCCGAATTAAGAACCTGGAAGTACAGACCGCTTGGAATTAAAAAAAATTAGTAAATTTAATATGACAATGGGAAATTTCGTAATTCTACGACAATTTTTATGCATTAAAAAAATTTGAATTTATAAAAACTTCCATCTTTCGCTGATCCTGAACATTCTGAAGTGCAGAATTAATGCATTCATAAAAAATAGTTATGTCAGCAAAAATTTTTTATTTCTCATCAATGTTTTAACTTCAAAATATCTTCTAGAAAAAAAGAAATCATTGCTAAATTTTGTCTCTAATTGCTTATATTATGCATATTTCTAGTTTTGTTTTGCAGGAATTTTACGCTATAATACAATGAACATACCAATATAAAACCTGAAAAAATTCATGAAACTGTAACAGAATTAATAAATTCTATGAACATGAATTTTTTGATACTTTTAGAAAAAAGACTATATGGTAATTAGTTTTTTCAAGACCAGCAAGCGATATTGGATAAATTCAATAAGCAATTACTAATTAGTCTTTTTTGCTGTCCTTGAAAATTTTTCGGGAAATTAATGAATCATTTTCATAAAAATGATAGAAATATTATTGATTGAACATATATTTATTTATTCATCCAGATATTTCAATAACTTGATACTCGCATCAATAATATCTTGACTAATATTACATTCGAATGATTATTATTGTTTTATTAACACATCTGATTGATCCAGTATTACATTCTTAAAAAAAAAAAAATTTGTTTTACTTGATTTCTACTATAATGTTTTTTTTTTTTTTTATTGTTAAATATGATGCTCAAGTGCTCTTATTCACTTTTTCTTCTTCATACGTACGATCTTGTATATTTCAATAATTTTTTAATTTTTTGGCAAATAAATTTTTTTTATTACATGTAAAATTTATATGTATATGATTTGATATATATTATAATTATAATACGAATTTTGTCAATTTACTGCAAAAAATTTAAAAATTTACCTCCTTGTTAGGAAAGAAATAATTAAATTTAAATAAAATCTAAAATAATAATGATAATGATAAAGTTTGTTTTGTTATTAAAAAAGAAGTAGAAAAAACTCAGGAAAAATATTTAGGCTAAAACCATTTCAAATATTCCTCTCTTTAAAGAACGAATCAAACGATACATTCATCCATTAATTATTACTAAAACATAATTATGTCAATATTATTTTTGCTTGTAGTAATTTTTAATCCAGCAAAATTTAGATAATCAAATAGATGCAAATAATATTTCTTTTCTCGTATTATAATATATATATATATATATATATATATAGAAAGAAAAAAGAATAATATATCGGAATATTTAGCGGCATGTATTTGTTTTATCATTTTTTTTAATCTATTCATATTCTAATTAATCTATTAAACAGAAAATAAGCCCTATATCATAGCAAATAAAAGAATATAATATTCTTCTACAATGTTCCTTCTTCTGTATCGTTCATTTTCAAAATCATTGAACGTTTATTGGAATGATTCAAAATCTTATTCAATTAAAAAAGAAATTTGGTAGTTACAAAAATTAAGCGCATATTATTTGATATATATATATAACTTATTTTTTATAACATTCCAGCGATTTTCCTTTTAAATTTTATTGAATAATTATTTTTAAGTTGTATATTATTGGCATTTTTAAAATGGTTTGCCAATTAAATGACCTTTTCAAAAAAAATTTATAAATACTAGGTAATAATGTTTAAAAAAAATATTTGTGCAGTCTGTTTATAATTATAGCGGAAGTGTTGGAAAAGAAATAATAAGCGCTTGCTACAATTATTTATTATCAATAAAAATTAATTAAGTTGACAGAATATTAGATAATAGAAAATCAGCCTGATAAAGAAAAATCAACCTAATAAATATCTTATTTAATTCTTAATCCATTATAATAACATCTGTTGATAATTATTTTCGTAAGAAAAATGGATTTAGACGATACCTCTCATTGATCATTTTTCAACTTCTAATAGCTTATAATGTCTTACACAAAAAATTCACATCGATCATTTATTAAGCAGTTGTCGCGAACACTCTTTCGCGATATCTTCCAGTAAACATTTACATCACATTTAATCCTTTTCTCTATTTTTTTTTTTCATACATACGATATCATTATTCTGTTTATTAATACTATGATACTGTCCAAATCTTGTATAGCTAATATAGATATTTAATTTGTTTCTCTGATGTAATCTCATTAATCAATCCACTCAGAATTTTATACTTAACGCTATAAATATCCTCTCAACGCTGCGTAAAACATCATTCTTGCTTATCAACATTTGGTTCTTTTTTCTCTTATGGTTTTCCGTTTTTTTATCTGCTTAATATGCTTGCGTATTACTCTCGTTAATTCTTGCGCGCTTTATTCTTGTTAATGCTCGCGCGTATAACTTTTGTACATCCTCGCGCATCTTACGCTTGTTAATGATCGCGCGTATTACTCTTGTACATTCTTGCGGGTCTCAAGCTTCTTAATATTCGCTCATATTACTCTCGCTAATTCTCTGTGTCTAACTCGTGTTAATGCTCGCTTATCTTATTTTGGCTAAGATGTTGTTTTATGTTTACTCAGTGAACGGTTTAATTACCCAAGTTTGAGATCTCGACACAATTCAATACTCTTCAATTCAATTCTATCCAACGCAACACATTTAAATCCAATTGACGACTCAAACATACAGAAGGATTTGTGGACACCTGATAACACACAACAAATTTACGACATCTTATATTTTCGCGACCTCGACAAAAATTAATTCATAACAGCAGTTACATTCTTTCATTTTCTGCATTCTGTTAAAATACTTGCTATAATTGAAGATTACGGCAGAATAAAATATTGGTTACTATTCAGTTGTCAACCGGACCAGAACTTTTTAATTAATTTAAAGCTCATGTACATGTATTTATACGATTTAATTATTATGACCATACCCAATAATTCATCTTGATAGTCTTTTTTTTGATTTTCACTTTTATTAGCCTCATATGATATGCCATGATATCAGCTGTAGAATAACTAATAATAATCAAATTGAATATCAAAAATATATTTGCAATATAACGGACATATATTTAACATATTTGTTCTTCATATCTTTTTTTATTTGTATCGATTTTCTGTGTATAATTTTCTTTTTTTATGTCATTTTTATATAAATAATGGAAATTTCATGACTCTTACAAGAGAGGCTTTACATGGGAGTTTTGTTTCGAAACTACTTATATATATTTAAATCAGGTTTCATAAAACAATTACAAACTATTGATATTTTATACTTTTCTCACAAAAAATTTTAAGTGCATCTCCCACCTCAAAGAAATTTAACAAGCTATTGGGAATTTTTGAAATTTAATGAAATCCGCAATTAAATAATGCCAAATTTCTGCATTCATATTAATATCTTTAATTCTATATTTGGAAAATTTTAGAGCAATAATTTAACAATATTTATTATCGACTTTTCGATTGTAAATAAGTTTGAAATGATTCCAAATTTGAATGTCTCCTTTTCTAAAAATATGTAAGAAGTTTTCTGCTGATATTTTGCATTTACATTTGTAATACTGAACAGGTTGATTTTATTTCTCTAAAAATGATTTTTATCGTCTTAAATTTAAATTATTTTTTGATGTTTTCACTTAAATTATTCAACAAATCACGGATAAAGAAAAGAAGAAAGGCTAATAATTATCTGCTACCTAGCCTGCTATTATTAACATAAAATACCTAATTCAAAATAAAGACATATATATATACATGTATATGCAAATATATATTAGCAGAAAATAATAATCAGATGAATGATTAAATTTTGTGTATGACAGTAATCTAATAATGAATATAACTGTTATTATTATTTATGCTGAATCATTTTTGTATTAACTATTATATTTACTTGATTTTTTATTGTAAACTAATCATTATTTATCTTATTCCTCTCGTTTAAGATTAATTATTTTTATAATCTTTTTCTTTTTTTTTTCGTTGCGATCTTTCTTATGATGTTAATTTAATCTATTTGTACAGTTGAAAGAAATATAAGAGAAAACTTATGCAAATTTCATCCCATTTCCTTTTTTATATCTTATTAATTGTTTGAAAATGTAGCGTTTATTGTTGTTTTTTTTCCCTTGCTAATACCAATTTCTTTTTTCATTTTTTTAGTCGATCGATTCAGGTTGAAATTCACAATAAAATTTTATACATTTTTAATCCCATTCTTAATTTTTTACTCTCTCATTCATTTCGTCCACACTTGCACATATGATTCTACATCGTAATTATCATTTTTTGAGATTTTGCAAGGTTTCTTTTTTTTATTCTTAAAATTATATTTATGTTATCAATTTGTTTGTTCAGTATGCTTAATCGTTTTTTGCAAAAATTTGTAACATTTTCATGTTATAAAATAAAACAACATTAAGAAACTGAATTTGAAATTTATGGCATTTTTGCAGTAATCGGATTACGGAAAAATGATAATTAATAATGAATTTTCAATAGAAGTTGATTTCGTTGAACAGTTACACGCAGTAGCGAAAATTCCATCCTTCTTTAACCACTAAATTTCGAATATAATTTGTAATTTCTAAAACTGTCTTTTTTATTTACAATAAAAAAACTATAGTGTCGTAAAGTCAGCTCCAAATAATTCAAATTCATAGTTTAGGGAATCTTTCATATAATAAAATTTTTGAATTCGTTTTTCTTTGCCAAGCAATTTCGCTATCGCCTTTGCGTTACCATTTTTTTATTCAATAAAATTATTCAAAACTTTATAGAAAAAAGTATAATTCCGATAATTTTTGATAAATTTCTGCGAAAAAATTTCTTTCTTATCAATTTTTTTTATAAGACGTAAATTTGTTATATTAAGAAATTGAAAAAATGAAGTCCGTGACTATGATATTGCAAAAAAAAAGAATAAAATAAATAAATGTGCATACATAAAGACATTTCTGCTGTTTCATAACTCAAGTTGATGGAGTATAATTTTAATATCACGACGGAAAAGTGCGATAAGAATGATTTTTAAAACATGGCATTTATTTCCATAATTTCTCGGTTAAAATTATGAACCTTAATTATTATCAAAAGCATTACATATTAGTCGCTATTAAATAATATAACATCAGTTATTAGCCAAACTATTGCAAATATTAAAAAATAATTATTAGTTTCGAATAAAAGTGAATAAAGCACATACATATATTATATATATATATACATTTTATTTACTTTTTTAACTGTTTGCAGTATATATACGTGTATTAGAGATATCAAGTAATTAATTTCTAGCATATTTTTCATATCAATAAAAAGACATAATATATAATGATGCCAACTATTGTTTGTCATAAAAAATTTAGAAAAGATGATATTATTTTAAAAAAAAAAAGTTTAGATGTGTAGGAAAATTTATCGTCGCAGAGGTTGATATAGATGAGAAAAAACAAAACATAAAAAGTAAATAAGAAATTTCATTTCATTACTGTTACAATGATCCCATACTTTTTAAAACTTTTGAAATACTATTTGCACGCTTAGCATAAAGATACAATGAAACAAATTCAAAACATATATATTAAAAAAAAAATGGAATTAATATTCATTCAGCGATAATTTTTCAAGTCTAATGATATCCTAACATACGTATATTTTGCTCTTGCTAGATTGCAAACTTTGAGAAAGAGACTTTATTCAATTGATGGATGACATATGCAGGTGTTTATGCATGTCTTTTCTTCAATGTTAGAATTTATTTTTTTCTATGAATGAAGCAGAAAATTTTCTCCTATTTTCAATTCTTGTCTTCATATCTTCATCCGATACCTTTATATCATTTCCAATAATAGAAAATTCCAATCTAATACTAGCGCTATAACTGTATCAGCAAAGGATAGAAATTATTTCAAGTGCAGTTCTAGTCAAATATTCATTTAGTTTTGTTTAGACTTTTATAGTGCAGCTTTCAGATTAATAATCTTTTGAATAACTAATTTCAGCAAATTTTGAAACTAACAAAATTAGATAAATAAATATAAATAAAAATATATATATAATAAGTATATATGTACCAAATATTTACCACTTGAAAATTTTAAAAATAAATTAAAAAAAAAAATATTTTAAGTCACTAAATTTTAACATCAACAATATTCCAAATTTTTTTTTACAAGCTTGTTTAATTCAATAAATTTGATTTTATTACTGAAATTTTGTTTTTCAAACCTTGTTTTCTAATTAGTATTGCATCTGAGCTTTCAATTTGTTCATTTTTCCAATTCTCTTTATTCTTTTTTCTTTGTTTAATGCTTTATTTGAAATATTTGATCAAATATTAATTTATCACAATATACGAGTGACTAAAATTGAATAGAATATATCCAATGAAATTCTACATAAAGCAAGAAAACATGATTTGTATTCCTACTGTTTATGCAGTTGATTTAAACATTAGTTGAAAAAAATTTCTTCCGAAATAATTCAAAAATACTGTTTATAATATTATTTTTCTGGCATTCAAAAAAATTTTGCACCTAAAATTACATCATTTTAAACTTAAATATATTTACTTGCGATCATGTATTCATCATTTTTGTTTTATTTCTGTCTCCTTTCCATTATTTTTATTTTTAATTACTTCAGCAGCAACGGCAGTTTATTATTTCTATCTCTTTTTCCTGGCCTTAAAATTTTTTAATTCAATTAAAAAACATTTAAGTCTATTTTGCTTCAAAATTATAAGAAATATAAAATATATTTGTAGTTTTTAATTAGTTAAATTAGAAATAAAATATTGTATAAACCAGTAGTATATTTCGCTTGCAATCTTTTTCTTCGACTGAAATTTCAAATATCTGCAAAAAAAAAATATTCCAAAAAGTATATATTTTTTCGGTAATTTTAAGAAATCTTCAAGATTAAATCATAAACGAAATTTAAGATGATAATTTACAAAAAATTTTTAAAAAACAAACGGAATTCATTATACATGAAATGGTAGAGAAAGGCATAAACAAAAGTTTTATATATAGAAATATTGAAAATTCATCCATTTACTTTAATTCTTGCAATATAGTACTTAGTAGTTTTTTTTATTTCCATTCTTAAAGTTATTTGAAAATTTTAATTTTAATAAATACTACTAACAATAATGTGAGAAAGGAAAGCAAAAAGATATGAATTAGAACATTGAAAAATTCGCCTTTGCGCAATCTTCATTGATTCATAAGTCTTACATTCATGAAATTTTAATTTAGAAGAACAATGACCATTATTTATTTTAAGCTGAGATATAAATGTTTATTCTTTGCTTAAGTAGTTAGCTAAAATTGGAAAGATAACCTTAATTTTCTGTTCTAAATGTGAAACTAAATGGATTTTCGTCATGGTGATGATAGCCTGAAAATAACGAATTTAATGCATTTCCATTTAACAAAAAAGAGTCCAGAGAGTTTTAGCAGCAAGTGTTTTTTGAGTCGAACTGATGTTTTAATGAAAAGAGCCTAAGATATTTTTAAGCAATCCTTTCAGTATGAAATATTTTAGGTTGGAATAGAAAAAATAAATAATCGTAATCAAAAAGTTGATAAATAAAGTTAAAGCTAAAATTATTAATAATAATTCCAACGATTTGATTGATTTCTTTTATTTAAATCTTTTTTTTTCTTTTTATAAAATTTTTTCATTCTTTTTAAAATCGAAATGTCAAGTGGAAGAAACGAAACCAAGTTCACTTTTCTTCACTTTTTTAATTTCTTCATTTATTTTATTGCACATAAGCTATTCAATATTATGTTGTAAAAAGTGCTTCTCATTACTCATATTATCTATAAGCTTTTATCATTTTCCTTTTCATTTCATAGTTATTTCGCTCTAAGTTGTTAATTTCCTGTGCATATATCATCTTTTTAGGCATAAACATAATTATTCTGAATGAATTAATATTAAAATTATAGCTTTCAACCATCTAAAAAAAGTATAAATAAGCATGATAAATATGACGCTTCGAATTAATGCTAATAAAAATTATTCATATTTGTTTATCAAAATTATAATTTTATTAATAGTATGATTTCTAATATTTTCATTTGGATTTCTTGCCAAATTTTTTAGTGATTTCATATTTTTCAAGTTGTTTATTACAAAATCAAACAAATGTTATAATTAAATTAAGGTATTTTAAAATGTTAATAACACAACAAACGCTTTATTACGTTCATTAAGTTTTTTTGAATATTTTAAAAAAGTAACACAATAATATGATTTCGTTTATATAATCTATTTGTTTAAAATATATTTTGTCTTATTTGGCCAAATAGCTTTTCATTTTAGGGAAATTTTTACCTAAGCAAAAAATTTCATTTAAAAAAAGTTAAAATGATTCTTAGCTTTACGACTTATTTTTTAAAAAAGCTCAATGTTAACATATTATATTTTAAAACGACTTTGGAATTTAAGATATCAAATTTAGGATATAGTATTGATTTTTAATGAATGATTTTTGTATCCTTTTAAAAAATCGATGTGCGTTCTGCTTAGTTTTCAAATTTATCCGTCTGCATTTTGTTGATTAATTTTCTTATTTCTTTATCATCCTTTTAAAGTGGTAATTTCTTTTGCGTAAATTGCATAAATTTATTTGTATGATATTTTTGATAGCTTTTGCTAGTTATCTGATGTTTTGCTATAATTATTTGATAATGGTTGCATAATATTATTCATTCAATTATATTGCATATGAATATGGAACTAATCTAATTAATGATCACTTAGATGATGATAAAATCGATCATTTTCATTCTTGTAAACGGTAATGCATATTTGCATTGTACGACGTTTGCCGCCGACAGTAGTTTTATCTACTGGGATATCGTTATTATCACATACCGCTCCGACAAAGCAAATTCATCACCAAGAACAGCAAAATTGATGAATAATTTAATAACTTTTGAACATTACTTTACATTTCAAAATAGTGAATTTGTAAATTTTTTTTCTGAAATATGTAAACAGATGGTTATAAATTTCATCTTACAATTGTTAATTATGTATAGAGAATTCTCATCCACAAATTTATGAAACTAAGTAACTAAATATTAAGAGTTTTCAGTAATTTTGGCTAAGAGAGGAATTGCTTATAACAATTTTGTATCGACGAAATCCAGATTCCTAAATAAAAGATAAATTAAAAAGAAATGATAATGTTTCAAAACTTTCTTATGTTGTTAAATTTTAATCGTCGGAAATAGATAATGATAATGATAATGATATAATAATAATAATAAAAATAATAATATGAAGAAGGTGTAATTCCGGAGTATATAGTATATATATATATATATATTCCGGAGTATGAAAAAATAGATCGGTCATAGAAAATAAATCATAAAAGTAGCATAAAAACTTTACTTTAAAAAAAAGAATGACACGAAGTAAGGAAAGTTCTTGTTATATGCAAAATTTCAGTTAAAAACAAATTTATTTGTTTTGTCAAATACATTAAAAAATAAACGATTTTATGGCAAATAAATTAATTGTTTTGATAAGAATTAAGCACATTTCAATTTTTCTAATGTAAAATTTACAAATCTCATTATTTTATAGAAATCCAGTTAATTTGTAATTTCAATTCATGCCTTTTAATTTAAAAATTCTTTTCAAAAATTAGCATGCTTTATTTATATGAAAATTTCTTTTCAGCTTTTTTTTGCTTCAAAAAAATTTAACACTTTGAATAACGGCTTTACTTAATGACTTTTCAAAAGTTTTCCATTTTGTTCAAAAAAACTAAAATTCCAATTGCATTTCTTTAAAATACGAATTTATTAAAATTAAAAAGTCTAAATATTTGGAGATATAAATCACTTGAACAAAAAGAACGTTGCGATTGGATGAGAATAGAAAATAGAGGAAAGAAGAAAACATTAATAATCAAAAATTTTTTGTAAATCATTTTAATTCGCTGATGATAAACATTGGTAAACGCGCTGAAAATTTATCAGAATCAAAAATTCATCTCTTGATATGTTTATCGAAAACTCTGATAATTTCAAAAAGTTTTATTTCATTATTTCAGCATTTTTTTTTAAATATTTAAACTATTACTAACCAAAAAAACAGAAAATTCTAAAAAATTCAAATTCTATTTTTATGTTCCAATTTTGCAACTTGAATTAAATGAAAAATTAACTTTCAAAATAAACACGGAATCAAGAAGTATAATCATATCACAATGATTTTCCAATTAATGCGAACGTTCATTCTTTTTCAAGTGGCCGAAAAATATTATCATATAGTACGAAATCGGATCAAAAAAAAAATCATAGTTTTATCGCACATTCATCTTCGATCTAAAGCTAGTAGTTATTATTTTTGAAACACAAAAGTAATGATGAATATTTGATGATCAATTTATAATTTTTTCGCTTTTTCTGCACATGCAAGAGTTTTTCACAATAACAACAATTTCTTTATTAGGAACGAATTGATAATTCTTCAAGATTCATCAAT